>SMSR01015974.1:150162-240656 GCA_019453355.1 Ceratina japonica | reverse complement strand
AAAATTCATTATTATCATCGCAAGAATAGTAACATGTGTTTCGAATTATTGGATTGGCTGAGAAATTCGTGCAAAGGAAATATATACCAGAATTAATCCTGCAATTATTATGATAATATATATAGCGACAGATGTCCGAGATTACTGCTCTTTCGATCGACTAATGAGCCGAGGATAAAGAGATTCCAAAACATTTCGCTCGTCGACACTCGATAAACGACGTTAAACGAATTAGGTACGTGTCATCCGTTGTTCCATCTCTCCGTCCTCGTTCGTTCTTCCGTCTCGTTTCCGGCGTGCGTCTCGTTTTCATTCGTTGGCCATTGCGATAACGAAATTCTCGCGAGATCCAACGGGAGCCATGGCCGCTTTGAGCCGCGATAACTTCCGGTTCAGCGATTTCATTGCTCACGCGAGTCTGCGCTTAGCCTCCCGGATTTAATTTATCGTCTTCGTCGGGGGCGGCCGGGATCGTGTTCCGCGCTCGCCCTTCCCCGTAATTTCTCTATCCATCATTATGGACGTGCGCCACGTTCGTCGCCTCTCTCGAAATATTTCTCCGTTCGATATTCGCCGACGTACCGATGTATTTGCGCGCCGGATTAAAACCGGGCTCGTCCAAATTTTCCCTTTTCCTCGCTGATTGCTAAAAGTATACGAGCGCCCGTGTGCCCGTCCCGTTTTCTAATTATGAAAATCCAATTCTCCTACATTACTAATCTCTCTTATTAAATTCGGCAAAGAACATCGCGATTCTATCGCANTTAAAACAGAAATAGCAGCCAGCTTGGAAGATATATAAGAACAGTTAAATATAAATTGTCATCTTGAGACTTCTGTTAAGTCGATCAAATTTCTGCTTTTTCCAAATTCATTATTATCATCGCAAGAATAGTAACATGTGCTTCGAATTACTGGATTGGCTGAGAAATTCGTGGAAAGGAAATATATATTGGAATTAATCCTGCAAATAGTATGATAATATATATAGCGACAGATGTCCGAGATTATTGCTCTTTCGATCGACTAATGAGCCGAGGATAAAGAGATTCCAAAACATTTCGCTCGTCGACACTCGATAAACGACGTTAAACGAATTAGGTACGTGTCATCCGTTGTTCCATCTCTCCGTCCTCGTTCGTTCTTCCGTCTCGTTTCCGGCGTGCGTCTCGTTTTCATTCGTTGGCCATTGCGATAACGAAATTCTCGCGAGATCCAACGGGAGCCATGGCCGCTTTGAGCCGCGATAACTTCCGGTTCAGCGATTTCATTGCTCACGCGAGTCTGCGCTTAGCCTCCCGGATTTAATTTATCGTCTTCGTCGGGGGCGGCCGGGATCGTGTTCCGCGCTCGCCCTTCCCCGTAATTTCTCTATCCATCATTATGGACGTGCGCCACGTTCGTCGCCTCTCTCGAAATATTTCTCCGTTCGATATTCGCCGACGTACCGATGTATTTGCGCGCCGGATTAAAACCGGGCTCGTCCAAATTTTCCCTTTTCCTCGCTGATTGCTAAAAGTATACGAGCGCCCGTGTGCCCGTCCCGTTTTCTAATTATGAAAATCCAATTCTCCTACATTACTAATCTCTCTTATTAAATTCGGCAAAGAACATCGCGATTCTATCGCAGCGGGAACGCATGAAACCGGAACGGTGTAAAAGTAAATCCTGGAAAGACATAAACGCCGTCCCTAATCCGGCCGCAAGATCTCTGCGTGCAAATGGGAAAGTGAAGGGCGACATTAAATCGACCTTGAAACGATCTTAACGCGGCCGTAACGCCGGTCGTAAAACTGCGTTGTCCAGGTCTCGAAGGGGTGTACAATGTTCGGCGAAGTGATTTCACGCGGCGCGACGGCCACAAGGGAGGGTACGCTCGTTCCGGGAACCGCGAAACTTAGCGCCGCCGGCGGGGAGGTTTGTTTCGAGGGTGTCGATAATCCAACCGGGTATGATTAGAAATTCTGTCGCGAGAACCAGAGGTCGAAGACTCTCGGGTATCAGACATCCTTATCAAGTTTGCCGCCAAGTTCTCGCACCGCGCGGAGTAGGAGTAATTAACTCGCGCTGTTGGGAAATCATGAGACCCCGCGCCGCATTTGGTACACGCGATACGTCTGCACGGGACTTGATACACAGTTTGCTAGCCGTCCGTCATGGAGCTTTGAAACCCGGCTTGCTTATCAGCCAGCCATCGGCCTCGTTTCGAATCGAAAATTTTAACCAGAGAACAAGGCAGGTAACGTGTAAGTAACGCGGAGCCGTTAGACGGCGAGGGATAGCGGCGGCCGTTCGTCTGGTGTTAAACCAATTTCGATTTCCATGGGTAAAGCGGCGTTGAATAAACGCGGGAATTAAAGAGAGTGGCTATCAATTACGCGGGGTCGGCGGAAATCAAGGTAAATATCACTGCGAAACGGGCGCTATCTGCGACGAACGTTGGAGGGTGGTGACGAATGAATCCATAAAACTCCGCCTCCCGGCACGATACCGCGGCTCCCCGATACTATCTGCAATTATGCCCGCGGAACGGTCGAGTTATTTCACGAGTTCGTCGCCGGCTAGACCGGTTTCCCTTCTCGTTGCGGTTAGCTTTCCTATTCTCCTTCGCGCAGCGAAAGATCCCGGAGAAAAATGTCGCCAATAAAAAGCGCCGTCTCGTTGCACGGCTCGTATATATTCCCGCGAAAGGACGGCCGTTCCGCATGCAATAACCTCCCTCTATTCCTGTATCGCCATTCAATTTCAGTCGCGAACGGGCCCCTCCGCCCCCTGTAATCGACTCAATAACGAACCGACTCTATCGAGGCAACAATTGCAGCGGGGCAAAAGCGGGGACGCGTCGGGCCGCCTCCTAAAAAGGAAGGTAAAACCGCGGCCCATCGATATATTTCTCCCCGGGACATATTGTTTTGGCTAGAACGTTGTCATCGGCGAGGGTAGCCGTACCGATACGAGCGAGATTACTCGTCGATGAACGACCGTTGCTTTATCGGCGGCAATTTTGCGACGATCGCGCACAATAACGATTCTTCCGGCGAGTGGAAGGTACGAGACGGGGATGTAAAAGGAGCGACTCCTTCGTTTGCCAAAGGAAAGGGGACCCGGCGGCGCGCGTCTCTCCCCGGGGAAGCCGAGCTACGATTCGCGTTATTATCAGTCCGTCATCTTTGTCTCAATCGTTGCCAACGACCCGCAGTCATCCCCTCCGTTGGCCGCGCTCCTTCCTTCCTTCCTTCCTCCGTTCTTCTCGGCCGTTCTACCGGACTGAATGAGGGTGGTACCGGCCGACCGGCGGCCCCCTCGTCGCGCCGGCGACGTTGACGACGGAACGGCGGCGGCGGCACTTTGGTCACGTGGACGGGGAATGCAGCTCGTTCACAGAAACGNCGACATTAAATCGACCTTGAAACGATCTTAACGCGGCCGTAACGCCGGTCGTAAAACTGCGTTGTCCAGGTCTCGAAGGGGTGTACAATGTTCGGCGAAGTGATTTCACGCGGCGCGACGGCCACAAGGGAGGGTACGCTCGTTCCGGGAACCGCGAAACTTAGCGCCGCCGGCGGGGAGGTTTGTTTCGAGGGTGTCGATAATCCAACCGGGTATGATTAGAAATTCTGTCGCGAGAACCAGAGGTCGAAGACTCTCGGGTATCAGACATCCTTATCAAGTTTGCCGCCAAGTTCTCGCACCGCGCGGAGTAGGAGTAATTAACTCGCGCTGTTGGGAAATCATGAGACCCCGCGCCGCATTTGGTACACGCGATACGTCTGCACGGGACTTGATACACAGTTTGCTAGCCGTCCGTCATGGAGCTTTGAAACCCGGCTTGCTTATCAGCCAGCCATCGGCCTCGTTTCGAATCGAAAATTTTAACCAGAGAACAAGGCAGGTAACGTGTAAGTAACGCGGAGCCGTTAGACGGCGAGGGATAGCGGCGGCCGTTCGTCTGGTGTTAAACCAATTTCGATTTCCATGGGTAAAGCGGCGTTGAATAAACGCGGGAATTAAAGAGAGTGGCTATCAATTACGCGGGGTCGGCGGAAATCAAGGTAAATATCACTGCGAAACGGGCGCTATCTGCGACGAACGTTGGAGGGTGGTGACGAATGAATCCATAAAACTCCGCCTCCCGGCACGATACCGCGGCTCCCCGATACTATCTGCAATTATGCCCGCGGAACGGTCGAGTTATTTCACGAGTTCGTCGCCGGCTAGACCGGTTTCCCTTCTCGTTGCGGTTAGCTTTCCTATTCTCCTTCGCGCAGCGAAAGATCCCGGAGAAAAATGTCGCCAATAAAAAGCGCCGTCTCGTTGCACGGCTCGTATATATTCCCGCGAAAGGACGGCCGTTCCGCATGCAATAACCTCCCTCTATTCCTGTATCGCCATTCAATTTCAGTCGCGAACGGGCCCCTCCGCCCCCTGTAATCGACTCAATAACGAACCGACTCTATCGAGGCAACAATTGCAGCGGGGCAAAAGCGGGGACGCGTCGGGCCGCCTCCTAAAAAGGAAGGTAAAACCGCGGCCCATCGATATATTTCTCCCCGGGACATATTGTTTTGGCTAGAACGTTGTCATCGGCGAGGGTAGCCGTACCGATACGAGCGAGATTACTCGTCGATGAACGACCGTTGCTTTATCGGCGGCAATTTTGCGACGATCGCGCACAATAACGATTCTTCCGGCGAGTGGAAGGTACGAGACGGGGATGTAAAAGGAGCGACTCCTTCGTTTGCCAAAGGAAAGGGGACCCGGCGGCGCGCGTCTCTCCCCGGGGAAGCCGAGCTACGATTCGCGTTATTATCAGTCCGTCATCTTTGTCTCAATCGTTGCCAACGACCCGCAGTCATCCCCTCCGTTGGCCGCGCTCCTTCCTTCCTTCCTTCCTCCGTTCTTCTCGGCCGTTCTACCGGACTGAATGAGGGTGGTACCGGCCGACCGGCGGCCCCCTCGTCGCGCCGGCGACGTTGACGACGGAACGGCGGCGGCGGCACTTTGGTCACGTGGACGGGGAATGCAGCTCGTTCACAGAAACGGGAATATATCCGGCATCGGGAGAATGCACTCGATAAGGACGGGGCCAGTGTACTCTATTGATTGGGCTGCGGCATTCTCTCCGTGGAATTCTCTGTGCCCCGTAATCTCCGGCCGCGTTGCACGCACACGTGCGTCGTCGTCCTGTCCATTCAAAAGGAATCTGTTCATTCGTCGAATCGCCGACGTACGCGCGTTTCGTAAAAATATCCCGAGGTCAGAAACGACTGTACTATATTTATTCGGTGAAATACCGTGCGAACTTTAATTTATTTGCTGGGTAAAAAAATATATATAAAAAGATTGGACGAAATTGGTCACGCGTTACGTGAAGTTGACCGTTGTAGGCGTCGTTAGGAGAACGGGAGAGAACGGGGCAATGGAAGAATTATTTGTTCTGTCGTTTCACCGGTATTTTTATGCGCGACCGGGGGATGTAAATATTACTTGGCCAGGACCGCTGTTGTTTCACTGGTTTTTCGATGGGAAATTCTTTACCATCCGTTCTCGCTCTCGTTATTCGTCCCCTGTTTTTATTGTTTCATTCGCGCGAGTTAATAAAAATTTAATCCCCTTGTTTGTTAATGGATCCAATGGAGGGACGTGATAAATAACTTATCCCCGGACATTTTTCGTCCGTTTTTTCCGCCCACCCGTTCCGGCGACCCTCTGAAACATTCAGTCCAGACTATTTGCAGCGAATGCAAAAAAAAGGAAGCGTCGTTCGGTCAGCGTCGATGATCAGAAAATCGCATAATTAATCTTAGAATCCTAGTTTAATGATTCAATTCACTCCATCCACTATATTCCACTTTTTCATCTTCTATACTTCATAGGGATTTACTGGCTATNCTCCGGCGACCCTCTGAAACATTCAGTCCCGACTATTTGCAGCGAATGCAAAAAAAAGGAAGCATCGTTTGGTCGGCGTCGATGATCAGAAAATCGCATAATTAATCTTAGAATCCTAGTTTAATGATTCAATTCACTCCATCCGCTATATTCCACTTTTTCATCTTCTATACTTCATAGGGATTTACTGGCTATTTCAGCGAGTACTCTCGTTCGTTGCGTAAACAAGTCGTTTTAGCTGGAAACCTTGTCTACACAATTAAAGGAACTTCTACTATATCAGAGAAAGCAAACACAGTCCGCAGTTTGCTCGGACTCTATTTTATAACTTTCGTAAAAATTAAATAGACCCTAAAAGATATCAATTTTTCATCTATTAATAGTTGCTAAGTTCTGAGGATTGCCCAGATTAACTTATCGAGATCGGGTTAATTTTAAATTCGCGTGATACCGAATAGTGTCATTGAAGTTACGAGCGCTACCTTAGAGACACAGTCAGTGGAAAGAAAATTGCAATGCAACCTTCGGTACTTAATATTTCCGTCTGCAGGGCGTCGCGTGTCGCATGCGACTCGGCCGTGCGATTTTTAGACTCGCCGGAGTACTTGAAATTCGCGAGGAGTTTAAATCTGAAGAGATAGTAGCGCGGGTCAACCATATGGCCGGCCCCGCGGAACGAGGCCTCGGGGTAGCGAGTAGCGAGCTTTAAGAGCGCCGGGAGAGCACGGCGAAACGGGCTAATGCAAATGCCGGTCTGTACGTGATGTGCCGCTCCGTGGAAGCTCGAAAAGAAAGCGGAAAGAAACGGGTGGAACATTTGCAAAATGAAAAATGGATTTGCGATCCACCTGCGGCGACCACAAGGCGCCAGTAGTATGGGCACGCGATGGTACGGCGGAATGACGTCACCCCCCGGCACCGAATACCTACGAGGTTGTACGAACTCGCCCGAAATGTACCGCCTGGTTCTGGAACGGCGCTCAGTCTGTCGTTGACTACCGTCAGGTCGTCACGGTTTTCGAACGTGCGTTACTCGCATAGCCTAGCTCGCGTATCCGTCTCTCGTCTCTTTCTCTCTCTCTCACCCCTCTCGTCGCTCTCCGCGCGTTCTGCACATATCTCGCATACCCGGCTCGATGAATCGTTCTGGCGAGAATCGGATCGTCGCCCGTCGAAAGGGTCGCGCACCCCTGTGCCGGTGAAACGGACGTTTAAAACTGTGGAACTTCGGTGGAGAATTCGAAATTCGACTGCGACGTGACGGCGCCTCGTCCCCTGCCCGAATTAGAAAGGAGAGGAGGAGAGTATTGATTGCACACACCGCTTCTAAATGAATAATAATCCCGGCGCGGTGGAGGTCGAGCTCGTGCCGCGGCTCTCGTTGCACGCTGATCTCGGTGGCAGCTGACTGTAAGTGATTCCGATGCCCGTTTTAAAGTTCGTTGCCCCGTACACCTACATACATATTGTGACGAACCACCACCTCCGTCGTACCGCCTCCGCCTCCCGTCCCTCTCCTCCGACTCCTCTCGTCTCTCCGCTGTTGCTTTGTCGTTTACGTACACCACCCACACTTCCGCCAGTCACCCTGTCTCTTCATCCGGGCGCGAGTCGACGACGGCCGAAGCGTCTGGAAGCGAGTGCCAGCCGGTAATCGAAGTTGAAAGTCGCTGGAAGAAATTATTGATTCGCTCCACTGCCGCGCGAACCACCGCGCGTTCCACTGGATCCCCGACGACTAGCGTTCGTCGATCAGACCGAGTCATACGATACGCCTCGTTATTTCTCTTCAGCTTCTTCCCGTCCCCGTTTCTTTTCCTCTGTCGCGTTCGACGGACGATGGGGGACGATGAAATCTGGCGCGCGAAACGATCTATCGTTGAATTCGCCGATCGATCGACCCCGGGCTCGAGCCGATCGATCGGAGCGGGCGGTAATGAGCTGGGATACAATCGTCGACAACGGCGCGTCCTCCGACGCACACGCTTCGCTAGCCGCGGTGTGTCTCCGGTTGCGCGACGCAAATTTCTCGTCGCTCGGTCCGCATTTTGTTCAGCGCTCCGTGAAATGGATCGGACGGCGGAAAATAGTTATCGAACTCTCCGCTGACCTGCGACCGTTTTCACGCTGAAATTGTCCCCCATCCTCCCTGTCTCTCAATTTTTTTTTTTATTTTTTATTTTTTTTTTCAGTATTTATTTATTTTGTATTTACGTTTATATTCGATGAAACTCCTCGCGCGCGGACGAGCTTCGGATCGTCACCGGGCGCCGGTGGGGTCGCCCGAAATTTGTCGTTTCAATTTTCGAACAGTGCGTCGAATTGAAAATTGCATATTCCGGCGAACGCGAGGGGGATAAAGCGGCGGAGGAAGCGTGGAGTGGAGCGGAGTGCTTAAAGCGAGGATGAATCACTCCTCGAATTCGTCCCCCAGCGATACTTTTATCAAGATAAGAGCCACCGCGCTCTCGCAAGTGTTTATACTTACTTAATGTCGTTTTCATCTCGGAGGAAAACTCGACTCCCCTATAGCAATTACTGGTAATCATACTTTAGTCTTATAATCCATCGTTAATGCTTGCTACCCCATTGATAGGTCGTCAAAAAAAATTGTTTATCAGGCAGAACGTATGTAAAGTGGCTAACAACAAGTAGCCAATCAAGCGATGGGTCGCGCGAGTTAGGGCAGCGGGGCTGCTCGCCGCTGGCCCCCAGCCCTAACCGAACGTTAAGGGAGGTCGTCAAAGTTGTTCGGCGAGTTTACCATCGCTCGCCCGGAAGCCTGGACGGCTGAAAGAGTCTGGGGGAAGATTCTAGGGGCGGATAGGAGAGAAAGGATAGGGGGCAGGCTAGGAGTAAACGCGTAAGGGGTGGTCGATAAAAGCTACCCTCGCGTGGCTGCGTTATTACGTATAAAAGCGGAGATTGCGCGACCGTTGACTGAACTTCGCCTCTCGCGTGCACGCGTCTCGCATCGCGTCGTCGCGGCGCAGCGCGTCGCGTCAAATCGGCTCGCTCAATAACGACGATTGAACCGATTAAAGTAATCTGGCCGCCGCATCGCGGCGTGCAAAATTTCGCGCCGTGCCCGTTGTTATGCGAATATCGATCCGATGCCCGGAACCACGATCCACGCTGCTGCCCTTCTTTTGGCGCAGTCCTCGACGCTGGCGCTCCGTTCTTTATCTCGATATTAGAATTTCTAACGGAAAAATCTCAATTCTGAGATCTGAGAATATTACGCACGTAATTAGAAATGATTAGGTGGTATTTATTCACGTTTTATGGGAGATTTCATAATGTTGCGATAATACAAACCCGCTAATTGCGAGGCTGATTCAAGGGTGTACGTGCTCGAAATGCAAATAGGTAAGAATTTATCTAACCCACTTTGCAAATAGCTCGCTGCGGAGGATATGCCCGACCGATGGGTTAAACCCGTTAGCGTGACGGCTGTTTAAACCGTGCTTCATTTATAAACACGGGAATGTAATAAAGCTGCGAATACGCGGTACACGTTGCTCGACGTATACAGATTGATAAATTCACGGATCGAAGTGAAGCACGCGCGAGTCATTTGGTCGCGAAGTGATCGTTATGATCGATAATCCGCTCGTCCGTCCGTCCATCTTTTTAGGGAATCAATTGCACATAATTCATTGCGTCAGTGGGAAACGAGTGTTCCATTAATCTCCTTTTGATGGTGGATCGTAGGGGTGGATAGTGAACGGGAGAAGGATGATTCGATCGACGCGGAGCGTTTTTCACGGCTGAAAAACCACGTCACGTGGCAGGCCGCACTCGAACCGGGCCGCTTCGGAATTCCGCGCACGCGACAATCGCTAATTAAACCCCGAATGCCCTCCAGAAGCACTTGCACTTGCACTTGGAATCGGTCGCCGCCAATCTGTCGGCTTCTCCCCCTTTTCACGGCTAGAACGTTCAATGTCTCGTTAATCGCGGCTCGCCGCCGGTGGCGGAACGGATTTTATAGCCGGGGAGGCCACGATTCGAGGGTATAATCGTCTTCAAGGGGTGGTTCTATAAATATAGAGGGCCACGTGGCGCGCCACCCCCGCGAACCGGCTGCGAGTAAATCCTCGCGCCACGCGCTCGCGCTAACTCGCGACGCTTCCCCCGTTCAGCGGAATTGTTTTTATTCGAACGAGTCCGCCGGATTAATTAATCCCGTGCCCCCCTGTCGGCCGTCCCATTTCCGATCAAATAAATATACTGAAATTGCGCGCTGGCCACGTCGAACTATGCATCATCCATTTTTATCGAAAATTGGATTGGAACTCATAACAAAGATAAACTCGTTAAAACGTAAACGATAAGATCCACGGTGTCACGATTTAATTAAATACAAATCTCGCGTAAGATATAATCAGCGTTTTCGGTGAAAATCGAGCGGCGCCGCGTTGTTAAATCGCGGCGCGGTTCTACCGTGAATTGTAAAGAACGGAGTTCCGATAGAAAATCAAAACAGAGGAGGAGGAGGATTGAATTTTAAGAAGGGCCTTGTAACGTCGAACAATTTCCATGCGAGTCGAAGAGGATCTCCTTGGCTGTTTGCAGAGTACTCGTGAAAGTGGCGAGCACCTCGTAATCGTATTTCGTTGCAAGGCTGCACTTGAACGCGCTTTCGTATCATCAACCGGGCCGGGCTCGTGTTCTGTGATCATCGAGACGCGCGCACACGCGCGAGCCCCTAATACGACACACGCTTGCTCTCTAATATTAGAATCCACTTCGCCTCTCGTGTGATCCTTCCCGCCCTTCTTCCCTTTCGGCCGCCTTTCCGCCGTGGTTCTCAACCCCGCAGCTGCCTAATCGTCTCCTCCCTCTCGCTCCCCTTTGATCGCTTTCTATTTTTCACCGCGCTCACCTCTCTGAGTCTGGGAACAACGCCGTGCAAAATTCATGCAAGGGTAAACGCACTCGCGTTACATTCTGGCGAGGATTTTAGGAAATCGACTGTCTCGGAAAATTGTTTCGCCTCGTGGAGATTCTTTCGTCGACGTTTACCGCCGCGACGCCTCTTCATTTTCGAAGAATCAATTCCGCGTATGACACTCTCGTCTCGGAGGTTACAGTCAAGCGAGAGACCCTGGGAAACAATTTTCGACGTGCTCATGTTTTACGGCCACTCCTGGTTTACTGGCAACCATTCGCTCGTTCCTTAAAAAGTTCCTAAGCTCCTTCTGAAACTTGTCCTTTACGGCATTTAAAAAATTCATCTGGCCATCATTTCCGCCGAGCGTAACTCGGCTAATGTATCAAGATGTCAACGGTGGACTCGGTTTAATTGAACCGGACGTTTTGGATGCGACGCGGCGCGACGTCCGGGAAAACCCGGCGCAATTAATTCCAGCAAAGAAAGCCAGCAATTACCGAATAATTCTATTTGCGTTGGAATCCACTTCGCCCGTCTAATACCGTCCCATCTGTTTCTTCCGCTGTCGTTACGTTATACCGAGCCCATTTCCGTTCGCGCGCCATTCCCCGTTTTAATATTATCCGGAAAACAGCGAGAAGAAGCAGCGTAGCAATTGCGTGAACGCGCGCCCAGCTGAAAATGAGGGTGCCCAGGGGGAGGCGGCCGAGAATTCCTCGCCTGGAGGGATGAATTTTCTGCGATGGAGGAGAGGGCCGCTCGATTCGAATTCAATTCGCGATGATGGCCGACGGAAAATCTCGTTAAACGGAGACAATCCCGTAAAGTGTGTTTCGTTAATTGAACAATCGACCGAAACGCTGTGCCGTTAATCCCGGAAATCAATTACAAACACGTTATTATGTCCAGACGTCCACCGATTCGTTATCCAATCTTCCCGCTTCAAGCTTCACCCGTTTCAAAACTGAATACATAAATATAACGTTTCTAATGTTCTAGTGAATGCAATATGACACGGTTAGTATCGATAATCCGGAGATGGCATTCGTTAATTAACACACGTTGAACCGGAGGAGATGTTTGACTTTACGGACTGTGTAATGTCCACGGCGACGATTTTCCCCGAACCACTTGGACCGCTTCTAACGCGTCCATTTTCCATTAACGTCCGCCGTCGCGCCCGTGGCCCGTTCTAATGGTAATAGCCCGGCTCGTTCCACACTAGATAACACCAGGTGCGCATCTGTGTACCTGTTCTCAGTTAAGGAGCCGGTTCGCAGGACATTTGTGCAAATTGTCCGCTCCCCCGGGCCAACGGTCCGTCCCTGTTCGCGATCGAGTAATACAAAGCGCACGCATTCTCCTGATTAGAATCGTCCCCTAATTAAATACAAACATTCTTTCCTCATTACTTCCCTCTATTAATTATAAGTATATTAAGTATAATAAAATAATCATTTAATTATGCATTTTATTAACCGTGCATTTTATTAAGCTTAAGTATAGAAAATATGTTTCTTCCGATTTTTTTATATGTTTTTATTATATGCATTTATTAACTTGTAAATAAAATGAGACGGTCGGATTCGGTTTGATCGATTGTTCATTATTCGTTGGGTGCGTCGGTCGCGTAAGTAGAATAAGACGATCGGGGACAGACGTTCGGCAGTTCTGAAAGGTTTCCGCCAACGGCAGCGAACAGGTTTTTTCAACCCGCTCAGGGATGAAAGCTGGCTCGTTACTCCATCGAAACGTTTCGTCTGGCTTTCTAAAAATATATCCTTTTAAGACTTGCAATAGACGGCCCCTTGACTCGCGTGCACCAAGTATTTTCGTCTGTCCGCCGCAGACGAGCTCTTAATGGTTTGCTGGAGGCCTTCGAGGCAGCGTGAGCAAAATTTCACAGCAACGTGTTACATCGCTCCGTTGCTCAAAGACCCATATGTCCGAGTTTTCTATCAAAAGCAGCGAGAAGTGCTCGTATCGGTTATCTGCTAGTAGAAGGAAAAAGGAAGAGAAGACCAGATATGAATATTGACTGTTAATATTACGTAATACGTCTCTAAATCTTGACTTGCTTATCGATTATAAATTATTTATTCTCAAGAGAAATATCGCGAAGCAGAGAGGAACGAAAAGGGCTCAGAATATTTTCGGAAAATTATTAGTCCGTTGCATCGGAGATTACGTATTTATTTGTCCGTTGCGTCGTTCGTTCGGGAGACACATTCGCGTCGTTTAAAAAAAAAAAGCACGGTCGCGTATATTATCCGCGGAACAGCCATTCTTCGATATCCGCATTAAACAACGGAGCGTCCGCGGACGGTACGGTGGCTAATGGCAGCGGCGAGCTATCCCTCAAAACGCGGGAAAATTATTGCCGAGAACGCGCTCGGTTTCCCGCTCGCGGTCTTCCCGGCAAAAAATCGTGACAGATATTAATGACAATAAAAATTGTTCTCAGCCAGAATTCTTACTCTAGTACTCGGAGCCTCGTTCAATATTCAACGCGTGTAATCGAGTCAGTCATTTGTGCCCCGAGCATCGACTCGCTATTTTCACGTACAAGGAATAAGTTATTTACCACGTCTGACTTGACAAATAATTATTCTACTCGTATCTCCGAAAATCTTCCATACTTGATGTACAATTTTATATTTAACCATCCGTGCATAATTAAATATTAATACTGACATTCTAACTCGTTCTCCGAGCAAACTCTTCGAAATAAATAATGCTTTACGCGGCTTTATATAATCCTTGGCCTAAAGAGAGAATGGAATCCTCGGGAACGTCTCTAGAGAGAGAATTTTTGTGTTCCCGGTCCCGTAAAAAGAGTAACAAATAAGTGACGCGAGCCGCGGCGTCCGAGGGAGCGTCCTTGAAACACAGATAGTCCAGTTTCTCGTAATCCAGACCAAACAGGACGGAGACGAGAAAGGGTAGAAAAAAAATACGGTAGGAAAGGGTGGAGGCGGAAGAACGAGGGCAGCAGGCGCGGTACAGCTGGTTCGCGAGGTGTCCCCGTTCCGGATTTCAGTTTAGCCTGATAATCTCAGCCCGGCTGAACGCTCCAGCAGGACTTTTTCCCAGCATTACTCTTTCTCCTGTTCCACGATAGCCCCCGGCGCGGTCCTCCATCCGAGCCGAGCCTCCTTCGAAGCGCAACGCGCTCGGAGGACTTACCGAGCGCGGCACCGACTTCTCCCGATCACCGATTACGTCCTACAGGCATTACCGCGAGAAAGAGGAGCGATCCGGGAAAAGAAAGGGGTTCCTGGGTTCGCGTCGCGCCGGGAATTCCATTTCAAGGATTTATGGCGATGCCAGCCGCGCGTGCTTGCGCGTCTGGTAATTTCTCAATGCTACCAGGACGAACGAGTCCGCTTCCGTTTTCGTTCGTTGACAATGAACGTTGATAGACTCTGTGCAACACACGCGTATTGCCGCTCCTGTTACAAACGACCAATTCTAGAGTTCGAGGATAAATCCATTGTTAATTTGCCAGTCGTGAATCGAGCACAGGTCATCAGATTGTCCATTTGTATTTGACCGAGCGTTTTTTCATGCGATGATTAATTGCCGAGAAATAACTATTTTATCGGCGGAGTATTATGATGGATAATAGGAGAGGTTCAATTCTTTGTTCCTTGGAACAAAGGATTCTACTATTGACGTTTGAAAAGCGTACGGCGTGTCTGATAGCATATAGCGTCCGCCGCAATAACTCGGTTCTCTTTATCGTCGCACGAATACGATTCCACCGTTCGCCTAATAAAAAACGCATACCAGAAATGGGTCGGCATGTGAGGGCCCTAAATATTCTCGAATAAAAAGAGCCCGGGGGATCCGTGTCGACGTGCAAGCGACGCGCTCTCTNGTTCTAGAGTCCGAGGATAAATCCATTGTTAATTGCCAGTCGTGAATCGAGCACAGGTCATCAGATTGTCCATTTGTATTTGACCGAGCGTTTTTTCATGCGATGATTAATTGCCGAGAAATAACCATTTTATCGGCGGAGTATTATGATGGATAATAGGAGAGGTTCAATTCTTTGTTCCTTGGAACAAAGGATTCTACTATTGACGTTTGAAAAGCGTACGGCGTGTCTGATAGCATATAGCGTCCGCCGCAATAACTCGGTTCTCTTTATCGTCGCACGAATACGATTCCACCGTTCGCCTAATAAAAAACGCATACCAGAAATGAGTCGGCATGTGAGGGCCCTAAATATTCTCCAATAAAAAGAGCCCGGGGGATCCGTGTCGACGTGCAAGCGACGCGCTCTCTGGAAGAGCATAAAAACTGGCAAAGTCGATGAAGTCGTCTCTCGTACGCGTCGTTGACCGATTCTTTTTGATCAACGCTTTCGACGTCGCCGGCGCATGTTAGATTAAAATCTCGTTGCGGAAGGGTGAATGGACAGAGAAAGCAGTGCCAAAAGACAGGGGTTGGAACGCGGGCACTCGTAAAGCGGGCAACTCGTAAAACGGCAAAATGCGGGCTCACCGTACCGCGAACCTAGCCGAGATTTCCGAGAGAAAGTTTATTAACCGTGCGCGGATCCCGTGACGGAAGAGGAACGTCCGATTCAGTGGCGCCAATCATAAAGGTTTACGGTCGCGGCGGCGAACAGTTTTCGCGCCGCTGCGGTTCGTCCGCGCGAGAGGAACACGAAACTGTGCCCTCTTATCATCGAGATTACGATTGCTATGAAAAATCGGAAGATTCAGATCTTAAATAGAGTCTAATAAATCTCCATACACAGTGCTTTTCATCTTGTCAAAGCTGGGATTATTCTAAATCGACGATGGACGATGATAATAACCGGACAAACTATAGAAGTTATTGTGCACGCTTCGTGAGAGTCCTATCCGGTCACGCATAGTCTTTCTCACGGATATGAGCCGCGCCGCTTGAAACCGCGAACTTATCAAGCCGTTCGAATCGTTTATCGAAACTTTCTGATTACGAAACTGCCATAACTCGGCGATCGTTTCCAACCCGTAATGACCTTCTTGCTCGCGCGGCGCCGCCGCCGCCGCCGCCGCGCCGTGCCGGGCCTTGGGAAAGTTCCGGCTTATTAATATTTCGCAACGGAATAACACGTGCCCGGTACGTATAAGTATACTTTTCATTCTCTCGACTCCCGTGGCAAATAACTACGGGGATCCCGTTCCGCGACCGGAATATCGTTCGAAAGTAATTAGAGTTCGCTGGATGCACGCAAGAAATCGGTGAATCTAAATTCGAGACGCGACTTCCGGGGCGCCGCGCGATATTTATAGAATTTAATCTGAAAGCGAAGGGTTGGTATCTGCGAAGAAAGCAAGGGCACGCTCCTCCCGAACTCGGGTCGGAGGATGCCTCGGCCCTCCTAAACTTAATTACCTCAGTTCTCTCTTTCCCCGTGTGGATGACCCTGCAAGGGTCTCAGGAGGAGGGAAAGGCCTCAGGGATTACATTCGACAAGACGTAACTAGCTACCCTTCTTGTACAACTGACGTATTATGTATAATGCTCATCAGGATATCAGAACTTCTTTTCCCTTCGAAAACGACCAACGAAACATTTACATAAAATTCGTGGTGCGTTTACGTGACGGTTTTACTCTCTGTCGATATAATCAATAACCAGTCCCCGTTTACCCCTCGTCGAGTGTGCGGTGACTCTACCAACGAGTCTATCAAANCTGGAAGAGCATAAAAACTGGCAAAGTCGATGAAGTCGTCTCTCGTACGCGTCGTTGACCGATTCTTTTTGATCAACGCTTTCGACGTCGCCGGCGCATGTTAGATTAAAATCTCGTTGCGGAAGGGTGAATGGACAGAGAAAGCAGTGCCAAAAGACAGGGGTTGGAACGCGGGCACTCGTAAAGCGGGCAACTCGTAAAACGGCAAAATGCGGGCTCACCGTACCGCGAACCTAGCCGAGATTTCCGAGAGAAAGTTTATTAACCGTGCGCGGATCCCGTGACGGAAGAGGAACGTCCGATTCAGTGGCGCCAATCATAAAGGTTTACGGTCGCGGCGGCGAACAGTTTTCGCGCCGCTGCGGTTCGTCCGCGCGAGAGGAACACGAAACTGTGCCCTCTTATCATCGAGATTACGATTGCTATGAAAAATCGGAAGATTCAGATCTTAAATAGAGTCTAATAAATCTCCATACACAGTGCTTTTCATCTTGTCAAAGCTGGGATTATTCTAAATCGACGATGGACGATGATAATAACCGGACAAACTATAGAAGTTATTGTGCACGCTTCGTGAGAGTCCTATCCGGTCACGCATAGTCTTTCTCACGGATATGAGCCGCGCCGCTTGAAACCGCGAACTTATCAAGCCGTTCGAATCGTTTATCGAAACTTTCTGATTACGAAACTGCCATAACTCGGCGATCGTTTCCAACCCGTAATGACCTTCTTGCTCGCGCGGCGCCGCCGCCGCCGCCGCCGCGCCGTGCCGGGCCTTGGGAAAGTTCCGGCTTATTAATATTTCGCAACGGAATAACACGTGCCCGGTACGTATAAGTATACTTTTCATTCTCTCGACTCCCGTGGCAAATAACTACGGGGATCCCGTTCCGCGACCGGAATATCGTTCGAAAGTAATTAGAGTTCGCTGGATGCACGCAAGAAATCGGTGAATCTAAATTCGAGACGCGACTTCCGGGGCGCCGCGCGATATTTATAGAATTTAATCTGAAAGCGAAGGGTTGGTATCTGCGAAGAAAGCAAGGGCACGCTCCTCCCGAACTCGGGTCGGAGGATGCCTCGGCCCTCCTAAACTTAATTACCTCAGTTCTCTCTTTCCCCGTGTGGATGACCCTGCAAGGGTCTCAGGAGGAGGGAAAGGCCTCAGGGATTACATTCGACAAGACGTAACTAGCTACCCTTCTTGTACAACTGACGTATTATGTATAATGCTCATCAGGATATCAGAACTTCTTTTCCCTTCGAAAACGACCAACGAAACATTTACATAAAATTCGTGGTGCGTTTACGTGACGGTTTTACTCTCTGTCGATATAATCAATAACCAGTCCCCGTTTACCCCTCGTCGAGTGTGCGGTGACTCTACCAACGAGTCTATCAAATTAACCCCAATAATCTGTCCCGACTAAAAACCGAACGTGTCTCGCCACCCTCGACGAGCTAATCCCGATCGAGATCTGACCCCCGAACGCCCGTCCGTTTCCCATAAAACAGAACGACCACAAAGCCCGGTAGAAGCTAGAAAGATTCCCACGAGCAGAGGAGGAACAAAGAAAACGGGCGCGTGGTAATCGGTTTTTCGTTTCCGCGAGTCGCGGCGCGCGGCGCGAGAAAAGCGAGGCGTCGGCGGCGCGATAAGACGCGGCGCGTAGCTAAACGACAGCGGTCCCGACCATCTAAACCAGCTTGTGGGTAGGGATCGTTCGAAATGGAACGCGGTACGGAGGGATGGGGTGTCAGGGGTGAACGAAATGGACGAGGGACGGCGTGGGACGCAGAGGGGTTGCTAGTAGGTAGTGTGTATTGATCGAGCTAGGAGAAGAGCACCCCCGACTCCACTCGTACGAACTTCGTACGAACGCCCACGTACGCGGTGTTTCGACGCTCGTATACGACTCTTTCTCCTTATATCGTCCTTTTCCGTTCCACGCTCGCCTCGGCCACCCGTCCCCGCGCGCCCCGGAACCGACGTTCTTCTTTTCCACCTGCGAACATCGCACCCAACATCCGACGGATTACACGGACGCCGCGCCGCGCGCTGCCGATTAATAGGGTCGACGTGTAATTCTATTTGGCGTCTCTTTCGAGAAAATTGNCTCCGTTCCACGCTCGCCTCGGCCACCCGTCCCCGCGCGCCCCGGAACCGACGTTCTTCTTTTCCACCTGCGAACATCGCACCCAACATCCGACGGATTACACGGACGCCGCGCCGCGCGCTGCCGATTAATAGGGTCGACGTGTAATTCTATTTGGCGTCTCTTTCGAGAAAATTGATGGTCCCGCTGTTCGCGGGGCCGCCGAGATTGACTGGGGGCACCGTGAATTTTGAATCGATAACGTGATTGATCGAGAATGGTAATTAAACTACGGAGAAGCGGGAAATTGGGAAATTGACCAAGTACTCCGGACAGTTTTGTGATTGTTTGGAATTTCCTAACCCATTCGATGGGGCAGTCTCTCGTTTTCTTCAATTATTAACGAATATATTTGAATTCACGCTTGCCTCTCGTTTGATAAAACGAATGGAAACGTGGAAAATCGAATTTCCAATAAAAAGGTTGAATTCGAAAGGTTTGTCGTTAGCTATTTATGGTACTCTCGGTGTCGAGATTCAAACAAACAAATTTGTCCTTTTTATTGATAATTCGATTTTGTTGCTGCTTAAAATAATAGGGAAATCGGTGGATTCTATTGGCAACGATTTAAACGACGGTTGAGGGGTCAAAATTACACGGTGAAATCGAATCGATTGTCAGTCAGGTCACGATTCCAAGGAGGTACCGGGACTCGATTCCGTCGATCGGCTTCTTAACGTTCCGTGGTAAACGGACTGGCTAACTTTCCGCTGTTTCGGGGATCTGTATCGGCAAGTTGCGTTAGGTATACCATAATCACGGTTGCGGTAGGCAGGCAAGTTGCCGGTGTAATTTACGTTTCCGGCCAGGTGCGTCAGAAGTTGCTCACCTTACGACCTAATTGGGTTTAATTACACCTAGCTGAAAGTTACGACGCCGGCGTGCATCTGTACTACGTATCGGGTAGGTTAACAACTGGGACCGCCGACACCTGATTTCAGTTACCGCGATCGGCTTTATTATAAGCGCGTCGCGTTTGCCCCAAGCCTCGTAAAAGTCGATCCGCGTTGACCGTGCGGCCACCCACGCGACATCGAGCATCGCCGTTTATATAGAACAGAACGTCACGATGGCACACGTTAGCAATTTTTATCCTAACCTTAATGACCTCGCAATCGGACGAATAGGACCCTTGGCCCTCTCCTAGCTGCGTCTTCGCATCTGTCACTAATGAAGTTCGGCTCTGTCCGTTTGCTGTGGGTAATCAGAAGCAGGGCAAATAGAGCACCTAATCGATCATCAAAGCCCGGTCCCTTAGCGTGACTCGATTCACGCTTTGATTTAGTGAGGGTATCATTAGGAGGTCAAATCTGAGAGATACGAACGAGGCCCGGGAACGGCGTGATGCACGCGTCGGGCTCGTGTAATTTACTCGCGTAATTGGATTAATGTTTGAGTTCCTGCTCGTCGGCGATATTATTTCGCGCAGGTGAGTGTACCTCTGCGACTCGGTTCGGGCTGGTCTAGTGCCTCCCGAGGCGGACGTTTGAAAACACATAGCGAGAAATTTCCGTGGCAAAAGAAAGCAAATATTGACGTTGGTGGGTGGACACGGCACAATGTTCCCGCTTCAGCCGCCCACGGCCGCGTTTCCGTAACTTACGTTTCGCCAGGCACGCCTCGAGAACATAATAAGAGGCTCGAGCGACGGAATCTAAACGCGCGAAACCAGCTACCGAGTCCCGAGGTACTCTGCCATTTCGCAAAGTGAAAAGTGACTCACTAGTTGGCCCATTCACATGGTACTATCGCCTCCTTTGTTAATACCGTCCAAGTACACCGGAGAAAGAATCGCACCACGTCATCCAACGACCACTTTTTATGTATATAAATGGTTCTTTGAGCACAGATTGAGCAACTCGAATAAATCACTGCACGTTTTCTGAACTACGACCATGAACACTTATTTAGGCTCGCACATGATGTAAAGATAGAAGTGTGCTTCCAGGAAAGCCTCAGTTTTAATTTCTACTGCGGCTTCCCAACTCCTGCCATATTGAAATATGGTTCAGTTACATTGAGAAATGTGTTTAATGAATATTACTAAAATGCCAGGATGTTCAGTTAAATTTTGCGAAAATTGAAATGGCAACTCAAGAAATGGCATGTGGAAGGTTCTTTTCAGCTCATAATTCTTCTCTCTCTTCCTTTCGTTTATATTACTGTAATCTTGACGATATTAAATTCCTTTATTGTACTTTTAAAACTACCATATGTGCCCATAATTATGAAAGTGGTTTAAGTCATATATTTCTTGTTTCGAGATATTTAATGGATTACATTTGAAACACTAAGTGAGTTCCATATAACATTGAAATAACAATCACTATCTAATGGTTCATTTTTTACAATATCGTGAAAATTACAAAAATATCCCAAATGAATCTTATTACTTAAAAACTCAATATGATCGTTACGGAAGTCCTTTCTACTGACTAATCTGGAAAAATGCGCAAGAACACACTTTGTATCTTTGCATCACGTGTTCGCAAACATCGGTAAAATTTAATAGTTTCACGAAAGTCGGTTAACGCAGGAGCGATTAATATTCGGCACCGTGAAAGTTGTCGCATCGGGGACAATTGATGGAGAATCCCGCGAAGGTATTTGGTTTAATCGATCGGCACCCGTGGTCCGACCGCATTTATGCACGTCGCCTTACTTCCACCCGTGGCAACTTCTGGCGAATTTCCAAGCTTCCTCGTGCCTTTGCTAACCCACATACCCGCTTAAAACGATGTTATTAAGCCCTGAGCATCGGGCCTCGCGCTCTTCTCCTCTGTTTCGCGCTCTCCTCTGTTTTCAAAAGAATTCCCTTGTTTCACTCGAAGCTCTCCGGGAAAGGATCCTCCCCGCGCGAAATGAAAACACGAGATTACGTCGGCACACGTCGGGGAAAAGGCGTTTTATGCGCGTAGAGGAATATATTCGAAATAAAGGCAGAAATACATTGGCACGCACGCGAACGGAAAAGGGAGAGCCGGCCGGAATGAAATTACGAATTTAATATCAGAGTCCCGGGATCATACCGCTGGAAATATACATTTCCTTTTTCGGTGTTCCCGGCGGCGCGAAACGAAACGCGTTCAAAGAGCCAATTAACAGGCGTTCGAGAAATTACCATGCTCGCTGCGAATTGTAATTAGCGGCATCAGTTGCGTTCATCGAAACCAGTCATTAGCGTTGCGTCGAAACACGTGACGTTCTATGCGCCGCGGCGGCTGAACTGATTTTTGTTACTGGGACAGAGGTCGACGGTCAATCGCCTGGCCGGGAAATTTAATATCGAAGACCCTCTGACACTCCACGTCGTCTTAAAATATGGTCGGACTTGAGGGAAAAGAGGGATAACTGTCATTCGGGGTCGAGCCCGCGATCACGATGAAAGATCGAGTTTCACTGTCAAAAGGTATCGGAAATCTCGCCTATCCCTTTATTATTCTATCCGTCCCCTTTCCACCCGGTGAATTAATAATCCATCGCGATTCAGATAACATCTTTTATTCCCGTCTTGATAACATCTTTTATTCCGAGGAATTGTGATACCCTGTTCGATCGCGTTTATTTAGAAGACAAATATTTCCCATGAAGCTCGATGCACCGGAGGTTGTCCGATATAATGGATCATGAAAGAGAACGAGGATACAAGAAACTGTCAAATGCACTTTCCAATAATCTTTGAAAAATATCTTGGTTACTGCTGCGAGAAGAAGTGCATCAACTTCACATTCCGAAGATTGAAGAGCTCACTTTTCTTCAGCCGGTGATGGATAATAGCGAGCCACGCGAGCAGGACAAAAAACGTCACCCGAAGCGTGCACACTCATAGGAAAATACACGGGGCTTTTACAAAGTGTCGTGATCGAAATATGAAAGCGTATCGACTCGCAGTTCCGTTCAATCGCAAACAATAAATCGGCGTCGCGACTTTTTCTATTCAGTACAAAAAATTCAAGGAGCCTGGTTTAATTTATTTGACGAGGGCGAAGTCGCTTCCCTCGATAATTCTACAGAATGATAATCAAAGGAAGGCGGGTCGTAGTCCGAGAGTCTGGCTCGTTATTATCGTACGGCCGTCTTTCGGCCGTGCCCGCGGCGGAAATTGGAGTCCTCGCGGCGATCTGACCGAGATTAAAAGTTGGCTGGTTTCGAAGGAGATGCCGAAGACCAAGGCCCGAACGATACTCAAGAGAGGCGAGGCGGCGGTGGCGACGTTAGTCAGCAAACCGCCCGGCTAATCCCTTAATTACTTCGACATGGTTAGCGACCCTGTACTAACCGCGTCGGTGCCAGGCTCCGTCCCCCGATCGTTAATTAAAATGGCACTTCCTTGCAGCCGCGTAATTTCCAGCCGGTGCGGCACGACGCGGCACCGGTCAATCGTGTTCGTCCTTAAAACGTTGCGCCCGTTTCTCGGGAAATTTATGACCAACCGATATCGTCCTCGGGCCCGCGGTCGGAGAGACCGTGCTCGCAGATTCTCGTTACGCGCCGACTTAACGACTTGTTTCCTTTTCAACGACCGGGGAAGTGTCCTGTAACAGCTCTTGGAACGAGCGAAAGTTACGGCGAATTTCATTGTTTCGCGAAGGCGGCGAATTATTATTGAACGCAGTAGTGAGGGAAACCGTCACAGTATAATTGAATAAAATTATGACGTACGATTATTTAATTTATTCGCTGGAATAACGTATGCAAATGATTTCGATGATAATACTTTTTGAAAATTGAATTCCTACCGACGAGTCGGAAACTGACGTCGTCCTCCGCGTTTTCATTACGCTGAAAATAAAATTCATTTATTTGATAAAACGATATGCCCGACGCAATCTATTATCACTTCATTCGTCCCGAAAATCCCGTCCCGCGACTCGGTTGATATACACACATAAATACGTGCATTATACACGATGAACGCGACCGAATCGGGGCTCAATTATGCAAAATGCGGCCGAACGGTTATCCGATCTGATCATAATTACCCCGGGCTCGCAATTTTATAATAGTCACCGATTGGATAATGCGAACGCCGTAACTGCGGGCGCATTTAGTAAAACGCGTTTTGTCCGTTTCGAGTTTATGCGACGCGGAACGTATTAAACCGTTGAATCAAGGAGCGTCGTTCTGTGAGCAATGAAACGGTAGACGCAAGTTTACGTAATAATTCGATCGATCACTGGTAATTGGTAGCGTGATTATCGGAACGAGATTACTCGCGGTCATCGAGGATTGATTCCCTGTGTAACGCCACGTCGACATGCTGATTCAGGTACCGCAGCGAGGGTGTTGCGGAGTCCGCTCTGGTCGATGACACCCTCAACGGAAATCCTCGATCTTCGCCGTCGTCTTCCTCGATTCTGCCTCCGGTTCAGTCAGCATCCGCGGACACGGTCGACGCTGCGAACCTAACCGATTCGAGAAAGTACGTACGATATCCGAGACCCATGTTCATCTCTCTCCGTCGTGCCTAGACTTACTCCGCTCCCTTTAGAAACCGCTCTGCTGCACTCACCGTTGTTAACTCCAGCCAAAGTTGTTGCTTTCACAGTCTCTTACCTTGTTCCATGTTACTCTCACACTTAAATTGTGTACGACTTGTTGTTATCTTTGTTGTTCTGTGTTGCTGCGCTGCCGTTCCGCCGCTACAATCATTTACCCTCTTCTTATTCTTGGCCAACCGTCGCCGCGGCGCGTGTTTGGACGTCCGCGTCCCGGCCGAAACTCGATGGCTGGCCCGTGATGTGATTTCCACTTGCGATCGCGGGCTTTTGTAGGCGACTCGCGTGGCTGCTCCGTAGGAAACTCGAGTTGTTGTTGCTTATCTTTGTGTACCGCCGCCTGCCACCCCTTTATCCAACCCGCCCTACGTACACTCCGCAGTAACTGCAAAGTTTTGGCTACGCGGACACATTCGGCATTGCATGCTAGGTACGGCGAGCAACTTCGCGGACGTGGAACGTATGATCAATCGCGTGTTCGGTACAGTTTCCCTCTTCCCGTTCCTCAAACACCGTCCAATTCAATTTGCCACGGATTAAATTCAATCATGCAAAACTTACGGAATATAATTTACAACGAAAATTCTAATTGCACACGCGTGGAAGTACTGCCAAGAATGAACTAAAGTAAAAAAGCAGAAAGTAATACTATATTTTCCTTGACCTCAAATATACGATGGAATCCACTATGATTTTTTTAATCAAGTACGATAATTTTATTTTGTACAGTAGCAGACCGTTCCATTGCATTTTTTTTTTATTTTGTTGAAATAGAATTCACCTCTCCCGTGCATCCCGTAGGATCTACAATGTAGATCATTTTGTCAGCGCTGTGAAAGTAATAGATCACCGCGAGATACGAGAAACTCCGTCGTCACTTTCCCAGAGAAGTGTCCGACGGATTTGATTTATCGACGGTTTCTCTTACTCGGTTCGCATAAAAATTTCTATTCTCAGTTGACGCATTGATCATGAGCGATGCACTATTCCCAATAAGTAGGGCTCGACGACAGGCCAAATCACCGACGAAAACACGATCCGTCACTGTCAGCGCCGCGCGAATCCCGCGATCGAGATAAAACTTCACAAGCCGGCTGCTAGTGATAGCCAATTATACGGAAATCAGTCGATCATGCGAGCGCGCGGGAGGCTTATAAATAAATATTAGCGACGACCCAGCTCTGATTTAATTTATCGCCGCGCAGTGAAATAATTTAATTACCGTTTCATTTGTCAGTCCGTGCTTGAATTAATTATTGTCTGCTATTGTCGTATGGGAATTGTTTTGACGAAAGTAGAACATTGGAATTAGCAATCGTTGCTTGAAAATTGTACTCCTTCGCTTGAAGCAAATTGTCGAAGTAAAGAAAGTAACCGAGGCGCGGGGAAAAACGAATTTGCATGGTGATTTTGGGGCGTCGGATATTGCAGTTATTGCGAGAAACCGGATAACGAAACGACAGAGATGGGAGGCGTTCCGCACGTGGAGGGTGGACTGAATAGCGAGCTGTACGCGGTCCCTGTGAAACGGAGACAGCCCAAGGATCAAAAGAACAATGCCACTCTGCAGAACAATACCCAAGAGAAGCCGACGGAGGTGGATACCAACGACTCCGAGGACAAAGATGAGAATCTGCCGCCCGGTTGGCAAAAGCACGAGGGTGAGTATCGACGGACGGAGCCATCGGCCATAAAGCGAACGTTCGTCCGCATTAGAATGCATGTTGCTACGAAAAACGGTAAACGAACGGGAATAGTTTGTGCGAGCTACTGACGTTCAGACGGAATGGGTAAACGGTCGAACTTGCTTTCAGACGAGAACGGCCCATACTATTGGCACGTTAAAAGTGGGAATATTCAGAGAGAGCCTCCGGAGGCGCCCCTGCATTCCAAGAGGGAGTCTCGCAAGAGCCTCATTAAAGACAACGATAGCGTGAGTATAAAATCATCATTTATATTCCATCCCTTCAATTTCCATTATGCAAATATTGAGATATCTCCGGGATTGAATGTTTCAGATAAACAATTTTCACACTCTGAGCGGCATGGTGAACACCGTGACCCGTAGCAACACGAGCTCCGCTCTGGATCAAGAGCTGGAAAATAAGAGGAAAGTGGAGCTGGCTCTCAAGTGAGATATCATCGATATACTTTGCCCCGTCGCTTTTCTTCCATGCAACGGTCCATTTCATCCTTTCTCTTTCTCCGTTCACCTTCCAGGCGGAGGAGCTACCCCGCACGAGCGGACTCCGAGGGCAGAGACAAACCTATCAGATTCGCCGTTCGCTCTCTGGGGTGGACGGAAATCGCTGAAGAAGATCTGACGCCCGAGAGAAGCAGCAAGGCCGTCAACAAGTGTATCGTGGATCTGTCGTTGGGAAGAAACGATCTCTTGGACGTCGTCGGCCGATGGGGCGACGTTAGTATCAGCTCCCTTTGTTCCGACCGATCGCATCGTTAATTGAACTTGACAATGCATTGTTCTAATTATATAGGGCAAAGATCTGTTCATGGATCTGGACGAGGGAGCCTTGAAGCTCATAGACCCGGAGAACCTCACTGTGCTCAACACACAGCCGATTCACACGGTGAGGGTGTGGGGCGTTGGCAGAGATCATTGCCGGTAAGTGAATCTTCAACGCTTGCAATTCTAATATCGGTCTGAATAAATCTGAATAATCCATCGTTGTTTTCATGATCTATCTGGACGATCTCCGAGCAGTGAAAGGTGAGTGCCGGTTTGAAGAATAATGCGAACTCTGTTTCGCAATGAACTGCCACGTCAACGCGTCGTTTGTCTTTCAGGGACTTTGCTTACGTGGCGAGAGACAGGTCGACCCGAAAGCACATGTGTCACGTGTTCCGTTGCGACATCCCGGCGCGCACGATCGCGAACACGCTCCGCGACATCTGCAAGAAGATCATGATCGAGCGGTCGCAACACCAGAACCTGGCGAAACCGGTGGACATCAACGGCCGGACGAGTCTAGCCACCAGACCGACTAATCTGCCCACGGAGCATCGACGCTTCCACAGAAACGGACAAGCGCTAGTCAGTGAGTAATCACAAAAAAAGGTTGCAGAACGTTCGACCTGATTTCGCGGGAGANGTCATTAAAGACAACGATAGCGTGAGTATAAAATCATCATTTATATTCCATCCCTTCAATTTCCATTATGCAAATATTGAGATATCTCTGGGATTGAATGTTTCAGATAAACAATTTTCACACTCTGAGCGGCATGGTGAACACCGTGACCCGTAGTAACACGAGCTCCGCTCTGGATCAAGAGCTGGAAAATAAGAGGAAAGTGGAGCTGGCTCTCAAGTGAGATATCATCGATATACTTTGCCCCGTCGCTTTTCTTCCATGCAACGGTCCATTTCATCCTTTCTCTTTCTCCGTTCACCTTCCAGGCGGAGGAGCTACCCCGCACGAGCGGACTCCGAGGGCAGAGACAAACCTATCAGATTCGCCGTTCGCTCTCTGGGGTGGACGGAAATCGCTGAAGAAGATCTGACGCCCGAGAGAAGCAGCAAGGCCGTCAACAAGTGTATCGTGGATCTGTCGTTGGGAAGAAACGATCTCTTGGACGTCGTCGGCCGATGGGGCGACGTTAGTATCAGCTCCCTTTGTTCCGACCGATCGCATCGTTAATTGAACTTGACAATGCATTGTTCTAATTATATAGGGCAAAGATCTGTTCATGGATCTGGACGAGGGAGCCTTGAAGCTCATAGACCCGGAGAACCTCACTGTGCTCAACACACAGCCGATTCACACGGTGAGGGTGTGGGGCGTTGGCAGAGATCATTGCCGGTAAGTGAATCTTCAACGCTTGCAATTCTAATATCGGTCTGAATAAATCTGAATAATCCATCGTTGTTTTCATGATCTATCTGGACGATCTCCGAGCAGTGAAAGGTGAGTGCCGGTTTGAAGAATAATGCGAACTCTGTTTCGCAATGAACTGCCACGTCAACGCGTCGTTTGTCTTTCAGGGACTTTGCTTACGTGGCGAGAGACAGGTCGACCCGAAAGCACATGTGTCACGTGTTCCGTTGCGACATCCCGGCGCGCACGATCGCGAACACGCTCCGCGACATCTGCAAGAAGATCATGATCGAGCGGTCGCAACACCAGAACCTGGCGAAACCGGTGGACATCAACGGCCGGACGAGTCTAGCCACCAGACCGACTAATCTGCCCACGGAGCATCGACGCTTCCACAGAAACGGACAAGCGCTAGTCAGTGAGTAATCACAAAAAAAGGTTGCAGAACGTTCGACCTGATTTCGCGGGAGAATCGAGTAAAAAGATCGATCTGTCTTCAGCGCAATCATTCCCGACGCCGATGGAGGAGCCGAAGAAAGTACTACGAGCACAATATCTCGGATCCATGCAGGTTTCTCAGGCGACCGGGATGGAGGTACTGAACGACGCGATAGATCACATCGTAACTAATACGCCTATCAATCAGTGGCGGAACGTGAACGTTGCTGTCGCGCCCAGCATGATCTCTATTCTCACACCGAACGTAAGTGTACCGATCGATCCAGGCGTTGAGAGAGTTCCTACTTCGTATCGATGAAACACTACGCTTTTTGTGGTTCAGGAGGAGAAACTCATCACCGAGTGCCGAGTGCGTTACTTATCGTTTCTCGGCATCGGCCGTAACGTAAAACAGTGCGCGTTCATAATGCACACCGCGCAAGATCTCTTCATCGCACACGTTTTTAACTGCGAGCCCAGCAGCGGAGCCCTTTGCAAAACCATCGAGGCTGCTTGCAAGGTGATTATTTCGCGAATTAAACTTCAAAGTTTATTCTTAATTTCTTGAGTAAATTGTACTTGTTAATTTCGCAGCTGAGGTACCAGAAATGCTTGGATGCACACCCGCAGGGCTTCAGAAACGCCAGCAGCCTGAACACTCCGAGCGGAAAGGGTCTCGGCGCTACCTTGAAATCGCTGGTTGGCTCACTGACTGGACGTAGAAATAAGCAGGGTGAGTCCTGAGACGAGGCTCTCTCGCTGCAGGTAAATAATTACACGCACACGTTCAAATATTCTCACAAGGAGACCACACGATCTTGGAAATCGCTTTTGAAACGGCAATGCACTTAAGTTGTAGTACACGCCTAGCATTAAAGAAGCCTCTTGGTTTTCTTCAAAATGAATGTTACAATCAACTACGAATAAATGAAAAAAAAAAAAAAAATATTTCAGAAACGAAGGCCTATTCTGAAGAAACACAATAGGCTTTTTCAATACTAAGTATGTAATACAACATAAGGGCATTGCCATTTTAAAAGCGATTTTTAAGGTCATGCGGTCTTCTTAGAGCGAAAGCGAAAAACATGGAAGAGAGATTTTTTACCAAAGTGCAAGCGATCGTGCTTAATATAGTAATAGCTCGACTCGTTTGTCTGTAGGAACTGTGGCCCCTGCCTGCTGAGCGAGAGGTGATCAGACACAGACACCTGCAATCGCCCCTGACCTTGAAGTATTTTAGCGGATCACCGCCGAGCGCGTCGCTCAGGTCACTCCTTTCGCCCTCGCTGGACAACAGGCGCATTCAGTTGGCCCGTTGGGAGAGCAACCCCTAAGAGATGTAAACGTAGACGCGGGTCGAGTCGACCGAAGAGACAAGGGCAAGAGAGAAATGTAAGGGGATTCGTTCTCACGTTAAAACGACTGAATCGTGAATTCTACAGAGTGCTATACTAATTACCACAGCTATAGTGGACTACGCTTACGTGTGTCGATATGATGTTATGTATGTTACACGCAGTGTCTGACAAAAAGTAAAAAAGTATAAAAAATATAAATGAGAGGAGGAGGAGGAGGAATGGCATGGAGGGGAGGAGCTCGTGGCTCGCCGCCACGAGTGCCGATGGGAGGATTCTCTTCTTCGGAATCGAGAGGATTGTTGCGCGTTCGCGATTGTATCCGGAGACCGCATTACGCGGAATCGTCCGATCGTAACGCAGCCGAGGTATATCCTGCGAGCATCGGCTCGAGATAGAGCGAATATCTGTATATATATATACGGGGATAATTTGTCGCGCTAAATTTAGTAAAAATTTTGCTGGATCCGACACGAGTCCAGAGAGGCTGAGCGTGAAAGAGGGAACGACTTGCGTGAGTGTGGGAATGACTGAAGTAGCGTTCTAGCGTATCCACGAGGCATTCGAAGAATTAAAGAACGACATACAAGCTATAGAGGAGCTTAAATGTGTAACTTACTACATGTGTATTCTCGGGTGTACAGATTAGAGAAACGAGACGAGGATGACCAGAACATACGAATTAACGAACACGTAAAAAAAAAAAAGAAAACTACACGCGTAATTACTACTATAGGACGAGGACACACGCATAGAATGATGCCCACGCGACGGAACACACTCATACAGTAGTACTCGCGTACGTAACGTAAATACACGCGCATCACAAAGCACACAAGAGAACACACTCATACGGCAGGCAGGTAAGAGGAGGTAATTTATTTTTTATGGCGAAGTATAAAAGAGCTTGCACCTTCTCGGAACGAAGGCGATACGATAAAAAGAAAAAATAAATGCGAGCGCGACCGTCCTTTAAATCCACACGGGTAAACGAAGAGTCCGAGACGAACCCAAGCTACATACCTACGTACCGTTTCTTGACACTCGCATTAAACAATGTTATATGTATTACTGTACGCACAATCGCTGTGCAAACATCGCTAACGCCTACGCAGAAAACGACATAGAACGAAACTCCACTCTGCTGTTAACGGTGTGACCAATCGTCGTTATCATCGTCGTAACGCGCTTCGCTGAACGAATTAATTAATTGCTGTGCGTCCACTGCAACGGTGTCGAGAATATCAACGTAATAAAGTTCCGTGTGAAAACATAACAAGAGCCCAGTGACTCGGAGCTTATTTCACCGCCACGCGCCGTTCCCCGGAACGGTCCGTTGCTTCTCAACTCCGGCACGCCGCGTACGCGTGCAACCGTCATCGTCCGCAGACTCTTCATCCGCGTACGCGATATCGCGCACACTTTTACGCGCGATGGACGTAGGAGCGGGACTCCGTTCGGTCGGTCGGCGAAAATCGCAGCGCGAATTCATTTTCACGCGCACGTATCCACGCGGAAGCACAACATCGGCGATACACCATATTCCATTTCGGGGATTCATCTCTAATTAGGTGGTACCGTTTTCCTGGCTGAACGATCGTCGTTTCGAGTGCTCGCGATGCCTAATGTCAATCGGTAGCTTAGACACCCGTGATCAATCGACTCGCGCGCGTACACCATCCGTTCTCCCTTCGGTTCGTTTTTTACCTTCTAGCTGTAGGCAGTTTTTCCACATACGCGCCGAATTTTTGCAGCGAATTGTACAGAGAACGCGATGAAGAGACGTGTGTGTGTGTATACTTCGTCCGAGACCCCCCCGATTATTTTCGTACGATAGCCTCGCGATTAGACACGCGACGATGTAGCGAACCGACGTTCTCATCCACGCTGCCCCGTGCCGAGTCGGCGAACCGCTCGTTCGCGTTTCTCACCTCTGGCCGAAAACGTTCCTAATTAGCCGCAGCACGAGTTGATCCCCCGCGGGAAATGACAGCCGCTCGAACGGGCGGGAGAGCGGGCAAGGATCCAGGATGAATCGCACGAGACGCGAGGAAGGACCTGCGAAACTGACCGGTCGTTTACGTAACAACGCGCGCACTGTCAGCAAGAAAGTCAGAGGCTGGTAGGAGGCTAAGTTAACGTACCTTTTGGGGAATCCTTTCCCCGGGGGTGCGATACGGCTTTGTTGCTCGCAGCGCGTCGACGTCGTCCATCAGGGACGCTCACGTCGTGGGAGCCATCGTCATTGTGAATGATACAAAGTTGTGCGGGACCCAGAACGAAGAGATATTTCTATGTAGCGTTTAGATAAGGATGGCAGGTAAAAGTGTTGACTGGCGATCAGCGTGAATGGTGTAAGAAAGGTGAACGCGTGCGTGGGAGTGTGCCGCTTGATGACAATTAATTACCTAGAGTGAGGGTGTAACGAGAAGAGATAGAAAACCTCGAGAATTTTCATTACTTGTACATAAAGAAATACACGTTACGAGGATCACCCGCCTTTTATCACGGAGGAGACAAAGAAGAGCAGAGCATGTCAATGCGCGAAACACCTCGTCTCTTTAGCTGAACGTCAGACGTCGAAGGGGAACGCCCGCGGATGATCGTTGGACCTTCCCAGGCGATTCCCTTTCGACTCGTCCACCGCTTCGACTTTCCTTTCACCGGTAATGTTCTTTACGTTCCTTCCATTATCTGGTCACTCTCAATCTCTACGCGGGTAGGCTTGAGTAACCGTGTCACGAACAATAATTAATAAACGGGGAGTGAAAAAAGAGAGAACGTCGCGCAGCGAGGCCTCCCGTGCGACCCTACGCTCCGTATTAACAAACTCGGATCTCGACCCCCAAAGGTTCACTGAAAAACTAGCGACGTTTCTTCTGCTATTGATATGATATATCGTTGATACTCTTGCTTTGATATACATATATATATATAAATATAAATATATATATTATATATATATAGTTGTTGAATTTATATTATNAGCCATCGTCATTGTGAATGATACAAAGTTGTGCGGGACCCAGAACGAAGAGATATTTCTATGTAGCGTTTAGATAAGGATGGCAGGTAAAAGTGTTGACTGGCGATCAGCGTGAATGGTGTAAGAAAGGTGAACGCGTGCGTGGGAGTGTGCCGCTTGATGACAATTAATTACCTAGAGTGAGGGTGTAACGAGAAGAGATAGAAAACCTCGAGAATTTTCATTACTTGTACATAAAGAAATACACGTTACGAGGATCACCCGCCTTTTATCACGGAGGAGACAAAGAAGAGCAGAGCATGTCAATGCGCGAAACACCTCGTCTCTTTAGCTGAACGTCAGACGTCGAAGGGGAACGCCCGCGGATGATCGTTGGACCTTCCCAGGGGATTCCCTTTCGACTCGTCCACCGCTTCGACTTTCCTTTCACCGGTAATGTTCTTTACGTTCCTTCCATTATCTGGTCACTCTCAATCTCTACGCGGGTAGGCTTGAGTAACCGTGTCACGAACAATAATTAATAAACGGGGAGTGAAAAAAGAGAGAACGTCGCGCAGCGAGGCCTCCCGTGCGACCCTACGCTCCGTATTAACAAACTCGGATCTCGACCCCCAAAGGTTCACTGAAAAACTAGCGACGTTTCTTCTGCTATTGATATGATATATCGTTGATACTCTTGCTTTGATATACATATATATATATAAATATAAATATATATATTATATATATATAGTTGTTGAATTTATATTATCGTAACGTTAGGTCTCGGACGGGCGATCGAGGGTGGCATGAGACAGCCTCGGGGGGCGCGCGACGAATCAGGAGGACGTGAATCGTGGTGTGGATGTAAATAATAATTATTATACACTCGTGTAGAAACTTAGGAGGAGGCCGAGAAGTCGGTAAAGGGAGTATCGAGGTATCCAGGAGTTAAGAGCTAAGGCCCACCCATTGTTGCACCCTGTCGTCCGAGCGACGGCGCACGTGAAACGATACGAGGCACCGACACATCCACTCTCTCACACACACACTCGCGACACACGCATTGACACGCGAAAGAGAGGACACAAAGTGAAACACACGACGGACACATATACACACGACACACACGTTCACAAATTGCGCGTAGCTTAACTGTCTCCTTGACGAAAGCGTCGACGGGAAGGAATGAGTAGATCGACGGGAAGGGGAACAACCGATCGGCGGGGTTGAAAGAGGTAAAAAACAAGAGGATATAAGCAGGAAGTGGAGGAGGATAAAGGAGAAGGGAAGCCACTTGTGTAACTGACATAGAATAGTGCAAACCTAATTATATTTACTGTGACATGTAATATCCTTAATGAAAAAAAAAAAAATGCGATCTACTTGATAGAAGAGTTGTTCTGCACAAACACGAAGCTTCATTGATAATTATAGTGTCTCTCTCTCTCTTTCTCTATCTCTCTATCTTCAAAGAAAAAAATAAATAAAAAATACGTACCTCTCTGTACCTTATGGCAATTAAATATAACGCAACGCTCGGCGCCGTCCCGGCGGCGGCCGAGGCCGGACGAACACTCTTTTCCTCGTGCGTTCGCTCGCATCGCGAACGGGAACATTCGCTGTCATTCGCCCGATTCGGGCTACCGAATCGCGCGAGGCAAACTCACGCAGAGACACACATCATCGAACGATCATTGTTAATACTATTGTTGTCACGATCACTATCGTCGCGTTGATATAACGGGAAATACAAGTACAAGTATAGGGGAATTCGCTGTCGTCGTAATTAATAAAAATATTCTAAAATAGGAAGCGGGAAGGAGGAACCATCGTTGCTAACAATTGGCGAAAACGAACGGACGAAAAAAACTATACATATGCTCGCGTGATGATCGGCTTCGACTTATCGTGTATGATAAAGAGAAAGGATCAATTTTGTTTCTCGACGTTGCGGAAAACGCGTGACCGACGAGATTCTATTCGGAACAAACACCACTTTTCCGTTCAATCGTTTCACCGCGGGATAGAATCTTGCTGCGCGCACGTAGACGTGTAACCCGAAGCGAGGATATGTTCTAAAAGCAGCAGAAAGAGGAGGTAAAATAGAGGAACACCGAAAGACGCGTTTCGAGTTTACGTGTCGTTTTAGAGCGTACGAATATAAGTGACAAATGAAGATGAGATAAGAAAACACTTTGTATGCACCCGCCCCCTCCCCCATTGTTCATGCCGATTTATATTGCGTAGCTGGACCGATCGATAATTATAAACGGACGTGAGGATAATATTATATATATATATATAATATTATATATATAAAAAAGCGACAGAATGAAACTACTGTAACTACACCTGCCTCTTGTGAATAAACGCCTATTTGTTTCTTTTCAAAACAGACTTTTTTATTAAATAAATACGTCGTCACAATCGTTCAGATCAGAAGGAATCGTACAGCTACTGTACAATCGTAATTACGAACCGCATAATTAAACGATTCGCCGCACACACTCCTAATTTACAATTAAGGCTATTGCGTGCGTTCGTGTTAAGTTGAGTGATCCGCAGTGCAACCGCTTCGCTGTCACTCCTTAACGTCGATCGTTAATTAAAGCCAACCCGTTCGACCTGCAACGGGCAGAAAGAATGTCGAGGAACATCGCGACAAGTTTCTCTAACACGATTCGTATTGCACACTCGTCGTTGAAAGGGCTCATGGCTCACGCCTGGCTCGCTCGACCTTCACGCCAGCTGATAATCAGAAACCTTTCCTTTACTTTGGCTGTACTTTAATTTTCTGGTCCACTCGGACGGACGGATGGATGGACGTTTAGAACGAACGAAATAGAGAAGTACATGCCGTTAAATTTTCATCCAGTAGTCAACGTTCCTAGTTACAACGATAACACCGTCTTATATAAAATTCGATCGTAAAAATTTATCGTAACAGCGATAAAATATATGTACATGCGTATCACAATCAACGATAAGAAGTTCCTTTGTCGTAAAGCCTATCGTAAGACACGCGAGTCTATCACAAATGTCTCGTTTTATTTACACCGGACTGGAATATCTCCTTTTTTTTAGACCGCGATGGAAAAAATTGAGAACGAGGAAGTCAGCCGTAGTTTCACTTGAACGCATTGCTTTCTGAATAATGACGAGCCTGTGCCCGCGAGTCCGGAGATCTTTACGAGAAGATATCACTAGAGATCGGTCCTCGCCGCGGTAACGAGGCGTTCCGCGATTACCGCGATGACGAGACGTTCTGAAATCGTGCACGGAAAGAGGACAAACAGGCGCGTTCACGTTTCACCGTGAACTCATCGTCAGCAATCGGATTACTTCTTGACGCGTTCTTTATCATTCCTCGTTCGTCGGAACAGCGTACTTTCTTTCATTGCTCTGAATTCGTATGTTCTTACCACGGTATATAGTATACTCGATGGTATCATTAATCATTTTATCGTCAGGGACAGTTAAAGGAAATCTAACTGGCTGAGGAAGATAAAAGTCCCATAAACGAAGCAAAATCGTAAAACAAAGCGTCGTAAATTAGCTATCGCGTAACGAGATTTCTCGAGTAGAGAAAGACTCGACGTACAACTTGTCGGTCGCGTAAAAAATTCGCTCAGAGCGTTTTCTACATCGGGTTTACCGCTCGGTCTCACGGAGCCGACCGATCGAATGGTCCCCGATCCGTAGCTACCACTTGAAACCTCCCTTCGAGCGCAGTCTTCTTCTCTCACCGTGTTCACCGGCGTGTCCATTTTAAATACCGTTTCGCGCAACGTGACTCACGCGAACAGTCATTTTCGTCAAAACAAACCGAACATCTTCCTCGAGGATCCGGTGCTCCTCTTTTTCCTCGCCGGCGCCACGATCTCCGAGTTCTCCGAGTTCGCGGATGTGATAGAGTTCGTGACAGGCATCAATTTGCTTTTAACGTGCTCGTCCAAAAGCGACTGCACGTCCATCTGCCACTGTTCCAACTGTTGACTGAGCTCGATCTTCTGCTGAATAGCCTCCATGAGTTGGCTGTTAGCCTGGAGAACGTCTATCCTAGTTTTGGCGAGCTCGACCTCCGCCCTGTTCTTCCTAGCGACGGCCTGGTCCCTGACCTTGTACGCCTGCGCCAGGACCTCGTCCTTCGTCAACTGCGAGTGCTCCATGTCGTCGCGAGCCCTGTCGCGTTCCTCCTTCACGCCGCGCAACTCCGCCTCGGACACGCTCAACTTGCTCGTCATGTCGAGCAGAGCCTCGCCACGTCTCTTCAGCTCGTCCTGCGTCTGCTTCAACTGGTCCTTCGTCTGTTCCAACTCCTCGCGTACCCTGTGGAGCTCCACGGCGAGACCCAATTCGCCGGGTGCTCCTCTGCCAGAGAGAGCGAGGGTGAAAGCTTCCTCTACTAAATCCAACAAGGCGCCGGGGCAGTTATTGGTCTGGAAAAAATAATTGTTTGTACATATGGCGGTGTCGGTACACTGTAATCTAATGGATTGAGAGATATTTCCGTGCAACGCGGATCTTATCAGAACACGTGCAAACAGACTTTGCGAGTAGATAACGATATCACTTGTGTTAATGAAATCGATAATTGTACAAGGATTATAGATGTCTTACAGCATAAAAATATAACAATAGCTCGATTCTCATATTTAATCATTATATTTTATCCTAACACCCTATTGACGCTATACTATACGTTAGTACTGCCTCATCTTGAATATGCATCGTTAATTTGGTCACCTCGGCTTAAATCACAACGAACTACTCTTGAGCGCATACAACATAAATTTATCAAGCACATGTCTTTACTAACCAACTCTCCACTACGATACACTGATCATGATTATAGTCATGTCATGGGAAAATTTAACATTCTCACACTTGAGAGTAGAAAGACAATCTCCGAAATAATATTTCTTAAGAATCTTATCAACCACAAAATTGATTCTCCCATGCTTTTGGAACAAATTAAGCTCTACGCTCCTACTCGCACTCTTAGGCCGACTAGAACATTCTATCTGGATAAATTTAAATCTAGATTCGGCCACACTAATGTCATCGCGAGATGTTCATGTAAGGCAAACAGACTCAGTCACCTATTCGATATTTTCAATGATTCCAGTCCTACCATTAAACAAAAGCTTCGAGATCATTTTTCATCTGACTAGCAAAAAACAACGATCTAACTTGCTTAACTTTGTTTTGTTTCTACGGTTCTTCTTTTTTTTTTCTTTCTGCGTTCTTCTTTCTAAATCTTATACATCAAATCGAGCATTATTTTATTGTCTGCTCAAACGTACTGACTGTATATATACTTCAACGTATTATAAAGGGTTTTCTTCATAGCCCGTAAATAAATAAATAAATAAATATTTTATGTGCACGTAGTTGAAGAGATACAATGACTATTGAAGAGCATAGTACGGTCACGCTCGATTCGCTATCTTTGATCAGGCCGGGTGTTCCGATCGGTACCGATTAAAAACGATCGTTACCTTTAAAAGTCGACGCAACGGTGTTGACTCGAATCGGCAAACTGATCGGCCGGTTTTCCGTTTATCGGAAGACGACCGCATTTCGAACGCGATAACCTTCGGCAAACATGATTACTATCGTCGAGAAATATCCAGTCCGCCGTTCCATGCAAACGTGACACCTACGTCCGTTCCTTGGAAAAACTCGAGGGAACGTGCGTAGTTGGCAGAAAGCGTTTAAAACGTACCCTTCCCTTATTCAGCGCGGAACAGTTCTCACTTATGCGTGGGCAGTGGGAAAGGAGAACAATTATTAACGAGTGAACAAATCGGTTTCAATTTGTGTGAAACACAACGAACTAATTTCTATTAAGAAATTGTTTTACCTATAAATTCTCTGCATATTTTTCACACGGTTTCGCTTTATTTAATACCGAAGTAAATTGAGCAGTAAACAGCAATAATTATAGTCCTGCGATTATTATTAAGGGACATTAAATCGGCGAACCTCACCTTTCGTGTTCGGCGAGCTTTGCCCTGTGCTCCGCCTCGTGGCTAAGCCTTTCCAAGGCCGCTGCTCGATCCTCGGCTTCTTCGAGAGCCGCCATCGCCCTCGCCCTCTCCTGCCGCAGCTCCAAGGACCTCCTCTCCAATTCCGTTCTCTGCGCGGACACCAGCTGTACCTGCAATTCATGCAGCCTGTGTTCAACAAACTGCGTGGTATTCGATTTTTCATTACCAATCAGTCTGTTTTGAAGCCGTCTACGGTCCCACGCACGTTGACGTTCCACACACGTCACACGATACGTCGGACGCGCTTCCGCTTCTGTCGTAAAGAGAAACTCGTAGGCCGTACGTAACCATCGACAGAATCAGATGCAGTAGTATGTTAATTAGGAAAATAGAGATTTTAATAATGCTACTACTGAATTAGATAGTATCTGTTTCTGCGTTCTTTTCGCGCGGCCTTGTAACAGATACGTGAAAGGGAATACCGATCGTTCTGTTCCATTACTGAGGGAACAGGGTTCTAATTCGCCAAGGTCAAACTTGTATCATGCTCTCCCGAGCGCGATCGATTCGTAGCTAGCCGAAAACCTGATAGCGCGATGCAAATCGATGATGTCGACGTAACCGGTAGACGACGACGACGACGACGCGTAACGCGGGTGTACGCGTTACAATAAACGCGGATTCGCGCGTGAAGGGCGTTTCCTGAAACTCGAGTTCGCCCAGCGTAAGGAGAGAACAAAGGGCGTAGGAGGCGAAGGACAGGCGGCAAGTCNGTTCGCCCCGCGTAAGGAGAGAACAAAGGGCGTAGGAGGCGAAGGACAGGCGGCAAGTCAAGTCGATCGCCGAGGGTCACGACTCGCAACCGGCCTTTCTTGCTTTGTTCTCGAACCTATCCGGACCGACGGTCGAACTTCTCCCACGGCTACGTCGGTTTCCTCTCGCGGCCCGCTTCGAATTAGATCCTCGTACATACGTACGTACGTACACGGCCCATTGATACCGCCCAGGGTCATGCATATTCAACTGTTCTCTCCTAACAATATCCATTAACCGGTCGCAACGGTAAACGACCGACTCGGTTCCCAGAATAATTCACCGCCGAGATTATCCAACGGGCTGATCAGCGATGAAAAGAAACGAGGTTCGCTATACATAATCGAGACGATCGTTCGACACGGATTCCCGTCAAAGTTACGAGGCCGATTGCATAATTAGGTGAGCCGAGAGAAACGATATTATAAAACGGATATCAATACCGAGTTTACGAGTCTTCAAAGGAGGATATGATTAAGGATGTATGGGCGATATACTTAAAGCATGTTGAATTTTTTATTATAGATCCTATTACTATTAAAAAGCTACCTATAAAATTTTGAATCTACTCATGGGTTCTTTGCAAAATTATAGTGATCTAAAATTTGCATCTACTCTTACGGTAACTAGCAAGGAAAATTTTACTTTGATCTCGAAAGCAACTTAGAACGGTAATCAACTCTTGAAAAAAGTTCATATCGAATCGCCAATGTCTTATGGACAAATTTCTAAAAAAGTAATTATTATTCGTGGACTTACGCTAATAGCATTTACTCTTCGCCCAACTATATGCCAACAGTAAATGCTACTAGGGTAGAAAGTTATTAATTAACGTATGATAAAAAAATTACAAATTCATCGAACAGAGGATGGAAACGAGGATGTACGAGGGGAAGTCAAAAAGTAAAGGGATTTCATTAGAATAAATGTCCTTTTTCTCAAATGTCCCTTTACTCTTTGACTATAGATATAACTGAGGTACACATATATGCATGATCATGTCTATAGATGTATAACCAATACATCCTTAACGATCGCTTCTATTCATTACACCGTTGATTAACATTTAAGACAATCGGCGTTCTAATGGGTAGAAAATATGGCGAATGGATACAAGGATGATATTTAATTAACCGTAGATCGAAACGTGTACGTGACGACGTGATACGTATTAATTTACCTCGTCCCTGAGAACNCAATTTTTAATCTACTCATGGGTTCTTTGCAAAATTATAGTGATCTAAAATTTGCATGTACTCTTATGGTAACCAGTAAGGAAAATTTTACTTTGATCTCGAAAGCAACTTAGAACGGTGATAAAGTCTTGAAAAAAGTTCATATCGAAACGCCAATGTTTTATGGACAAATTTCTAAAAAAATAATTATTATTCGTGGACTTACGCTAATAGCATTTACTCTTCGCCCAACTATATGCCAACAGTAAATGCTACTAGGGTAGAAAGTTATTAATTAACGTATGATAAAAAAATTACAAATTCATCGAACAGAGGATGGAAACGGGGATATACGAGGGGAAGTCAAAAAGTAAAGGGATTTCATTAGAATAAATGTCCTTTTTCTCAAATGTCCCTTTACTCTTTGACTATAGATATAACTGAGGTACACATATATGCATGATCATGTCTATAGATGTATAACCAATACATCCTTAACGATCGCTTCTATTCATTACACCGTTGATTAACATTTAAGACAATCGGCGTTCTAATGGGTAGAAAATATGGCGAATGGATACAAGGATGATATTTAATTAACCGTAGATCGAAACGTGTACGTGACGACGTGATACGTATTAATTTACCTCGTCCCTGAGAACTTCGAGACTGCTGACGTGGTCCTGGAGCGTGGTACTCCTGAGGGCGCACTTTTCCCTGAGCACCTTGACCTCGATGAGCAGTTGCTCTTCCTGTTTGGCGGCCTCCCTCAGCTGATCGGCGAGCCTCGTGTTTTGAGCTGTGAGCTCGGCGACCAGCGTCGCCTGATCGCGTTCCGCTCGTCTCGCTCGTTCATTCTGCTCGGCCAACTGACTCCTGAGCGTCTCGACGTCCGCCTGCAGCTCCAAAGTTCTCGCCTCGTTCTCGCCGCGGGCTTCCTCCAGCCGTCGCCGGAGCAGGTGCCTCTCTTGTTCCAGACTCTAGGAAAAACAAAACAGAGAACGTTAAGACTGTTACGAGGGATCGATGGAAGCCAATTAACAGGCCGTCCCGCGTGACCGCGTCGGAAGTCGACTCGTTATTCGCGGCACGTGCTAAAACACTGGACTGGTAATTTGTATAAATGCGAATGATATCGATTTCGGCCGGGCACGTAATCTCAAAATCATATTTAAATGATTAGACGTTTGTACACGCAGGACAATCGATATCATGACGCAGGGAATACGATATTAACGCTTTGAACGTGCGAGTTCCTCGATACCCAGACGATTTTCTTGTTTGTTCGAATAAGAATAATTTCTCCTTGTGACCTTCGACTTATTAAATTACCGCGGCGAGAATAGAACCAGGAAACCGACTGCGACGGCGGTTTACCTGACAGCTGTTTGTAAAATCACTCGCTTGGCTACTTTCGACCACCGCGATTCATCCGCGAAGGCTACCGCGAACGTCCCTGATAGGAATATCAAAAGACAGGATTCTGCGTCTCGTTTCTCCGAAATTTCCCACTCGTTGCCCCCCGTGTTCGTTCGACGAATTTTAAAGCGAGACACGGTGTGACTCACGTCGCCTACTTACTTCTCTTAGGCGCACCAGTGACGCCAGTGCTCCAGACCTACGAGGATCCGGTGAAAGGACAATGTTTGGCCGGTTTCGTAACGCCGCTTAAACCACAGCCACTTTCATCATCAATGCTACAAAGGTTGCGCGCCGGTTTCTCAAGTTTACTACGAATTCACAGCGTTGCGACTTAAATATCCATATACGATCATTTAGATTGTTTAATTTATCGGCAAGGATCGGACACGAAATATTACACGACCCGTATTAGGATAGAAATTGTTTCTTCATTATGCCGCTGGTTTTGTATGCCCGAGTGAGCGAGGGGGCAAACAGTTTCAGCGCGCGGTTTGCGGAAAAACGATGGAATTTTAATTAACTGCGAGTTGCGTTCACGCAATGCCGGAGTACGAATTCGCGAGCGATTATAATGCAGACGTTCGCACACGAACAATCGCGAGAGTTCGTTGTCGGCGGAGTGTATTGAGCTAGAAGGTACGGCCTTGGTCCCGTGGTTACTCATCGACCGATCGCGGAGCTAAACCCTCCGGATCGCTGCGAGATCACCAGAGGCCAACATCAGCTAATTTATTTACAATCGTAAATATGATTCCATATAAATAAAACGCATTAAATCTCGCGATTAATATTATGCGTTCCTGTACCGTAAATTCTATAACGATACTTAACAATCTCATGGGTATTTCACACGTTCTATGAAATCCTGCAATCATGTCACTGTATTTCTAACAATGCATGCATTGAAGCTATCAATGCCTAACATCTCAATTGTCCTCAGGTCAATTATTTATTATCTCCCTCAGACTTTATTTAACTATTATCCAAATCGGGACACTGCTAATTAAACATTCCCCGAACTGTTCTTGAATAAAAGAATGAATAGAATAAAAGAATGATACTTGAAAAGAGTACGGTAAAAACGAACGTGCTGCATGAAACCGTACACAAGCGTATGTATATGTATGCAGGAACTGGGAAGGTAACCACGTGCGTGATGCACATGGCAGACAAGAAACGCGTATGGGTGCTTTTTCCATGTACCTCCGCCGGAGGCAACTAGCGGAGATCCATGACTCACGGATCTCCATCCTGTTCTCCACTGACTCTTACTCTGACCGCGGTGGTTTTGCTGTCGATTGCGCTCCCACACTGACATGCAACTACTTATTTCAGGAAACGCCGGCTTCAATCCCCCGGCCTTTTTTAAACACGCATCCCTTTTTTTATACCTGACGTTATTCTCTGCTTTGCGTAGATAATTTGCATGCAATATTGGCATTAGTCAAAAGAATGAATTTATATTTAATTACATTTACGTATTTAAGAGTTCGTGAATTTATATTATATTATAATTTGAGTTTTACAATCGCATGATTAGATACCAGTATATCAATTTCGCTATCTATCAGAGAGAATGAGTCATAGATAGATAGGCGAGCATTAAAGATAGCCTCTCGGGGAAGCATCTGTTACTTTCGTTAATTCGAACGTTCGATTACAAATTACGTAGCCATGAGCCAAGCAGCGTGGATAATTGCAAATTGTCTATCGCGAAACCGCGCGCGTGACAAGGTCTTCCATGTACCGGTTGAGTCACGAATCCTGTTCGGCTGTCTTTCGACATCGTAAACATAGTTTTATTACGAAATAAAATTTATTACCTGAACAAAACACTTGTAGGACTCCTACCGATTTCTTACGGACTATATACCTCGATCGTTAGACGCTTTTCTCTCCCCAGACATAAATAATAATGTTTCCTGATATCGAAGGTAAAAACGACATCCACGACAGGACTATTATTCTAATTACACAGTCGTAGCTAGCAATACATCTTCCGGCACACTTTATCGGACTTCTAACTTAATGACCGAGCTCCTGTCGCTTTCTGCTCGAAGAAACAGACATCCGCTCGATAGAAAGGGAAATAACCGAAACGAGGAAGCAGAGTGAACAGAGACTGGCACGAATGGGCGCTGGTATCTTCGATTTATCATACCTCTCGGCCACGTGTCATTATACGAGTAAGAGTATCCGATTCCCTTCAATTATTCAAATCCAGGCTCCGTCGAATTGATGAAAAAAAATTCGTTTCAACGTACGCTGATTCTTATCCGACTCAGTGGCCACGGATTTCGCGGACATCAGCCGTTTGCCAATTACGAAAAGAGAATGACAAGCCACGTTTTCAGTTGCGGCAATCACCGTGTTTCCTTCCTCTTTGCGGAGGCAATTTTCGTACCGGGTCTAATCTAATTACACGCCATGACGCGTAAGTCCTTCTCACATATTTCTTCCCTCTAAGTAACAATCCTCCGTCCTCTGGTCGTTAGGAGAAATTATGAGATTCTTCTTCAAGTAATAAAGACATTAGAAATATAATACTATGCCGTAATTGCGTTCTAATTGCAATTGAGAACCGAAACTCTTAATTACTGTAACCGTAAGAATTAATTATTCATTCTGTTACGGCAGATACTATCAATTCGTTCAATCACCCAATCGAAAATTATCAACCAATTGTATAGACTCGCATAGCACAGGCATGAGTAACACTTCAAAAAACTCTTTGAGTTAAAAAAATTTCCAAAGATATCCGTTTTAATTGACGTTACACCTAGCGGTGACGCAGTACTCGGCTTTCAGCGTTGCGCTGTTTCTCGTTCACTTTCCCTCGGAGGAAAACGATTATGCTAGGTAAGCCTTCTCCGAGGTAGGGGGGCCTCGTAATTGAACGGCAATGGCCCGTAACGAGCCCGGCAATGATCGCACGGTATCGCAACTCCGAGATCCATCCGCGTGTTGCACGAATTACAAAAACTGATTAGCGTCCATTAAACGTTCTTGTAAGAAAAAATGTTCCTTTCTCCGCGATCGACTGCCCTGACCTTTTCAATTGAAATGCAACGCGCGAAACATATGTTACTGTGAAGCATAGCGACTTCAAAGCGATTTGCTACGCTTACGGTGGCGTAACCGGTCTTAGAATTTTGTTGGTCGAACGAGTTGACCTGTAAAAGACGCGGAGCTGTTAAGCGCTAAACGCGATTATGCCATTCGACAAATAAGAAAACGTAACTGCCGGTCGCATGGCGTAACTAATAACGAGGCTTTCAAGGAATATTAGGATAAATGAGTTCTGTGTTAAACGTCGCCGATCGGCCACTAAAAGTTTTACCGCGTTTCGTCGAAGTCCTTGCCATTGCCGCGCAACAATAGCGGCCGGAGTAGGAGTAGAGCCGGATACGTCCGCGGGCATTAACGGGGACGGGAGCAAAGGAAACCCGTGGTAATCAGTATTAAGCGTTGTGCAATTTCTTCGGGCCTATTACGGTCAGAGTATCGCTTCATCAGGGAAAAACAGCTAACTGGATCGAACCGTGACTCTCGTCCGATTGCGTCCGTCTCGTAAAACCGTTCCGCGAAGACGTAGAGTCCTCGAAACTGCCGATGAGACAACTTTCCGCGAGATACATATTAATTGCAAAAACATTTGTAAAACAGACTGACGTAGGTGACACGGCGAACGCGAACCGTGTTATGTAATTAACGTTTAACCAGCTGCGATGCGTCACGATCGGTTCACCGCTACTCGATAATATGATCCGACAGGACAGCTATTCGCGTTAACTTTGCTCGCAGTTTACCGAAAACCGAATGGTACCAACTCCGATATCGTTTTACGTAATCTGGCTAACTCGATTTAGCGGTCGACCCGACATTCCAAGGTGCCGCGTCCACTTGGAACAATGGAATTAAGCTTCGAGCTGTTACTCCNGCGACTTCAAAGCGATTTGCTACGCTTACGGTGGCGTAACCGGTCTTAGAATTTTGTTGGTCGAACGAGTTGACCTGTAAAAGACGCGGAGCTGTTAAGCGCTAAACGCGATTATGCCATTCGACAAATAAGAAAACGTAACTGCCGGTCGCATGGCGTAACTAATAACGAGGCTTTCAAGGAATATTAGGATAAATGAGTTCTGTGTTAAACGTCGCCGATCGGCCACTAAAAGTTTTACCGCGTTTCGTCGAAGTCCTTGCCATTGCCGCGCAACAATAGCGGCCGGAGTAGGAGTAGAGCCGGATACGTCCGCGGGCATTAACGGGGACGGGAGCAAAGGAAACCCGTGGTAATCAGTATTAAGCGTTGTGCAATTTCTTCGGGCCTATTACGGTCAGAGTATCGCTTCATCAGGGAAAAACAGCTAACTGGATCGAACCGTGACTCTCGTCCGATTGCGTCCGTCTCGTAAAACCGTTCCGCGAAGACGTAGAGTCCTCGAAACTGCCGATGAGACAACTTTCCGCGAGATACATATTAATTGCAAAAACATTTGTAAAACAGACTGACGTAGGTGACACGGCGAACGCGAACCGTGTTATGTAATTAACGTTTAACCAGCTGCGATGCGTCACGATCGGTTCACCGCTACTCGATAATATGATCCGACAGGACAGCTATTCGCGTTAACTTTGCTCGCAGTTTACCGAAAACCGAATGGTACCAACTCCGATATCGTTTTACGTAATCTGGCTAACTCGATTTAGCGGTCGACCCGACATTCCAAGGTGCCGCGTCCACTTGGAACAATGGAATTAAGCTTCGAGCTGTTACTCCGTTTTATCAGAGAACGCGAGTGCGATATCTATCAGAAAACGTGAACTTGTTGGATTGCAGCAGTTCTACTATCGATTCGTTTGATTTGGCAAGCGGTGGAACTGGAAATGAGACCACAAGCGTCGGCGATAAAACTGTACCCGTTCGGGTCCGGGGAAAACTGCGTTTTATGAAAGGAAAGTGGATCACGGGACCGCTGCGGAAATACAATGCGTTATTAATGACTATCTTCAACGTTGGTGCTCCTGCAATCAGCGCCCGACATGGGACTGCTATTAAACGGCGGAGAGGAAGAGCCCGTTGGAACCACGCAGGAGTAGTGATAAAGGCTGAGCACCGCGCGACGCATTAGCATAACTGCGATCGATAATTAAGTAAAATCGCGTCGGGCGCAGGAAAACGATTATCCGCGGAATCTGCGAAATACGATTAACGAGATTAGAGGCGGATTACGAGAAACGAAAGGCAGAGCCCGTGTCGTAATCGCTTCAACGACAGCTGCTGCCCGCTGCACTGTTCCGCGGCCACTATGACTGTTTACAAAACTTATGTGACTCACCGACGATTAAAACGATATTGGGCAACAAAGAGTTCGCGGCTCGTGCGCCTTTCGAAATGTATCAAGGCTGTCGGCGAGGAGGCTACGAGCGTTTATCTTCTCGCGCGGGCAGGTTGACTCATTGTGATCGGCGAATAAAAATGCGGAAAGATTCCGAGATTGGGAGTTATCGCGATTGTTAATTAAAAAGTCGTGTTAGGGAAATTGCGATCTCTATCGTGTTTAATTCGGGAGTGGAAGCGAAGTCGATGCGGTTTGAAATATCATCTAGAAGAAGACGCCGGGACACCTGACGCTCGTCGGTTTCTAAACTGCATGGCAGTCGTTAAATGTACGAGCGTCGGTGAATCGGCGATGGAAATGAAATCGTGAAAGAAATTATGTCCTCCCTCGGAAGAAGTTGTTCGATGCACTCTGTCTATCGGCGGCATCCCGAAGTCGTGGGAAAGGAGGAAACGGCCGCCGAGAAGGATCTGGAATTGTGACTTATTTTACAATGGTCTCTTAAGCGGTAAACCGCGTCTCGAGAAACGAGCCACTCGATCTCCCGTTTCAAATCGTCATTCGATACCGGCAGGTGAGAGTGCGCGCACTTTACGCACGCACCGTGGACGAGGACACGCAAGTATAATAAGACCGGAGCAAAATCCAAGTTCATACGCGCCAGTCTACAAAGTCCTCCGTTAATTCTACAGAATTCTCTTGCGTACAATTGGATGAGAGTCAAGTATCGTGAAAAAAAGAAGCGATACATTAAAAGCGCGGCGACGCGACGCGATAATTGAGTCCCGCAAGCTGCTTCCTGGCTTTACTTGCTCTAGAAGGCATCGGTACGGCTTCTGGTTTAAAATATTCTGAGTGATCATCTACACATTTTCGAGTTGAATATTCCAAACGTTAGTCATCAAGAAAAAGAGTCGTTATATTCTAATAAGTATTATATTAACATTGAGACAGTTTATCTGTGAATTGTTCTCGAGTTTCTTTAAAGACTTCCCGACGTCACATGGCGCCTACGCCTCGACCTACTTGACAAGTAAATCTATTCTTAACCACNGGAAAAAGAGTCGTTATATTCTAATAAGTATTATATTAACATTAAGACAGTTTATCTGTGAATTGTTCTCGAGTTTCTTTAAAGACTTCCCGACGTCGCATGGCGCCTACGCCTCGACCTACTTGACAAGTAAATCTATTCTTAACCACAAGTGAAACTCAAAACTGGGAATAACGGGAAACCCGTAAAAGTCCGAATTTTATAAAGAAAGAAAGAAAGCAGGAACCTATATATGAGTTCACAAGAGAATAAATTCATTTCCCACAGCTTGAAGGTAACCGAATAGATCCAAGTAATGGGAACGAAATTGACAGCATTAGACAGAAAGAAAGATATACACGATGATCGAANGAAGAAAGAAAGAAAGCAGGAACCTATATATGAGTTCACAAGAGAATAAATTCATTTCCCACAGCTTGAAGGTAACCGAATAGATCAAAGTAATGGCAACGAAATTGACAGCATTAGACAGAAAGAAAGATATACACGATGATCGAAAACTGGTCTTTGCGCAAGTTTACTCTCTCGTGAATTCAACTACGAATCAGTGAATCTTGTTAAAATGTCACGGTACATTTAGAAGCACGAATCAATTTCGCGTCTCGACTCTCGTTTCGAGGGAAATCGTTCGTGGAACAAACGCAGCCACGCATATGCTCGCTCGTACAAGGATGCTCGATCTCCCGTCTGTCTGCCGGTAGCCGGGAACGGCGAGAACCGCGTAACAATGGGAAGAGATAACGAACGAGGTGCAACAAGATTGAAAACCGAGTTTCCGTCTAACGGTACGGAGGTCCCTAACAAGCCTGTTTCGTGACAAAACGCGCTGAACTTCTATCATCGTTGCCTTTTCCGCTCCTTTAATTCCTAGCCGACGACGTCTCCGCGTTCTTCTGCACGAAACAACTGCGTTCAATTTGTATCTTTGCTCTCTGACAAGAAAACGGCATAACTGAGCCCATACAAAAAGGTGAGAACCCATCCAAGCGACGAACTAACGGCATTTTAAATTGTAATATCGCGCTCGAGATCGCTTCGGCGTCTGTTAAGATTTAACATCGCGACAATTAGCCTGGTTCAGATTCAGAATGGTTTTTCAAAAGGGTTGTTGGTCGACCCTTCGGGTCAAGTCCCAGTCGCCATTCAGAACGCGCTGTTGAGAACACAAGTGCTCCGGCTCGAGTTTCCGCGACGCGTTGTTAAACTTTTCATTGTGCAGTCGCTCGGGTCTTACCCCCGGAACCTTCAACTCCGGAAAATCGTTTATTTCCTTACTAACAATGGGATCGAGAATATTCATTTTTTTTATGTTTCCAATGAACTTCCTGCGGTGATGCGCCTATTCGTAGGCTGAGAGATAGTAACAGAACTGATATGAATCGCATTCTTTCCGATGGTGCCCGGAGGTGAGTCGAGGAAAGAGGGTAGAACGTACCGATTCCTAACGGTTCGCTTTTTCGAGGACTTCCGGTCTGTTTCGTGTACGAATCGCACTTCCACGCCGTGAATTACTCCCCGTCTCTCTATCGCAATTAGCCCTACCTTTGTTTACGCTCTATTATTGTAGCTCGAGTTCATGCTCGTTCCTTACACCGCGACCGTGAACATTGTATGTCTCTGATATCAAACTGTTGCATCAGACAGCTATCACGAAGCCCGGCTTGCTAATCATCTCAATTAAGAATGACTTCTTCATCAACCTCAGCCGCGTTCTCACGTGAGATACGTGAGCACAGCGGGGCGACTGTACCGGAACAAACGTGGTGATCTCATGCCACCGCGTGGCCATTCCGTTACCAACGAATTTCGTACGACTCGGAACAGAACTCCTTTGTTGAATTTCCCCCGGGTGATTTCGGCGAACCTTTCGGACACTCCGGGAATCCAAATAATGGCCAGGTACCCAGACTTCTGTTCTAATCTAGCTCAGAATACCATTCTGAAACGCAGCGAGCTTTGTTTCGCGCCCGTCTGTGTTTGCGAAGGAAAAGCTGAGCTCCAGGGAACGCGATAAATACCTAAAGGGAAAGGCGCTCCTCTATTAATCACTTAAACTTGGCAGGTTCCTTCCAGAGCTCCACGGAACCCTCGTAGGCACGGAACTACCTTGTTTCGTACTTTCTCACGGGGGAGTCCGAAAAGATTGTATAATGGACCGTTGAGAGTTCTCATCGAATCGGAGAACAATAAAGTTAATTGCGTTACGAAGTTTGCTTGGATAACGTTAAAACTGAAATACGGTTTCCTGGTCCCTATAATCTATACGACTCGGTTAATTACGCCGGTGTTTAAAATAGTCGTAAGCCAATGTAAACTTACATAAATGTAACGACACTGGTCTAATAGACTTTCTTAATTAATTTCGTAATTACGAGACGCGGAGCGTAGAGAAATTTGCGAACCATGGTAGACGGTGCGCCAATGGGCGCGATTAGGATCTGATTATCGCGGGGTTAATGGGTGATCTGAATTTTTGATGGAACGGCGCGAGGAGCAAACAGGCGGATTCACGCGCTCGAGATTCCCAGGTCTCATCGCGCGCATATTGTAGACGCTTACGACGAGGAAAGCCCGTGGAATCTCGGCTTTCTAGATCTCGTCAGTCGCAGCTGGTGTAAGTGGCGCTTTTTATTGCCGACACGGTACCGCGATTATTCCGCTGCCGCTTTCAGACCATCACTTATACAATAACGAGGGCCAGACTTAGCAGCTCGATTTCATCGCTGCTCTGACCCAATTCTTTTCATCCCCCGTTAATCGCAGATCAAAGCCTCCGCGGATTCGAATCACTCGCTCGCCTCTCGCGTCAATGGGATCTAAAAGAAATCCGTTTCCAATCACGATCACTATGTAAAGATAAAAGTGTTACGTCTACTACTGCTTCCCAATTTCCGCCATTGAAATATATTTTATTTACATTGAGAAATATGTTGATTTGGTTCAAAGTTTTATAAATATTACTAAAATGTCAGGATTTTTCAGTAAAATTTTGCGAAAATTGAAATGACATGATTCTTTTCAGCTCATACTTCTTCCATTTATTTATGTGTAACCTTGATTTCATTAAATGCTCTTAGTCTTGTACTTTCAAAATTATCGTACATTTTTTACTCTTTTTTTTATCCTCTTTTAGTCCTTTCGCTCGGGTCGATCTGGAAGGATGCGCAAGAACAGACCTTTTATCCTTACGTNGTTCTTCCTTTTATTTATGTGTAACCTTGATTTCATTAAATGCTCTTAGTCTTGTACTTTTAAAATTATCGTACATTTTTTACTCTTTTTTTTTTATCCTCTTTGAATCCTTTCCCTCGGGTCGATCTGGAAGGATGCGCAAGAACAGACCTTTTATCCTTACGTCACGATCACGACGTTATTCGAAATATTTGAAAGTATGGAATTCGAGGTACGAAAGAATCTTACATCCTCACTCGTTACTTCGTATGAAGTAACTATTTCTTACGGCGGCGCGTCACGCGAATATTAAACAGTTAGAATCCTTTAAATCGGGTTTACGATACATTGTCTGACTAACCGGAACGCACGTTGCATTCAGAAGAAAGAAACGTTATTTCCTGGCGGCCGTTAAAGCATAATCGGTGATAAATTAACATGAATCCGTAGGATAGTTGAATCCGCGAACGCGGATCTCTCTTCCGTAAATAAGTAGCATCATTTTAACGCTTGTGCACGCACGCTTATTACGCCCATCTCGCTGTACAAATTCTTTTCCCCGGATTAATATTCCCCGCTCGGACACGGAAGGGTTGCCAAGCCGTTTCGAAAGTCTCGTTATTAAATAATCGCGCTGCACTCGGGATACGGTAAAAAGTGAATAATTAATCGGGTGTTTGTTTATTCGTAAAATAACGCATAATTAATGCGAGTACACGAAGTGTTGCACTGGCGACCAGGAATAAGCGACTCCCAGAGATGGAAGTCGGTCGATCAAGGAAACCGCAGACCGCTCGTTATTCCTCCAAAATGCTTTCTACGACTCTTACGTAACGAGAATTTGAACACGTGCGGTAACAGCGGACAGCGTACAACCCGTAATAGTAAAGCACTAATTAAAAAATCCGGAAACGTAACACGCCCTGTCTACGTACGTTATGCGAATCCTCTTTGCAATTCATGCGAGCGCGCCTTGTACGTAAAGTGTTCGCACGGGCTCGTGCATAATCGCGCATCGATTACGAACAATGAGACTGTCGTGAAAGTGAATAAGTATGTAAAATAGACCGGGGGAAAAGTATTCTCTCATTGATCCCGGATGAAGAGACGCGCGTCCGACGTTGCATTCTAGCCATGAAATTCAGTCACGTGCGGAACGATTGCGAGAAGGAGGTAAACGCACGCGCGTCGCAGTCGTTGATACAGCGATGACGGCAATTCTCCCACGCGGCGGTTTGTCACTTTTGAGTAATCAAACAAAGTGCCGCGCGTCGCCGATGAATTATCGTCCCTCTCGTACGTTTCCATTCGAGAATTTACGCGTCTTCGTGGAACTTTCTGTGCGAGCCGGGCAATAATTATATCCGGATGGCAGCCGGAAGACGCGTACAACAATTTATTTGTACGAAAGCACGCTCGTTTCCGGAATGCGAGCACCATAAATAGGATCGTGTACGTCGAAGAGTAGTAATAACGATCGCGTGTTTGTCTTTCTTCGGGTGGTTCGTTACCGCTTCCTCAAAACTAAGTAAAACCGAGATCCCTACGGATACCCTCGGTTTCCCAACCGCTTCGGAGAAGAGACGATCCGATCTAATGACGGACCCGAAGGATTCCAAGTCCGAAAGCACCGAAGCTTAAACTGGCCCAGTGAACTGGATCCCAGGTCTACAAGCGTGAACAAGGCGCCGTGCGCAACCAGCATTGTAGTCAGAGACAAAGGAGGAACACGGGAGCGTGCGCACGGCGTGTTCGCCGTAGGTCAAAAATACGGTGACAGGCAAAACGCGGAAAGATAGACGGAGAAGCGGGTACGAGGCTAGGCAGAGCGTGGTGCCGGGCATTGTCTTTGACGTTACGTTGCCTAAGTGACTTGTTTCCACGCTTTCCTGGCTTTCTGTCCACGACCCTGCGGTTACCCGGCTCGAGCCCACACACTCGCTCCCGCGACACTAATACAGCCCGCGAAATGACGAAATTAGACGAATTTCCCTCTCGTACGTACCTCGTTTTCAGTTCGATACAATTTTACAGCCGTAGTAAAACGCAGAACTGAATTCTAGGCCGATGGCCCTGAACGAGGCTCGGGCTTTTTTATTATCGTTCGATATGGTTTCGGCGCACGTGGTTGCTAAATTTTACAACTTCGTTGCTCCGTGATCCGTGGCACGCGTGAAACGTGCGTGACCAGAAAAATTGATGTCATTACGCGGTCAAAACGCTACGGTTTCACGCTTTTCCGAGTCCACGGTTGCGTATCGATTCCATGCGTGGAGGCAACGCTCTCGCGTGAGCCATCCTCTACTACGGGAAGCATTCGTCGAAAGTCATGGCAAGACCGCGTTTGGTGCCCCAGAAAATTGCGATTATTATTCGTATTTGTTGCGACTACTAGTCGAAACCGTCGGGTTTTTTGTTCAACGTACGAGTGTTTAACGATACGGTGTTAATGAAATTTTCACGAGTTATATAAAGGCGTGAGTCAGCGTCGAGAAAATTAGTCATAAAAAACTTCAGTTCTCTTTCGTTAGTAAAGAACATATAGGACAAGTAATTTAGAATTTCTACTTCTAATTCTATCGATCGTAGAACGGAGCCATTGAAATAAAAAAGTGGCGCGCTCGAAAACGACAAGGAGAAAAAATGAAATCGACCGACGTGACTGCAATGAGTTTATCAAGNTAGTTCTTCTCTTTCGTTAGTAAAGAACGTATAGGACGAGTAATTTAGAATTTCTACTTCTAATTCTATCGATCGTAGAACGGAGCCATTGAAATAAAAAAGTGGCGCGCTCGAAAACGACAAGGAGAAAAAATGAAATCGACCGACGTGACTGCAATGAGTTTATCAAGAGTGACGTATACTCCTCAATGTCAGGTGTTCCCATTTGTTTTCGCAGATAAATTTATCGGTGTCGCGATCTCCGGTCCCACCACGGCGCTCGTAATAAAAGAAAAAAATGCATTTGAAATTCAGAATCGTGCCCCGTGGCCCGATTCCGGCGAAAACCGCGGAGAAACGTCTGTACGTGTGAGAGCGCGTTCTCTGAACTTTCATTTTTTTTCTCGTTTTCTTCAGCTCATCGTCCGGAAAAGCCGTGGAAATTTTCAGCAGGAAGACGCGAGCACGCGAGCATGCGAGCTGTCTGCCGTTGACGTTAATGAATAAGCGTGCTAATTTACGACGGCATTTATTATGTCAAATATTGTGTCTCTTTCCCCTTCCCTCCTAGAAAAGGCATACGACAGAATTATGCACTTTAAGTCGAAGCAACTCCAACATAATAAAAATTGTATGTAAAAAAGCATAGAATTATGTAACATATATAATAGAGAATACTTTTGAGAATTATTTAGTAGTTTTTTTGCAATCAATTAGACAGGAGAAAACAATTATATTGACAGGACCTAATTCTTAATGCAAGCTATCAGCTTAATGAAACGTTCTGTCAACGCGGGAAACGTCAACACGAATCACGCGTGCTCGGTTAATTCAATCATCCCTTACGCAATGCGAATCGCTGCCGTTAATCTTTCGTCGAATATTTACTTCATTGGCTTCGTTTGAAACCGAACCAGTGAGCTGATGCCTTATCGCTCCATGAATGTTCCCCGGTTGAACAACGGATTATCTTAACATCGCGCAATTATCAAACAATTTCTTTATCTCCCGCGATAACAAATCCATTGTAGTCTTTATTGTCTGACATTTGTTCGAACGATAAGCCGCGAAAATGAAGCAAGATTTGAAAATCATCTCGGATACTCACTTCCAATTTGGCCGANCCAAACAATTTCTTTATCTCCCGCGATAACAAATCCATTGTATCTTTATTGTCTGACATTTGTTCGAACGATAAGCCGCGAAAGTGAAGCAAGATTTGAAAATCATCTCGGATACTCACTTCCAATTTGGCCGAGTACTCTTCGGCGAGGCCCTCGATCTGCCTAGTCAGTTCTTGATTCCTCTCAAGAAGCGCTTTGCCTAATTCCGCGGCCAGGACGAGGTCCCTGTCTCGCTTCTTCAGGAGCTCGACCGGGTCCTCGAGGTCCTCTTGGTCCAGGGAGTTCCTTCGTGCCTGCAGATCGGAGATCATGTCCTCCAGAGAGTACGGCTCGTGCTGGACCTCCTTCTTCGGTAGCATCGTGTCGTTTCACGCTCGCCGATCGTCAACGGAGTGTCACGCGGTCTGGCAACGCGTGAACCTTTATTGTCGTTCGTGATAATGACACACGCGGGACCAGGTGACGAACCGTCCGCGCGTCAGAACCATTTGTAACGTTCAGAATGCGGGCATACGTCTACGCGCTAGTCAACGCGATGCGATCGATCGGAGGGAAGACGTAGCGTGGATTGAAAACCGCGAACGAACCGATACACGTGTCGAGGCTGGCCGCCGTTAAGAATTAAGTACATATCTGTGATTCCGATGTAGAAGCGGTGTAAGCCTGTTCGATGCCCGGTTTCCGTGAAAATCGAGGATTTGTTATCTGAATCAGCGAAATCGTCTTCAATTGTCGCATGTTTCATCCGCACTAATTACGAAAATCGGATTAGACGATTTTCAAGCATGTTCACTAAACAAAAACTGTTGAATAATGTAACAATAATCCATGAATGAGTCATCATAGCGACCACCTTTGAAACGTCGATGAATTACGCGACGCGATAGTAAGAGCCGTGCGTGGAAGTTCACTTTTTCCCCTCGTCCGGAATCGCGCACGTAACATCGGAACCGAAACAGGTTTCCTCGTCGATCACCGAAGTCTCTCACCGCCGGAAACGATCAGCTGTGGTCACGTTCACCGGCATAATCGTCGAGTACTTTCAAACGCTTTCATGGATATTCAATGTCCGATTGAACGCGACGCACACGCGCGATCCTCGAGCAAAAACTCACTTTAGCATGAGAGATCGTCGGCCGATCGATCGATAGATCTCCGATGTAACATCTCCCGCGTTTAGGAAACGGGGTGAACAGTTACAGGCTTAATTCCGCGGTTCTGCTCCGTTTCCTGGTTACCACACGCGAACATACAGCCAGTAACGATTCTCGGTTCTCCAGCAGAAGTCAACAACAATACAATCTTCGAAACGGTGAACACTAGCGTAAAATCCCTTCGATCCTCAGGCGCACATGCTAGATATCGTTTCACATTCACCAGAAAACGGGCGATCGTCTATGCACAATTACACTCGCCAGTCGAATTTCCTCCTCGGCTGTTCCGCGGTATTCAACCGTTTCCCTGACATTAAAGTTGCACGACCCGGCGGCGCGTACGGATATCGACGCGACGCAACCTTCACTACATGTGCCGCACTACCTTCCGTCGTTTGTCCTTAAACAAATATGACGTCAGTGGTTACGCTTGACATTGTGGAAGCGGCGGGCTCACGTCGGGGAACGGGATCGATCGAACGAAAGTGACCTCCTACCCCCGGCGACGATCGTTCCTTTGTTCCCGAATTCGCGGTCGTCGACAGGACGGGGACCCTCTCTCTTCGTCGACTGGTTTCGGAGCTCGGTCGCCGTGAACTCGCGCAAGGTACGCGCGCAAAGGGACGCGGACACGCCAGCCGGACCAGCTCGCCGCACCGTGCCGTAGTCGGCCAGGTAGTGACTCACCTGGCTGCCAGCGAGTAGAAAATAAATATTACGGAATCGTGAGGCCGTGCTCCTCCACCAGGTAGAGGAGAGACTCTCCCACCTCGGCCCCGGCTGAAAGTAATTCGTTCTACTACTCGGGCTCGTTCCGCTACGTAAACGTTCACTCGCACTGCTAAATTCGATCCGACCGTGCAATTATCCCGATTTCGATCGTTCCGTATCGCCACCAACGACGCCTCACTATCGCGATCGATTGCTGTTCGGTCCCACGGAATTCGCTATCTTCGTGCGTGCGCGCTTGATAAGCACTGGCCGCGGACAAGTCGAGGAGCACGCGGGAAAACTGGAGAAAATGTACGTAGATGAAAGGGTTTCGTCGTCCACCCGCGCACGAGACAATCGACCTGTCGACCTTCCCCTCTGGAGGCATACTAGCCTCTCCCTTGTCCGTACTCCAACGCTCGACGCTGCCCCCACCGCCTCGACACACCTGGTCGAACAGCCACCTGACTCGATCTCACGAATCTATGGATCGTGTTCAACACACGATCCTCCTACGTCCGTTGTTGTTGTCCACGCGCTCGTTTGCGATAAAACAAATAGCCCAGAGAATTTTCATTCTCTTCTCTATTCCACCGCTCCGTCCGTGTATAATAAATGCGCATATAATCGCGCGGAGTAGATCAGAAATATATCAAACTGACAACACGTAACGCTGATACGTCGAAAAACGGATTGGCCGGAGTCGTTTCGAGAGTTAGAAAATTGCGTTTCATTCGAAATGACTCAGGCAATTTCACTCTAATTCTAGTCTAGTGTGAAACCGAAGAAACATACGGAACACAAAGCAACTTATACGTGGCGAAATAAAGAAATTCGCGTTGTTATACAGCAGTTTGCAAGCTGCACAGTAATCAATTAGATAAAGGAAAAGTATGTAATGAAATGTGATTTTTTTTTTTTCTATCCTCTCTCTCTCTTTGGAGAGATCGTTGATCGTGACACCATTCGCCGATTATTAACGTGTAAGTAATAACGCTGCAAAGTGTCCGTCATTGAGCGCTCTAGTTAGCAATGTAATTGTATACGTGTGCAATAACATCGGTTGTTATCATTAAGCGACTTGCACCATCTAGTGGCCCGCCAATGCGGCTGATTTTATCATACTAAATTTACCAAAGGCAGACTAATTTTCAAAATCGGCCGATCATCGTCATCGTCATCATTTATGCTTAGTACGATCACTGAAAAATATCGTTTTCTAATTTCTTTCGGTTTTCGATAATGACGNAGGCAGACTAATTTTCAAATTCGGCCGATCATCGTCATCGTCGTCATTTATGCTTAGTATAATCACTGAAAAATATCGTTTTCTAATTTCTTTCGGTTTTCGATAATGACGGAATTTTGCTGACGCGTGAGACCGTTACGGGTGCGATACACCCCTGAAGGGGTGCCTGGCAACCGGAAGCACCAACAACAAGAACAACGGTACCCTGCGTGCAGATGGTACAGGGTTGGTCATATAGGGTGGCAGATGTCTTTCTCAAATGTCGCCGCTGAACGTCATCGACGGACGCGTTGGAAAAGTGTTTTCCTCCCCTACGTTGATCCTCGAGATCACCTACGTGGACGGTGAGGAGGATACCGGCGACGACTCCCGGCAAAATCTCTGATCCATCGCGAGCGCAACTTTTCTATAGATGTTTAACAAATAGTGAGTCGCGGTAACCTTTACACACTGCTTTACTTCCGCACGCGTTAATCAATAAAAAACAACAATCCTTTCGCGACAAGTAGTGTGCGTTACTTTGTAAGAACTTCCGGCGAACTAGTTGTCCTATGAATAAAATATCTAAATCATTATGAATTAGGCAATAGGCAATGTGTTTATTTTATCTTGGAGCCAGGCGAAGCTCGATCACTGAATTGTCACGTGATATGAAATTTGGATCTTCGATAGGTTGTAATTAGTCGCAAGGTAAAGCCTGAGAATGGCGCGGAAACTGGACCACACGCCGGACGAGCTCGAGCTCGAGATGATGGCCCAAGCTGAACTTTCAAGACTGAAAAGGCAGTACAGAATAATGGAGAACGATCGAGGGACCTGCGTCGAGGATGCGAGGCTACAACTCCGCAATCAAATGAACATGATCGATCGTTTAGAGTACGAGAAGGCGGAGCTCGTCCTCCGGATCAGAACTGCTGCGTCGAAGACGTTCATCCGTAAAGACGCGGAAATAGAGGAGAAGCTCAAGTGTCTGATGACGTTGCAACAGAAGTACGATGAATCAATCAAGACGGAGAAAGAGGAAATAGCTGAGCTNACTATGAATTAGGCAATAGGCAATGCGTTTATTTTATCTTGGAGCCAGGCGAAGCTCGATCACTGAATTGTCACGTGATATGAAATTTGGATCTTCGATAGGTTGTAATTAGTCGCAAGGTAAAGCCTGAGAATGGCGCGGAAACTGGACCACACGCCGGACGAGCTAGAGCTCGAGATGATGGCCCAAGCTGAACTTTCAAGACTGAAAAGGCAGTACAGAATAATGGAGAACGATCGAGGGACCTGCGTCGAGGATGCGAGGCTACAACTCCGCAATCAAATGAACATGATCGATCGTTTAGAGTACGAGAAGGCGGAGCTCGTCCTCCGGATCAGAACTGCTGCGTCGAAGACGTTCATCCGTAAAGACGCGGAAATAGAGGAGAAGCTCAAGTGTCTGATGACGTTGCAACAGAAGTACGATGAATCAATCAAGACGGAGAAAGAGGAAATAGCTGAGCTCGATAAAGAAATTCAAAAGGTTCACAAATCGGTCCATCCGATTTCGTTCACCGATAATCGAAGATAAAAGAATTCTATTGACATCTTGTTTGCAGTTAACGAAAGAAACCACGTATTTAAAAACGAAAGTCAGATCGGACTCGCAGCTGAAGGACAGAGCTGTGAGACAGACTAAAATGATTCACATGCTGGAGAACCGACTGGACGTAGCGACGAAGAGGTTCAACATCGCCGTCTGCGACAATAAGAAGCTGCGGGAGGAGATCGAGAACATGATCAAGGACCGAGAGCAGTTCACAGCGCTTTGGAATAAATTAATGAATCAATTGAACACCGGCAAGCAAATTATTAACGATTTGATTGAGCAAGCTACCATCGCGTTCAATCAGAGAGACGAGGAGCTGAACAAGATCCAAGCTCTCCGAGAAAGGTATGTACGTAGATCTGAGCGAGGAATCTCTTCTCTCAAATATTAATATAAGGCGAAACTCTCTAGAAAATCCGGTACCGTCGCGACAAGTTTCATGACATTTTTCACCGAAGAATAGTCGCGAAAGTTACGAAGATCGGATCGTTGTCCCCATAACTCCCGAGTCGCATTAACGAGTCGAAAGTTACTTATTCGTATTTTGCGTAGAACAAATTCATTCGTCGATTCGTCGAGTTAGAAACTCGGAACCGAGGGTAACGATCGGAATGAAATGGCGCATCGCGGTCGCGCTTCGAGATTATCCAATATTTCGTTTATCGGGTCATTGACCTACCTGCGCTCCAGCCACTTCCGATAACGGAATATTTCGAAATACCGAATCGAATGTTTCGTTTTTTTTTTTTAAAGGGGGTTGAGAGATCTGAGGGCTCACGTCACGGAGATGTGCGAGCTGCAAAGGACGATGGACAACGAAATGAAATTGCAAGAATTCCTCGGCGTGAAGGGACAGTATCGTGAAATGGCCGACTTGAACGCGAAACGCGCAGAGGAGAAAAGGGAAAGAATGGAGGAGAAGCAAAATAAGATTGCGTCTTACAAACAAATTCTGCACATGATCAAGGAATTCACTGGTACTAATCTTCATACTTAATGATAATAATATAATACACAAGACCGTGGGACGCTCAGTTATTTATGTTACGTAGGCGAGCACGACGTCGACAAACTCATCGGACACTTTATTAAGCAAGAGGAGGAAAACTTCGCGCTGTTCAGTTATGTGAACGAATTAAACGATGAACTTGAGAGCCTCCAGACGAGGATGACGCAGCTGACAGCTGCTATAGAAGACGCAGAGTACACGACTGAGCTTCAGGGTCGTCAGCAAACCGAAATCTTAGAGAAACTTAAGAAAGACCTCGAAGACCAGACCGTTCTCGCCGACGCAGCCGAAGAAAATTTGACACAGGTTGTACATTGACAGCGAGCATTCACGTCTCGAAAGTCAAATGACTAATTATAATGTTTGTTTCAGTGCGATGAAGTGATAGAAAAATTACTTAAAGGGATAGATTCTCTTTTCAAAGCGATTCGCTGCGACAATTCTCCGATCTTGAAACTCTTGGGCGACCACGAACAGATAACACCGAACAATGTTATGCTGTATCTAGGAATCATTGAAAAACGTATCACGCAGATGTTCCACAAAGTGTACTGGCTCGACAGAGCGACTAAGACGCAACAGCTGAGACTCGACGAAGAAAGAAGACCCAGGTTGAAAGTACCTCCGATTGAATACATTGCCCCTACTCAACCTTGCGCCCTGTAAGCACTGCTCCCTTCCTTTTTCTTTATATTCCATATATTCCCGTTCCAAGTACTCTTTCTATCCCCTACGTCCATTAAATCGCGTAGATGCATCGAAAAAGAAGAATTACAAATCGTATCCGAGGGTTTGGAGCACGCACTCTCGCGCGGCGAGGCTACTAACAAGTTGAAACAGAGACTCGAAGAAGATTATTCGGAATTGCTGCACAACATATCAGGGTGTCACTTGCCGGCAGCTAGAAAAGTCATACAAAGACGATATCAATAAAATAGTACGTAATAGGAAGCCCGTAAATTGGGTACGCAATCAGAAAGCACAATATAATCGGCCTGAATCTGAATGGTATAAAAAAGAATTGTCACCCCCTCCCTTTTAGTTTATTCTTTAATAACAGCGTAGTATAAGGTATTTATAATTTATTTCTTTAGAGTATCTATTTACAAATAATGTGGACAAGTAAAGTTTCGAGTAAACCCGCTGTCTTTTATTTTACCGCCCGTTTCTTCGCAACTCGGATGATCCGTTTTAGTTCGAGAATCGTTCGCTTGATTTGGTCTAACTGCTGCTCGACGTCGTCCTTGCTCACGGTTATGGGTATATCCTTTCTCTTACAGATTTGTTGATACAGATTCCAGCAACACGTCTTTACCTGCGTGTGCTCCAAATTTTTCTCCGCGGCCTTCACTTTTATCTCGGCTACGATCGTCTCCCATCTACGAGCTTGCGCCTCTGCCTTATCGCGCCTCGCTTGTAATTGCGCCAGTTTATTATTCAATCCCATAAGTTTTTGCGACTTCGCTTCCGTCATATGATGCTATAAAAATAAAGGTGTTCATTCTCTTCCATTGTATAATAAAAAATTCAATAAATTATGATATTAAGAAAAATCTGTTTACTATTTCTGTTCCCCTGTCCTCTAATATCTCGAGATTTTTGTCCTCGTGCTCGGATAACATCCTTCCCGCTTCTATCAGCGTTTCGTATCGGTTAAAGATTTCAGTAATCGAATTAAATTCCCCTGTCTCGCTCACCACCCTTTCTAAATAACTCTGATATTTCCTGTATTCTCCTACGTATTTGTTCATTTTTTCACGAATCTCGTACATGTAACGCAGCTTGTCCGTTAATTCGTCGATCTAAAAAACATGTTCGCTAAAAACAAAACTGGATTTTTTCTATTATACGAATAATATCTTTTGATTTAACTTCGATATCCTACTTCTTCCTGTCTCTGAGCTTGACGCTCGCGTTCTTCCTTGATCTTGGCCTCAGCGCGATCACGTTTCTCTTGATTCTCCCTGACAAATCTGTTGAATTTGATGAAGGATTCTCGAAGGACCAGTTCTTGCCGTCTCATCTGATCCCACTGCTTATCCATGATCTTCCGTTTCTTTTCCTGCTCGGCCCATTTTAGGTGCAATCTTTCCTCGGCTCTTGACAATTCGCATTGCGCTCTGATTACTTCCAACGCCGGATAAACTCTTGGCTTATCCCATGCAGGATACTTTCTAACACACACAACAAACGGCTCACATATCTCTGGAGGTGTTAGTCTCTTTACTTTGAATTACAGATATAAGCGACGTGAAAATGAACGGGAACCTTTTCTCAGAGAATTTTTACATCTGTTCATCAATGTTTTATCGAACTGAAAACGAAGAGCAACACAAAGTACACTTGTAACGCATCGTGCAACAATTGAAGTAAACCTTTCTGTTACATTACTTAATATTTCGATCTTCCTGCTTTGATACGAAGTACTCTGTGACGGCTTTCTCCGGGTCTGTTGTAACGAGGGCTCGACGAATGAAATTTTTCACTTCCTCTTCTTGTATGCTAGCCATTTGAATTTTACGTAAATGTACACCGTTTCAAACGAATAGTGATTCACGGTAATTAGTAAATTTGCGATAGGACGTGAAACTGTATGCGAAATCAATTGATCAAACAATTTCAAATATAAATGTGCTCCAAGTAAGTGGCGCCTTTAGCGAAGAGAGACGAAACTCCAAATCGGTTCGATGTCACTTACAACGTTATCAACAGATTATGTAATGCCACCGAGGGGATACCTAGGGATACTATGTGCCCGTTGGAACAGCGAATGGGGCTCAATGGGGCCCAAAAAATTTTTTACAATAAGCAATTTTATTTATTTATTAATTAATTGTTGACGCTAGCCAAAAATTTATTGTACAAAAGTGGTAGGCAGTGATGTCCTCTACAAGAAATATTTTTTCTGGCAATAATAGGTAAGAAGTTATTTGCAATAAGCAAGATTTTCGCAAAATCTGAAGGGGTGCACCCCTTGGCAAAATCTCGAGAAACTGAAAATTTTTATTTCTCGAAATTTCAAAAAAATGCTTTCAATAAAAGTATTAGGTAATACTATTACCTGCAAGAAAGGTCATATACAATTTTCTTCTATCTCGAATACTTCAGGAGTAATCGACTAATTATTTCGGCCACCGCCAATTATTTCTCAACGAGTGGAATTAGAAAGAAGTTGCGCAAAGATCGAGAAAGAAAAGGGAGAAAACCACCCTTTTAAATGCCGTTTAATTTATCCGGATCCGAATTCCCGTTCTAGAAATGTCTTGTAAAAGCTGTCATTCTGTCCTCCTCGCTCGGTTCGGGCCTCTTTGTCGCACCTTGACCCAGTTACTGACCTACCCCACTCCAACCGTACCATCAGACGGCGCCCGCAACGGGTTTCCAAGAAATAACCCTTTGATTCTATGAACACAAGTGGGGCGAAATTCTATCAGGGATCGTCAAACGGCGAAACTTTGGAAATCTATATCTCGGGAACAGATTGAGATACCGGGATGAACAAAAAGTCATTATTCCCGTCTCGACTTCCTCTATCGACTGAATGAATTTCCAACCCGAGCTTCAAATCCATTTTGCCGCTAATTTTAGATTGTTAAGTGACAGTTCAGATCTTGATATCTCAATAAAACTAATTATTTATTATCTAATATTTTATTTCTTTGCATTATAAACACAAGAATAACTTTAAATAAGATTATTTCCAAGAAAAACTTATTATTCTTTTATTAGATAATTCTATTTAAAAAAATATATTTTCTCGTGTATTTTAGTATTTATTCAATAAAAAATAGTTCCTCAAGTTAACGTGTAATTTATTCCCATATATGTACTCTCGGCCAAAGCACCGTAAACCTAATATTACTCTGCATATCGTCACTCAGAGCCACCATTACTAAGGGAATTAGGTTACTTCCCAATGGATATACAAAGGGATTTTACAAATTGGCCTATGTCCTATATATCTCCCAAATAGCTCGTCACGAATATTCCATTTCCGATTTGCATTTCCAATGGGAGTAATGCAGCATTCAAAAATCTATTACTCTTCGTCAATAAAGTTTAGTTCATCAATGAACTTCATCAAACGTAATTTACTTAGCAGTCTAACAATACTACAGAAATTACGATGTTGTCTTTGTCTCAATGAACTAATTAACAAGTCCTTCAAAAGATACGTGCATCTGCTTACGAGGCTTTTCTCTGTTGTACTTCAAGTACATTGTAAATCTATCAATACCACCTTGCAGTCTATCAATACCACAGAAATTATGTTATCTTTGAGAGAGACTCAATGAACTTAATTAACAAGTCCTTCAAAAGANATAACTTTAAATAAGATTATTTCCAAGAAAAACTTATTATTCTTTTATTAGATAATTCTATTTAAAAAAATATATTTTCTCGTGTATTTTAGTATTTATTCAATAAAAAATAGTTCCTCAAGTTAACGTGTAATTTATTCCCATATATGTACTCTCGGCCAAAGCACCGTAAACCTAATATTACTCTGCATATCGTCACTCAGAGCCACCATTACTAAGGGAATTAGGTTACTTCCCAATGGATATACAAAGGGATTTTACAAATTGGCCTATGTCCTATATATCTCCCAAATAGCTCGTCACGAATATTCCATTTCCGATTTGCATTTCCAATGGGAGTAATGCAGCATTCAAAAATCTATTACTCTTCGTCAATAAAGTTTAGTTCATCAATGAACTTCATCAAACGTGATTTACTTAGCAGTCTAACAATACTACAGAAATTACGATGTTGTCTTTGTCTCAATGAACTTAATTAACAAGTCCTTCAAAAGATACGTGCATCTGCTTACGAGGCTTTTCTCTGTTGTACTTCAAGTACATTGTAAATCTATCAATACCACCTTGCAGTCTATCAATACCACAGAAATTATGTTATAATTGAGAGAGACTCAATGAACTTAAGTAACAAGTCCTTCAAAAGACACATGCATCTGCTTACGGCGCTCTTCTCTGTTGTACTTCAAGTACATCGCAAATCTCATTAGGGGATCAAAGATTTCTCTAAAAAAAGATTTCTCTAAAACAAGATTCCTCTAAAGAAAGATTCCTCTAAAAAAAACTTCTTTAATCCTCCCGATCGTTTAATTAACACCCGTAAAATCATTTTTCCACATGTCACGTCGGCCAGTTGAGTCGGATCGTGGGGGGGAGATTGCACGTCAGCAGATGAATCGTTCAAGTTCTCCATTTNTACGTGCATCTGCTTACGACGCTCTTATCTGTTGTACTTCAAGTACATCGCAAATCTCGTTAGGGCATCAAAGATTCCTCTAAAAAAAGATTCCTCTAAAAAAAACATCTTTAATCCTCCCGATCGTTTAATTAACACCCGTAAAATCATTTTTCCACATGTCACGTCGGCCAGTTGAGTCGGATCGTGGGGGGGAGATTGCACGTCAGCAGATGAATCGTTCAAGTTCTCCATTTAGAGCAATTTAGCCGATGTGCCGTGAATCCAATAGGGCCTATTTCTGCGAAACGTATGCGCGTGGTACACATCTTTCTCCCTTCTGCTTATTCGGTGCCGTGCGACCCGTTACGATGAGTGCCCTCTTCCTGTACTCGGCTGTCTCTCTCCTCCTTCGAGACCTGCCTCCTTTCGCTCTCGCGGGCTTCATCCCCCGGTCCCCTCGCGCGCCGTAATCAGCTTCCTGGATGGGGCACATTATCTACGTGATGGCAGATCGTAACGACGCGATACCTACCGTTGTACCTACCCAAGTATTCGATCGTACGATAGTCACTCGGCAGTGGTTTGCGCGCAAAGGGCCTGCCAAGATTCGCGGATGTCGCTTATAGTTTATTGCACGATTCCGACGTATCGACGATTCTGAAGAGACACCGTGACAACGCTGAGGATTTAGGCAGAGACGATGGTGACGTCCGCGGGATGATCGAGTGCGCGGTGATTGTCCTTGTGTCCAGACATAAATGGTTAATCAAATTCTAAAGTGACGCGTCAACAAATCGGAAGCAATGTCGCTGTGCCGTCGCATATCTGGAGCCGTCGCGGTCCTCAGGGGCACGTCGGAAGTCAAGGAAGCCCAGACGTAAGATTTATGAGCTTGCAGCTTCTCCTAGACCGATCTTTGACCTAGGCAATTTCTAGGTCACGTTCTGACGAAATTGACAAGATAACGACCGTGGAAGAAGAGAAGGTTCCTCAGCAAATGACGCCGCTCGACAGATTGCAAATAGTTAGTGGTATATAATATACGTATGTTACCCAGTTCGATGTCTCGCGGACTTCTACGTTGAATTTGAACGTGCAGGTGGTAGACTGGATAGGGGAGAACATGCTTTTGGTCTTTACGATCATCGCAGTCCTGCTAGGTCTCGTCCTCGGATTCCTCGGCCGATTAGCGGACCCGTCGCCACTAGTTATCACACTTGTCAGCTTCCCCGGAGAACTGCTCATGCGGCTGTTGAAGATGTTCATTCTACCGCTGATCATCTCGTCGCTGATCGCCGGTGATTACGCAACGCGTCGTCGCCGGCCGTGAGAATCGGCTGGGTGCTAAGTTTCCCGTTTTCCAGGAATGGCACAGCTGGACCCGAAAGGGTCGGGGAGAATGGGCCTCAGGGCGTTGGTATATTACACCGCGACGACCATACTCGCGGCCATAATCGGCATCGTTGTGGTACTGATGATCCATCCCGGCGACCCCAGGATCAAGTCCACCGTCAGCGCGCCCATGGCCGAGATCACTAAGATCTCCACGTTAGACGCCATCCTCGATATAATTAGGTACGTGCGTAACGCGTAATCGGTCGCGGCGATCATCATCGGCGGATGTCGATTTTAGAAACATGGTGCCGGAAAATTTGGTGCAGGCTTGCTTCCAGCAGGCGCAGACCACTTACGTGACGAAGGACGTGGTGGTCATAGGGAGCACGAATCGAAGCAATCAAATCCTAGAGCCGACGTTAATATACAGAGATGGGACAAACGTGATGGGAATGATAATGTTCTGCATCACGTTCGGCCTCCTCGCTGGACAGATCGGTCCACGTGGACGGCTGATGGTCGACTTCTTCGTCGTCCTGAACGAGATAATCATGAGACTCGTCAGCATGATCGTGATGTGGTACGGGGTCGTAACTCGGTACGACGTCACTTAAACCACTGCACGCCTTTAATTTTTAATATTCTTCAGGTATTCTCCGTTCGGGATCATGTGTCTGATAACTGGCAAAATCATGTCAATTAAGAATCTCGGGGGAACCGCTCAGATGTTAGGTCTGTACATGGTGACGGTCGTGTTGGGCTTATTGATTCACGCTATAATCACATTACCACTGATCTTTTGGTCGATAACGCGGCAGAATCCGGCTGTATTCTTTAAGGGTATGATGCAAGCTTGGATCACAGCGTTAGGAACAGCATCGAGGTAATCGATGTCTTCTTCTCCTTTTGATTACCTCCGAGTTCATAATAATTATGCAACACAGTTGTTAATCGTTTTAGTGCCGCGACTTTGCCTATAACGTTCCGTTGCCTCGAGGAGAACAATAAAATTGATCCGCGCGTAACGCGATTCGTAGTGGCCGTAGGAGCCACGGTGAACATGGATGGTACCGCTCTTTACGAAGCGGTAGCCGCGATTTTTATCGCTCAAATGAACGGAATTTCGATGGGCATCGGTGAAGTCATAACAGTCAGGTTTGTCAAGGATAAAAATTAGTTCAAAGTCTGTATTATTTATTCATATGACGCTTTCGTTTATTATAGCCTGACGGCTACCTTGGCGAGCATAGGGGCTGCGAGTATTCCCAGCTCGGCTTTAGTTACGATGTTAATAGTGCTCACAGCTTTGGGTCTACCGACGAACGACGTTTCTCTACTATTTGCCGTCGACTGGTTATTGTAAGTTTATTACTTAAATTAGAGCGACTAGGGAATCGTATTCGGTAACGTTATACTTTATTGTATGAAGGGATCGGATCAGAACTTCGATCAACGTGCTAGGAGATGGATACGGGGCAGGGATAGTTTACTATTTGAGCAAGGACGAATTGGAGAGAATGGATCAGGAGAAGAAATTGGAGATCCTTGAATCGGGGACACCTCTCGAGGATATTGCTGAGAAAGCTCGGCGCAGTAGCGCACCTATTCTCGAGCAAAGTTCCGAGACGAAGATCTGATTCACGGGAATATATCGACGTGAAAGGAATTAAATGAAATTTCTTACGACATCGTACAGAAACGAAGCTTTATCCCTTCACTGCCAACTCAATATTCGTTTTGTAAAAACATGTATACATAATTACGAATTCTTCTAAGTGTTGAAAGGAATATTTTTAATTGAGATATGGTAAGGAGTAAAAAGTGAGCTTACGAAGTACAAAGCAATATTATTGTGAACCACCTGTCCTATAATAAACACTGCAATGATTTAAGTATCGCTGTACAGAGTGCTGAACGTAAGATTTATTTTTGAAATCAGACATTTAATTATGATTGAAATAAATGTTTTAATAATTCAACAGAGAAGTTTTATTAAACAATATTTTCTAATAAATATAATTATATGCGAAAAAAATATCGACGATGTATTTCGTAAATTTTTACATAAATTAATTCACCCTTATTTCGCTTATGTAATATATTTGTTAAGCAATCAGGGACCTAGGGGACGGTATGATAAGTGATCAAATTAAACAGATGGAACAGATGAAATAAATGTATTTTTGAAAGTGTGACATGTACAGACATAAACAATAAATCGCATAGTGCTTTATTAACAATATTACTCTGACCAGGAAATCGATTGTGGTATATTTAATTAGTTAACGGCATATTTAGTTAAAAAATATAAATCCTTAAACCTAAATGTCCTTTTAATCAGTACACATGCACCATACCATATAAAAATCTGATATATCATTAAAGAAAATATGTCAAGTCATAAATGTATGTCTTATGTATTTAAAAGTATTCTAGATTTTAAAAGGATACGTCCAGAAGAGTACGTATGTCTGTTGAATGGTTTTAACGATGGTATTAAGGAAAATACTTGATTAAAATTGTTTCATGCTTCTTCTTAGTATGTTATAAAGGATACGAAAAGGCCTCCAAAGAATCCATTAGTTAAGAGGTTCCGTCTACTTATAAAATATTTTTTCCACTGACCACCAGCTTTTAGTAATAGCATTGCCTGTAAGAGATACTTGTTTAATGTTAATGCAACTGGGAATCGGAGTAAAATTGATTTTACCCATAATCCGAATACTGCAAAAATATAGAAGCCAAAACCACAGAGTCCAGTTAATCCTAATAACCCAGCTGTGCCACCTGATAATGCTGCCATTGATATCCTACAATATTCCACTACCGCAGCATTGTTTACAACTGCTGCCTCGCTATATGCGATTATTTCTATAAGAAGAAGTATTTTTTTAATAGAACTCAGGTCTTATATTATTTGAGAAAAAGATAAAGTAATCAGTTCTATAATGAAAGTAAAATAAAAGGAAAATTTGATTTTCATTGATTTATGATGTTTAAAATCTTTTTCACATGCAACATACTTTTTTTATACGTGTCTACTGTAATATTAAACAAAAACATAACCTACTACAGAGGGTAAAATGATTTGAATTGTAAAGTCATACAATGGTAGATCAATTGTTGCATTTACCTCCTTTCTCTTGCTTCGTTTTGATCTTCCCCAACATTGTTAGACCTTTTTTAATATTGCTAGACGGATTTATAGAATTTAACACCTTCGGTGCGGATGACAGCACATGCCAAACGCCAACTACACGGGAGGGTGTTGTTAAACGTACACGCAGTACGTAGTCTCTTCGATTCTGCCCGTCACGCTTTTGTGCATGTGATTGTGAAGCTCTAAATTCTGAACACGAAAACTATTGCAAAGCTCTCTCGTCGACTAGTTATAGGTTAGGATCAGTCTGTAGTGCCATCTGTTCAATATAAAAGATTTATCGCGTTAGATTCAGTGTTCGTGGTGTTCGTTCAAAGCGTATCACGCGGAAGGTAAAAATCTAACATGTGTTACATTATTAATACTGCTTTTAATTAGATAAATCCCTGTGGACCTTATAATGATAGAATTTTTAATAGAAATGTTTTTTTATTCGCACTAGCTTTTTAACCGAGTCAATCCAGCCGCGACTTAGATTACATAATATTTGCTTCGTTAAGTTTCTTAATTTCGTCGTATGACAACGACTGATCCGTGTAAAAAGTTTGCATGTAAATTGCAACAGTGTTTGAAAGGTTTGTATCATTTACGCAACTCCTCTTTGGCTTGTGAAATTCGCTAATTTTAACCTCCATTCTCTCATTTAAGGTTATATACAGATTGATTGATTACCCAATTTTAGATAACATCTATCAACCATCACGTTGTGAAGCAGTGATAGAAGAACTTCGACAGTGCTGCATTGCACACGACGCTCAGTCAGTGGTTTGTGATGGTATAGATATTTCCAAGCCATACGAGCATAATACAGTGGATTTCGTATGTATATATTGATTATTTCACTAAATACTTTACTGATATAAATTACAATCAATTTCTTATTTTATTTCAGAAAAAGGCACAAAAATGATTGTAGATAGGAAAACTAGAGTAAAATTGAACACAGGTTTTCGAATCGTTGCAGTATTATTTTCTGCTTATACTTTCTACTCATTGACAACAGTACCAGCTCTTCCACCAAGCAAGAAATGAATGTGACTTGACACGTAATATATCAATAAGTAGCAGAAATATACAAATGTATCACCATGTAGTAAGTAATACAATGTATATTGGTACATAGTAAAAGATGGAAGCAGTCAGAAAGGCAAAAGACCGATTTAGAAAGTACCCAACTATTGTCGCGCAGTGTCATGAATCTGGTACTAAGTATGCTACATGCGTGTTAGCAAAATCTAACTTACAGAAGAACGATTGTGAAAAAGAATTCACTGAATTCAAGGCGTGCTTAATGAAAGCTGCTGCCAAGAATAATACGAAATTGTAGAAAGAAAGAAAGGAAAGAATTAGAGTTTCATTTTATTATCTCGTTTAAAGATAAAACGTATATTTGAATACTTTAAAAATGATTGAGTTATCGTTTAAGTCACATTGTGTAGCAGCTTATTTACTGAGAGTAACTTTAGTCTATTACTCGAATTTCCACGATAAGACCTTCAATGTTCCGTACACAGACGTGGATTATAAAGTGTTCACGGATGCTGCGAGACACGTGGTAAACGGCTCTTCGCCATTCGATCGAGACACGTACCGCTATTCTCCATTATTGGCTCTACTATTGACACCGAATATTCTTCTGAATAAAAATTTCGGTAAAATCTTATTCTCCTTAATTGATATTTTGGTAGCAGTTTTAATAAAAAGAATATTAACATTGCAAAAATGTAATGAAAAGTTACAACGTATATGCGCGTTCATCTGGCTGTATAATCCATTCACAATTGTAATTTCGACCAGAGGAAACGCGGATTCTTTGGCGGTTCTTTTAGTCATGCAGACTCTGTACTTATTTCTTCAAGACAAAATCGTGCTAGCAGGCTTGATGCACGGTTTGTCAATTCATTTCAGATTATATCCTATAGTGTTCAGCTTACCCATGTACCTTGCACTTCGCAGTCCAAATTCTTTCGTACCAAACAAAAATCAATTAAAATTGGTATTAAGTTGCGTATCATTAATCGTTTTCCTAACTGGTATAAATTATTATCTGTATGGATATAAGTATCTTTACGAAAGTCTGATTTATCATGTTATACGTAGAGACGCGAGACACAATTTCTCCGTTTACTTTTACATGTTATATTTGTCAGCTAACAATCCGCCCAGCGTGTTTCAAAAACTTTTTACGTTCTTACCGCAGTTTATGTTGCTGCTGTTACTGTCGTATAAATATTCGAGCAAGTCTCTGTTACCATTTGCTATGTTTACACAGGCGATGGTAATGGTGACGTACAATCCGGTATTAACATCGCAATACTTTTTCTGGTACCTGTCTCTGTTACCGCTGTGTCTCCCGCGTTTTGGGCTAAGCATTCGTAGATCGTTAAGTTTATGTTTCTTCTGGATCCTCAGCCAGGCACTTTGGTTGCTGGCTGCTTACTTATTGGAGTTTCAAGGAGTGAACACTTTTACATATATTTGGATTGCTGGCTTATTCTTCTTCGTCGTCAATGTTAAAATTCTNGATCGTTAAGTTTATGTTTCTTCTGGATCCTCAGCCAGGCACTTTGGTTGCTGGCTGCTTACTTATTGGAGTTTCAAGGAGTGAACACTTTTACATATATTTGGATTGCTGGCTTATTCTTCTTCGTCGTCAATGTTAAAATTCTAAACGACATTGTCACGTATTTTAAGTAAATGGAACATTAGATATGATCGGGTTTGATTTTCGTACGTGATACTTTATGTAATTGTATGTAAGAATATGATTGATTGAATAAAGATATTTGAAATTAGAGGGCAATAATTTTCAGTTCTATCCATGGTCTCAATCCGAAGTCCAGCAGGCGGTGGTAGAAACATCGAAAAACAAGTTTTTCAATTTCAATTCGTAATTTTATTCTTGCAGGAATACAAAATACTTATTTACAGATGGTTTCGTAAAGTAATAGTGGTAGATTCTTAAAAGGAATGTAGATATAGTAATAATAATACAATAATAGTAAATCTTAATGTAGTAATCTAGATCAATTGTGAGCAAGAGCATCCTTTGGATCGTCTTCAGAAATATTCCTCGTCGTTTATTTCTAAGCTGCTAACGTGATGATATTTATTTATTTATTTGGGACATCCCTCTCGTCAAATCATACGAGAATGCTTCTCACAATTTTTAACATCATTTCAAACGAACGTCGAACTTCGTTTATAAAGAGTAAAAAAATATTATCGTTCAAATCGCGATTGGACTGAAGAAAACTGCGTTTTCTAGTGAAGAATACCCGAACGCGGCTTACGGTTCGCGATTCGAAAACTTGGTGAACGAATAACGGAGAAAAGGAACGCGGACTGTGATAAAAAATCGCCGAATCGAAACTACGAATGAAAAAGGATCGTTTGAACTCAAGTACTGTTCGTACAACTATAGGTCACCACGGCAGACGATGCAACATATAAAAATAGCATTATTTTCTTTCATTGCTTTTGTTTTACAGTTTATTGAACTGTGTGCTATATGTGAAATAATCTATATATTATTTCCCTCGATTTTTGCCCGAAGTCGGGCCCCACCCGGCTGGGACAAAAGTCACCGACAATACAAGGAAGTAACGGAAGAAGTAACGATTCCGGGTCCCGCAGCCGTGTCTCTCGAATCGGCGCGTCGAGTCGCGCGGATTTCCTAAACAATCGGGCTAAATCTCTCGTGCACGAGCTGCGAAGTCCGGAATCTGTCTCGGTACCTCAGTTCGAACATTTACAATTGTATCGAGAAATCAGTTGCCGTCACGCTAGACAGAAGGATAAGAAGTTGCATCTCCGAGGGAACGAGGAAAACGAAGAGAACACCCCGGGTTTGCGTGACGCGGACGACTTACTGCCGTATCTATGCCCAGAGAGAATTGCCGAACGAAGCGTGAAAGCTCGCTCGCTCTTGTCTTCTGCGCGAGGGCGGCCGAAAGATTACGAAAGACGACGCTCGCGAGGGGAATATGCGTGCCCAAGTGCATTTAAGCGGGTAGCGACGAGGCGATGGGTACGCCTCGACGCACGCGACTTCGAGACGTGCGTACAGCGAGGAACGTGCGAAATCACTCGATACACTGCACGCGTCTCTTCTGCGAAACGATTTCTGCATTTCTTCGACGCGTCCACTCCACGCGCTCCTTTCATTTCTACACGCGTCAAGAAGCTTTCATCCTTTGCTGTTATCGTCGCATTCTTTCCGTTCAACTGCTTTGCTTCAAAAATAATAATAAGAAAAAAGGGAAGGCGGAAAGTGTGGAGAGTTGCAACGTGGAGAAAATGAACGAACGGAAAGGGTGAAAACGTGAGACTGCGGGGTCTATTATATGGCAAAGATTTAATAAAATATGATAACAGCAGTGATATACATTACACTCTATCCGAAGTATAAAATAAACGGCACTGGCTGCTTAAAAATTATGTAGTACGTAAATTAATTAACTATAAATAATTCTTTATAATAAGAAGAATTGTGTGTCGTTATATGAACCCTAATGAATGATTAGTCGTAAATGAAATTTACATCTTACGTGTAAAAGATGTTGGCGCCGATCGATCGCGATGATTATGATACCAGACAATAGATACTTATCGTAAAATAAAACATGCCAATATACATATATATTTCTATAAGAATATGTAACTTATACTAAAAATGATATAAAAAAGAATGATTAATTAAAGCACTCGTTGTAACGCACAGGAAAGTGCATCATCAATTTATACGATATAAACTCAATTAAAATATACACAACATTAAAATAAACATCTCTTTGGTCTAACCGTTTCTTTTCTCTTTTCTTGTTCTCGATCTCGCGGGCAAGAAACAAAGAAAAGGAACGTTTCCCGTCTCGTAAAATTTAGCCCGTCCGTAGTGAAAGAACGACTGAAAAAGCGCGCACGGAATCGGATGAAAGGGTGGAGTGTAGCAAAGACAGTGGGAGGCGAGGGCGTGGGCTCAGGCAAAAGGCCTACGAATTCCGAAGCTCGTTTTTTACATCGACACGGGTGTAAGGACAAGCGTTTATCGACTACTGCGACGCGAAGGACATTGAAAAACTCACAAGCTTCTTCTCATTCACTCATCCCTTTTTCTTCCTTTGTACTTGCACATCCTTATAATTATTCTACCGCGCGCGTATGAAGTGAGTGAAAGAAAAACGCGACGGACACGTATGTAGTTAAACTCGGAATAAAAGATTCTCAATTGGCACACTGTCGATATCGAAGAGTTAGACTCGGTGGTGTCCTGCGTTAAGTTACGTTGCTCGGGGAAAATCTGTGCTCGTCTTTCACACCGTCTTATACCCTAGATTGCTCTCTCTCTCTCTCGCTCTCTCTAAAGAATTGTTTCTCGCTAAACGGAAGATCTTGTGCGAACGGTGCGCGGTCTCTCCAATTGACTCTGTTTCCGCCCCCGAACTTCAGACAGCTACAGGTACATGCGAGGAATTTCGAGATCGAATCGCGATTGAACCAATACGGAGATTACGAGATGATTACCATATAAAATTCCTGATTGCTCCTTTCATATTCCTTTCGACGCGCGGATATAAAAAATGTATCGTTTTCTATAAATTGACACAATTCGCGGTTAACTGTTAACGTGTAGAGCATAACGATTTCTATGTGCATCGAGTGTATCTTCGTGCGACTCTTAGAAAAAGATCGGTAAAATTGAAATTCTGGCGACGATCGTCTCGCTCGGTATTCCGTATCGCGTTCGCGGCGACTCCAACTCTAAATCGGGCTGCGCTGTGAAAAGATCGACGCGATCGAACGAACAAAAAACCCAGGACAGGCGATTCTCTTCTTCCTTCCCTTTCGTCTTCATAAGGAGATCTCAAAGAAGTGTCTAGCTAAACGTTCGTTAGGGTATTTTATGATACAAAGTAATAATGTACACTAAAAAGGATGATTCGCTGTTCATAGTCAAATCTCTAGCGTTCCGAAATATTTACACCGCGTTTATTCACCTCCCTTCCGCTCCTAGAATGATTTAATTAATCCTATATAGTCCACTTGGCGCACTTCCGTCTTATCTCGCTTCGTCGGAGGATATTGACCGATTCGTTGACGAAACATCGACGTACCGAGTATCGGTTGTAAGACGCGCACGGCCACGCGGCGTCGTGCGCTCAGTTCGTTTTCTCGTCTAATGAATTACCGGTTCCAATTCGAATCGAAACGGTCGGCCGATTCGCTATTAACTCCAGTTAGAAAAAGGTTTCTGCATGTCGCGTTTACCGAACGCGTATAAACGGATCGATAAAAACTCGTTATCAAACGACGGGGTGGTAGATGGATCGCAACAGGAAATAGCGTTTCGGCGAGCTCTATCCGTTGCGCACCGATTCGGCTCGCGAACTTTGCCAATCCTCTGCGACGGTACAGTGTCCGGGACGTAACGGTGGCTCGCAACAAAAGTTCTTGTGTTTAGCCGCGTTATGGGAGTTTCCTCCGTCTTTCTTGTAGAACGCTTTCTTTGGAATTCATTTATTTTCCACGACGGTAACGCCTCGTGAGTTTTCGCGGCGTATCCGTTGCCATTGTCGTGCTTCTTTCGGCCGTGCCTCGCCGATCGCTTCCCGTAATTAGCGCACGCATTACCACGGTAATTGGTCGTTGTGGTCGCGAAGAGTCATTCTCCGCGGCGTGTGCTTTTTTCGACCTTCGCCCCGCGTTTCATTAGCAACCCGGCCGGCGTCACAAGAACCTTGTTGTCGCACCTCCGCTTCTTAATTGAAATTTCATTTCGTAATTGTACACGTGATGATGATCGCAATCGAATCGCACGCACGTGCATGTGTGTGTGTGTGCACGCGTACGGCAGGGATCGTAGGGAGTATATCTGAACAGGGAACGAGCGTTGCTTGAAAAATGAACGGAGCCGAAATGAAAAGAGGAACGGACGGCAGAAAACTAATGGTAATAACGTGTTCGTCGTAACATGATCTTTCTGCAGATATTGCGAACGCTCCTAATTATTACCATGGGCTATTCTGTCGTGTCCTTTTTTTCTCCCCTTTCCCGTTCCGTATGAGAGATTGTTCCGAACCGAGTCACGCGACTCGTGCACCGACCTCTCTTCCCACCAGACGGATTTACCACGAATCGCGATCGTTCGATACGTTTTCAACAAGTTCGTCGATTACAGTCTTTTTTTGCTTTCTTTCTTTTTTTTTCTTGCGTTTAATATACGAGCGACAGTCTATATCGTATTTTGTAAAATGCGAAACTTTCGAGGATGCGTCGATGCCGGAACGTCGACGAAGGTTTTTACGTACTTGGCGATGATTCGCTATAATAGTACTGTGGGCTAACGTGAGACGAGTGCGCTTTCGTTAAATTGTTCCCAAGCGTTGTCGTTCGAGATGTACGANTGCTTTCTTTCTTTTTTTCCTTGCGTTTAATATACGAGCGACAGTCTATATCGTATTTTGTGAAATGCGAAACTTTCGAGGATGCGTCGATGCCGGAAGGTTTTTACGTACTTGGCGATGATTCACTATAATAGTACTGTGGGCTAACGTGAGACAAGTGCGCTTTCGTTAAATTGTTCCCAAGCGTTGTCGTTCGAGATGTACGAAAATCCGAATAAATTCCTGGCGCGTTCATATCAAAGTTATTGGTCGAGATTACTACACACGGTGTACCTTGAAAAAGTTCCATTTTACTCTTTTTGCAAAAACGTAACAGACTTTCCAGATCCAATCCTTTCGCCTCTCACTTTTGTGCGAACAACATGACCGTTAATCAGAAGGAAAAAAAAAATCGTCGTTTCGCTGAAATCACGAGCCGAACGCGGACGGTCGTCCTGAACCAGATGCGCGGTTCAGAGCGATCGTCCCGTTCCCTTTTCTACCACCTTTACGATACTCGGGCGATAACAATGACCGCAGTCGATCGGACTCTCCCCGCTATTACTATACAAACGATACGCCGATAATTTGAAAGATCCGCAACGATTCGCTTGAATTCCTTCTCGCGGGCTTGCACGCCGCGTTTCTGAGAAAAAAGCTTAACATCAAGAAAAATATGGGGATATATTATATCGTATCTCCTATATGTCGCTCAGTCGAATTCGAAATAGTTCTCTTACGTCTGCCCGGCTTCATTCCTTCCCCTATACTCGGCGTAATAATCGATGCGACGACATGCTTAACGCAGATTCCAATGGATAGCGCGCGAAAAAGTGTTCATTTCCTAAAAAGTCACTTCCCGTTTCACAAAATGTGTGGGCGGACGGCTCGATCGTTTTTAAGGCACGCGCACGTTATCGGGCACTCCGCGCGCGGTGATTCACGATTCCCCGTTACGTACGATCGATAGCTTTTTGTTACATCTTCTCATTCATTTCCCGCGTTACCACAATCAAACCCGAATGCGTGAGTGCGTTATTTACACGATGAATAATAGTATGGCGCGACCCGTTGAATCGAAATGCCGTTCACTTTTCATCTCCCGTTCCACGGTGTCTGGAGCGAGCCGCCGCAGCTGCGCGATCAACGTGCCCGCGGTATAAGTGATACGAGAAAAACGATCGAGCCGCCAGATAAACTTTGCGAAATAGTTAGTAATAGGCCATAATCCCTAATCGTAAAGTATGAAATGTATCAACAAATTTGAAAAATTCTTCCCTCGCTCAACCAATTTCTTTTAGGCAATAATCATCTCTCTTCCTCTCTCCCAGCTCTCGTCTTCTTCGCATCTTTCGTTTAAAGAACGACGCGTCGTTCTTCAGAGGATCTCGCGCTTTTACAAAAACACGCAGCGTGTGACCGGGCCGGGCGCGGAGTTTCCTCGCCAAAATGAACATCTTGCGAGGGGCGCGAGTTCACGCGGCTGAACTTTCGATGAAAATCAACGACGCTGGAAATTGCACTGAACGAAATAATTGCACTATAGAAAAATAAACTATTCGAAGAGTCATCGGTCGTCCACTTCCCCGCTAGCTCCTTCTCGGAATGGGCGAAAGGAGGTGGCTCGCGAGGAAGAGGGTCGCGAATATTTCTCGGGCGCGTTCAACTCGCGCGACGGAATCGATCGGCAAACCGGGGGGAGAGGAAACTCTGCGTGCGGCCGCCTCGTCCCTTTCCTTGACTAAATTGCGAAGAAATCGATATACAATTTAATTAATAATTGACAGATAACCAATTAATACGTATAGGATGGCCCCGCGGCAAGAAGGCGTAAATTTCTAAGGTTTCAAACGACATAAACTTTTCTAATTTTAACATCGCCTCGGACCATCCAGTACATTGATTGTAATTACTTCCCGCAGTATACTTCGTTAACCTACTTTTCTTTGTTATATATATATATATATATATAATAGAAATCATGTATGTCCGCATGTATAGATCTCTCTTTCTCTCTCTCTCTCTCTCTCTCTTTTGTTCGGCATGGCCAGTGAACGTTGTTTATTCAATTTTCACGGATCCGCTCTCGGAACGCGAGCTTCGTCGAGCCATTTTCACGTGATTTTCGCCTTCCACCACCGTAAAATCTGTACAATTCGAAATTCCACCAAGCATTTTATACAATTACACGTGACGTATGTGCGATCGTGGACGCGAACGCGCGTGCCGCGAATTCGAATCCCCTCGCACCGGCGTCTGCGCTTAGGACTTCGTTCATCCGCACGCGTCGAATGAAAACCTCGAAAAATTCTCTCCCGCGCTCTCGCATTCGCTCCCGTGCCCATTCACGCATTCCACGCACCCGCACTTTTAAATAGTTAACAGTAACATCAGGATGAACATTGTACAGAATGATTGATGTACAGTAAGCTGCGCTTCCGGCGGACAATTTCCTGGTCCGGAACCGTATGCCTCGTCGACGTGGGTTGGTCTGTGAGGCTCGCGCGGCGAGGAGAACGCGTCGGACACCGGGAGAATCGGAGATGCTTACGAAGTACGATAATACTAAATTGTATAGTCCCGTCCGGTCGCGTCCTCCGCGTCGCGGCGAGCCGATTCGAGCGCGAACAGAGGAACTGATCGTTTCTTCTAACGACGAACCGCGCACGCGACCGCGGCCGATCGCGGAATGTGCATGCCCGATAGGAAGAAAGTTACGTTTACGTTATGAATACTGATTCTTTTTTTTGTTCATTTTTTTAATCTACGACGATGGGGCGTGTACCTCCGGCGCGTGTACTGTCCGCCGCGAAGCTGCCCGGCGCGGCGCAGAGTCGGATATGCACATAGTATTATCTTTTCTCATGTTCTTTTTTTTCACAGTTACAAAACTAACTAAATCTTACGAGATACGGTGAGCAATAATTCCAGTTATGTACAGAAATTATGTTACAGACGTCTCAATATAAAGATATCTCTTTCTCGACAATACAAATGTATATTCGTTCTCCTAGCTCTGAACGCGCGACGATCGAACCGTCGTCGGCCGTTCGTTAAGATTCATTTAATCGTTTCGTCGTCGCCGACATGTTTGCCCGAGCCTTTTCTTTTTTTCTCTCTCTCTCTCTTAAATTCCACTTATCACCGACGCGCCACGGGAGTATGGGGCCAAGTTCGTAGTGTGCAGCCTTCTCTTTCAAATTCGTTTTTAATAATTGATAGGCTACCCTGTTTCGTTATCAATGGTATTATGCTCGCTGTACATGTTACCGCGACGTGAATCAGTTAAGTTCCATATTTTCTCTTTAATTTCGAGGCTGTCTCGTAGATCATCGGCGAGGAGAATTCCGTCCCCCGCGCGTCCTCGCCCGATGATCTACGACCGCGAACGAATGGATAAACGAACCGATATATTTTCGAGGAAAAAAGAGATTAATATAATGACGAGCGTAATTAAGCGAAGAATTCTCATCCTCCTCTATCCTCATTCTTTTTAGAGTCGCGCTCCATACTTTCCCCTCGATGCTTGACGCGCGACCAATTTTATACATCTAATACGTTGCTTCCTCTCCTCCTCTATTTAATATCATTATACGTTATTTACACGAAGCTGTTCCACCCGCGAACGAGCTTATTTCAATAGACTTCTGCTCTCGTAGCGCCGCCAAACTATAGGCCCTATATTCGTATTGACAACAGGAGTATAATATATTTATATGTATATCTAATCATTTTAGCTATCTATTTTACAATGTTCGGCCCGCGGAATTCGTCGATCGCCCCGGATACGCGGCGCGCGAAAATTCCCAGAGACCGGGAGGAGACACGGAACCGTGATCGATCTTGTCAAACAAGCCGCGCGATCCTCGGGCGTGCCGTACCCTCTCGTTTAGTGCGTTTATTCGCGAGTACTCAGCGCGAGACCTAACAAATAAAAAAAGGCAGCGCGGCGCAGTAACGCCGCAGTAGCAGCCGAGACGTTGCCCCGATTTTCCCCGCAATCGATCCGCTATCTCAACCGGGACGTCCGTCTGCGTATCACAAAAAGCGAAATATCCGTCGACGCTGGCTTTATCCGACGCGACACTATCACTTTTCAAAGAGACTGCTACTACGATCACAACGACCTGCGATGAGATTCGATTCTCATTATAATTTTTTTTTTTCCCCCGTTACGCTCCGAATGAACGTTAAATGCTTATCGAGATCTATAAAGTATGCGAATAGAAAGATTGTCGATACCGAGTGGTCTATTCTCGTTCCGAAGAGCACCCTCGACTTACGAACCTAACCACCGTCCTTCGTACCTCGTAAACTCCCTGAATCACCACCACATCTTTCTTCGTTTCTTCATCGTCGCGTGTCGCTTAGCCTTCGTGATGACACCGTTCCGTCCAAGACCGGTTTCTTCGATGTATATAAACTCGACTATTTTAGACGAAAGAAGAAAAATACACTGCGCGCCCGAGTCGACGAACGAACCTTCTTACACCCCGCTCAGCCTTCTTAGATGGAGTATATCGTCCGATGCCAGTCTGATCGATACCATCCGACAAGTTCGACCGGTTTACAACTCTTGTTCGTCATTACTTAATGCCTGTTCTCGTCCGCATTATTCCTCGAAGTCGAACAATCGCGTTCGCCGCCCGATCTCTCCCATATCGGTCGACCCGTTCACAGATGCAACGAGGCTCCTTTTTTTGCGGGACTTCGATCGACTCGTCGCGTCACACGCGTTCACATGTACTCGGATCGAATCTGTTGATGTTCCACAGCGCTCAGCGGTTTTTCATCGAATAACATTGGCGTCAATTCCTCTTAGCACGCAGGAACGTATCGACGGAGACCTTGCCGGCTGGCCACGTCTGATTCCGTCGCGGATCCTCTCGGGCCCCGTTTCCAAAAAAAGTGAACACTTTTGGTCTACGTCCTCCTCTTCGCCGACAGTATTGCCGTCACGTTCCTGGGATACCGGAGCAGGTCTTCGCTCGTTCCAACTTCTCGCGGCTTTTCGGTTGTCTCCGGAGGATCGGGGACGAGATCCGCTATCCTTCGAAGACACTCTGGCCGCGCGGAATCGGGAAACTTTGAGGCTGCGACTCGTCCGTGGACGTGGGGAACGAACGCGGAGTCTGATGATGCTGCTGTTGCTCCACGAGATGCCGATGATCCCTGCTGGCCGCGCGTAATTGTCGCAACACCATCTCGATGTGCCTGAGCGTCTCGCCGTTCTCGGTCATCCGTTGCGCTCGCCCCTTCGCTCGGAACGACTTTGCTTCCCTCAACAATCGTTCGACGTCCGTTACTCGCGCGATCGCGGTGGAAACTTGAGTGGCATCACGACTCCCCAATGATGCGATATCGTGGTAGCTCCGATAACGACTGCTCTTCGCCGGAGTTTCCGCGAGGAACATTTCATCTTGCCCGAAAGCGCTCGAACTCGAGAGCGACCTCGAGTGCCGGCTGCCTCCGACGGCTCGATGGTGTTCGAAGGCGGTGCTAGTTAGGCCCGAACGTCGATGGTTCTAGTTCGGATAGACCTCCTGGCCTCATACGTGCGTCGCTAACGTCCCGACCGCCGAAGTGCGTTTCACCGTCGCCACACCACCGTTTGGGCCCCCTGTGATGTAATGCGCTGAGAGTGGAGCCTGGAAAATCATTCGAAAGCGTCGAGCGTTCAGTCACCTCGCCGTAAAACGGGCTGCGCTTGCAAAAACAATTAAAGACAAGTGTTATTTTATGTATCGAGGGCACACGTCGCGGTTAATTGAAATGGTAGGCGGGCGCGTAGGGAAAAAATTCTGATTGCTGACGAATTAATCAAGCCGATTAGAATCGGCCGGTTGCGAAACAATCGGCGGGCAAGATCCGAAGTGGAACTATATAGTTCAGGTGAGCGTTGGAATGTACTTGAGATGTCGTAACCGGTGTCTAGGAATTCGACACACATTCGCTGTCATTGTACTAACCTGCGGTCCAGCGCCGTTCAAGGTATTCAAGCTATTCATTCTCATTGCTTGCGTGTAGGGCGGTGGTGCCGGCGTCACTCCCGGCACGGCCGTGTGCGGCGCGTGTCTCAGTTGCTCCGCCGCTGACATTCTATTGTTAACAAACGGAACGAGAAGAGAACGATCAGTAACAATTTCTCACGCTGTCCGGCGTTTATTACGAATAAACGGGGAGCGCTTCGAAAATCCGGGTGCCGCGGACTCGCTCGATTAATATCAAGCCCGAAATCGAACCGGACGTTATAAATATTCAAGACGGACGATTCATAATTCACGTGGAATATAATTAATTCGTAGGAATGATTGCACACGCGGCGCCGCGAATCTATTGATCAATACGCCGTAAATCTGTGACGTTGTGCGCGGCCCGTTTTACAACGTCGTTAAAAATTCCCTGAATTATACCCGTTTCGATCTTATACACTCTTTTTACAATCAACGGGACACTGGGAATTTTGATCCCCGTCTAGAAACCTACTTCAATATCAGATAACGTAAAGAAGTTTGACTCCGGGTCCCGGGTTCAAGATTTCACTCGCTTAGAACCCGAGCTGGTTCATTCGATCGCAACCCCTCGAAGTCCTTCAGCGACGGTTCTCTTTCAGCTGCTACTACCGATTCTGAGAATATCACGTTCCGCCCTCGACTGTATAATTCAATCGTCTTTGGCCGCGCGAGCGCGCCTCTTTAAGGATTGACTAAAATACAATTACTGTTGGTCAAAGGTTCGTCTAGTGGCCGACGCGCCGGGCTCGATTGCGGGCTCGATGACACAGTCAGACACAGGCGGATCCCATTGACAGACCGCCCCGCCGGATATAGATGTCAGACATTTGGTCAAGTGGGCTCTGTGCGTCAGTGGGTTCTTACCTGAGGTAGGGATTTCCATACGTTGCGGAGAAACGTGGGTCGATTGCGGGGGTGGTTTGCGGGGTGGCCGTGCCCAAATTCGCGGAACTCAGGCCGATCTTCTTCGAGGCTAGTATCCCGCCCGACGGTATCCTGCTTAAGGATTCTCGCGACGCGCCCACTCCTTGCGTCGTGGGTGGCATATAGTCGCGGGTGTAGTCTACGTACGGCACGTAACCATTATTGTTACTGCCGTCCTGTAACACCGAGAACGGAAGGGGGGAAACGTTAGGGACAAAATAGCAGCCGGTCGATCTCGATGCAGTGGATTCAGGCGCGGGGCGTTTTTGCGGAATGTAACCACTTTCTCGGGTACGGTAGGTATGTAACAATTGAATGGGCCCTCCGCACCCCGTCTACCTGTCCCCGTGTTCCTTCCACCGAGCGGATCGTTTTTGCCGGCCTATAATAACACGGTACACGGCGGACGAGAAACGTACCGCACGAAATTAATTTTTCCGACACGATGTAAACGACGACGACGCCACATCGCATCGACCCGCGCGGGACGCTCGTTCGTGCACGCTCGACGGCTACGCCGCGCCGTCGTCGCGGACCGGTTCACCGACCCGAGAATTCTCCCGGATTCCGGTGTTATTATAATTCGTTCGGCGTGTACAGAAATTAGGATCGCTGCGGATTATCATAGCAGAAGGGAGATCCAAGACGTGATCGAATTCCAAATGTGTCACGCGGACTACGCCGTGTGAAAAGGCGTCGCCGGGATCGGGGCCGAAAGGAAATTCTTAAAAACTGCAAATTAAATCTACAGTATCCTCGAGAGTACACGCTGCGGAGTAAAAGGGAGAAGGAGAGGGTCTACGCTTTAATATGTACTTTCGGAGCTCGCTGCTTCCTCTCGCAATAAACTAGATTAAGCTCTGGCTCCGGTTCCTGGCATCTACCTCGCGCAAAACGCGAAATTGCGAATAGAGAAATTTTTGGCGTGTACACGGGTCGAGAGTTCGGCACTAAAACCTCATCCGCGCTCTATTTATTCGAAACAGTGTCGTCAGTTAACCGGACAATTAGATGAACTCTTTCCGTCCAAATTCAGTTCATTCATTTATACGGAATCGCGTTTTTACCCAATTTCGCCGTTGTATCTCTGACTCCGTCGCGCTACTCTATTTTCAAATATGAATTATCAAACGCGATTACAGAACGACTTCCTCGTATAAACGACGTATTCCTGGATTTCTGTTTGAACGGACTGGCTTTGAGTTGATGCGTACAAACGGAATTGGTGATTACTCACGTTGTTTTTCGGCGGGAACGAAGGCTCCGTGTAATCAGCGCTATAACGATAACCCAGGGGATTCGGCACGGGTCCTGCTAGCGCCAAAGCGTTCACACCTTTCGTGCTTCCTTCGTTCTCGCTGTCATTCACTGTGTCGTTGCTGACACTCGATCCTGCTCGTATATCCGCTTTGACATCGGAGAGGTTGCTGCTTCTGTCGCTCTCTCGATATTGATCCGCGTTCAAATCTGTTTCTTCTGTCCATCGGCGGACGGGGAAACGCAATGAAAAAGAGAAGAAAGGCAAAGTTCAGTAACAGACAAACACGAGGATTCTGTTTCACAAATCCTGCTCGCGCAGCCTTTGTTCCACGCTGTCGTTACATTTTTATCACGGATTAGAATGCGAAACATCTGGCGAGAACACATGCGGGCGGAGTCGAAAAATGTTGGTACAATCGCAGCGTAACCGCATCAGATAATATTAGTTATGGACTNCCGAAACAGTGTCGTCAGTTAACCGGACAATTAGATGAACTCTTTCCGTCCAAATTCAGTTCATTCATTTATACGGAATCGCGTTTTTAGCCAATTTCGCCGTTGTATCTCTGACTCCGTCGCGCTACTCTATTTTCAAATATGAATTATCAAACGAGATTACAGAACGACTTCCTCGTATAAACGACGTGTTCCTGGATTTCTGTTTGAACGGACTGGCTTTGAGTTGATGCGTACAAACGGAATTGGTGATTACTCACGTTGTTTTTCGGCGGGAACGAAGGCTCCGTGTAATCAGCGCTATAACGATAACCCAGGGGATTCGGCACGGGTCCTGCTAGCGCCAAAGCGTTCACACCTTTCGTGCTTCCTTCGTTCTCGCTGTCATTCACTGTGTCGTTGCTGACACTCGATCCTGCTCGTATATCCGCTTTGACATCGGAGAGGTTGCTGCTTCTGTCGCTCTCTCGATATTGATCCGCGTTCAAATCTGTTTCTTCTGTCCATCGGCGGACGGGGAAACGCAATGAAAAAGAGAAGAAAGGCAAAGTTCAGTAACAGACAAACACGAGGATTCTGTTTCACAAATCCTGCTCGCGCAGCCTTTGTTCCACGCTGTCGTTACATTTTTATCACGGATTAGAATGCGAAACATCTGGCGAGAACACATGCGGGCGGAGTCGAAAAATGTTGGTACAATCGCAGCGTAACCGCATCAGATAATATTAGTTATGGACTCATAAAGCGTGTAATCGATGCATAACGGTAGAGTAATCGGTCGGGGATATACAAACGCTTTAGAAAGGCGTCGAAGGAGGAGTGAATGTCGCGCTTCGACTCCACCCGGCTCGTACGGAGCGCACCGCGAACGCGAGGCTCGTTTGCATTCAATGCCCTATCCTTCGCTCGTTGTTTTCCGCGTCGTTAGCGAGACGCGAGATACCGGGCGATAACGTCTCGCGTCTCGTCAAGCAGCGCAGCGAGACGAGAAGAATTTACCAGCGATGCCGGTGGCCGGTCGGATATGTAATAAATGGCGAAATCGCGAGTCACGGAGAGCGGTGGAAAAACAATGGGAAACGCGGCGTGACTAACGACGTTTGTAATTCATTCGAACATGATATTCCACTCACGCATATTGGGCTCCTGGGTCTGGGCAGTCCTCGGCCGCGGCTGTTTGATGCGGTCGCGGCACTGCAGAATAAGTATAATGATGACGCCAATCAGGATCACGCAGACAACCAGTCCGCCGACGATCAGTATTAGCTGCCAATCGACTGGAATCAACGCTGAGCGTCACGATCGGTTAAAATCTTGGCTGAACATGGTTCGGCAAGTGAAACGATTCTCTCTCTCTTTTTTTTTTTTCCGGCTCGTTTCTTCCGTTTTCATCTTTTTCTCGTCTCGTCGGAATTGCCCGACGATAGCCCGGCTAGGTAGGTGGGTACGGTTTAACGGCGAGCGGAATAAAATTTGCGGCAGCGAGTGCGCGCGACTGTTTAACGGCGAAGGCTAAATTTTACAAAACGCGCGGTGAAACGCGTCCGGTTAATTGAATCGCTCGGAATTTACGACGCGAGCCCCGCCGCGCCGGCTCCCGACCGAAACATTCCCCCCGAATTCAGAACGGAGAACGGATTGATCGTCGAGCAGTGAGAGATCGCTTTGTAAATTGTAGCGAAACATAAAAAAAAAGGGGGGCGAAGGGGAAGAGAAATTGACAAAGTTTGATCAAAAGTCACGGCGAACGGTATCGGCGAAAAAAATTGAGACTTAGAGCGCCATTTGTTTTCGTTATTTTTGTGCACGTCGGACGTATTCGAAACAACAAATTTCCACCCGTATTTTACTAGAGCTCGTCCGAACGGCAACGAATCGCCCGGTTCGTCTTGTCACTCCTGCCTCGTATTCATCAGATACACGTGCCTCTGTACAAACACGCGTGTTTTCCTTTTTCAAACAGAATTAAAAAAAAAAAAAAAAAATGCGAAATCACCGCGCGGTGGTTACTGTTTTCATTTTCGAGCCGGCGGTCAATAGGAACGCCGCGTCGATAGTTCGGTGCCCGTGTAATTTCATCATCGCGGACGAGATACGATTTCGCGTAACCGCGATCGTTTTTCCCATCGCGTACATGCCTGGAAACGATTCGCGCATTTCTCAGCGCCGGGAACGCGTCAATTTTCGAGGACGCGTCTCGCGCACGCGACAGGCGAGCAAGACAACGAAAAAAAAAGGAGGAAACGCGGAATCGCTAGACGAGAAAAATGCGCGGAACGCGGCGTAGGGGGGGACGGAGAACAAGAGAGAAGAAGAGAGAAACGTCGGCTGGTTATAATGGATATGAACTTACTGTGTGCCGTCAGCTTGATTATGACGGAATCCGTGCCGAAGCTATTCGTGACCGTGCAGTTGTAATCCCCGAAGTACGTGGATATGGGATCGAGCAACGTGACAGTGCTGACGACCCTCTCGCCAGTGTATTCCTCCTGCACGTAGAACGGCGTATTGTTCGACGAGAAATTAAGCTCGCGACCGGCGAAGCTCCATACCACCGAGTCCGCTTTTGGCACAGATATCGCGGTACACTTCACCTGCGAAATCGAGGAGGAACAGTCGAATAAAAAGGCATCCAGTTCGTCGCTTGGCCCCGTCGCCTCGCCCGAAATCGACCGATGGGAGGACGGTGTATCCCGCTTTTTAAAACCGCCGAACCCCCGTTCGATTCTCGTACACCGGCGAGAGAAAATGCAGAATAGAAAAGGAGACAGTAGGCGGAAAGAGAGCGAAGGGGGAAACGCGGTTAGTCGATGGTTATGCTCGCTCCACGGGTGTTCATCGAACTAGTTCAGATTTCTAGGGAAATAGCGGACCGCTTTGTGCAACGGCTATTCTACACCATTCGGTACGTTGATTTTGGTCACTCGAATTTTTCGAACTCTGTCTGACAGCAGTTTTCGAATAGCTTCTATAAGTCCTGCGTTTCCAGTACACACCGACTGAACAAAACGGCTTTGCAAAACTCGAATAAAAACTATGGTTGTCCCGGAGAATTTCAATTTTTTAAAATCACTATAAAAAGGAACTCGCGTCCCTTGACGAGCTTCATCATTATAAATTAGCTCGGAATGAGGTATTGTTGAGGACGTACCTTAACGACGCCCTCGTCAGGCACGTATTGCACCCTCTGCGACACGATGCTCGGCGGCGCCCGGATGTAGACGTTCGCGTATCCGGTCAGTTCCGGGAAACCAGGTACGTGACCTTTACAGATGTACCTTCCGGCGGTCTCGTGGTTCACCACCACGCTGATATTCGGCGTGCTGGCGACCTGTCGTTCCGAGTCCTCGTGGTACCAGCGGATCTCCGGCGACGGGTTCCCGTCGACGTCGCACTGCAAGATTTCCGTCGCGCCGTACTGCGTCTCCACGGAGACTGGCGGGTGCCGGAACTGCGGTCCGTCTGCGAAATTCAATTTTAACGTCGGACAATCCCCGCGAGAATTGATACATCACGGCGTAAGGGGACGAGCGAACGAGGGAGAACAAAAA
>SMSR01015974.1:137203-148367 GCA_019453355.1 Ceratina japonica | reverse complement strand
AAAAAATAGGAGAAAATGGAAACGAGAATGGGAAATTCTTCGGACTCGGACGCGTCACGAAATCGTTCCGCGCGTTCTATTTTCTGAACGAGGCGCTCACGTGGGATCACGCTTGCCACTCACGCTACATCGCGGAACCATAAATCGAGGCCACCGACCATCCCGTCAAGGATCATCCCGAAAAATATGCCAGGAAACGCTCTCTTAAGAAGTCCAATTTATCCACCGCACCGCCTCAGCTTTTGACAAGCGTTATCCCGAATTTCGCTGATGCCCGAGGGGGATCACCTGGCTAAATAACGCGACGAAACGACGCGCACGTCCTTCTGCCCCGTAGGAATGAGATAAAGGGCGACCCGAGTCAGCGAATGCCGCTCTCTCTGCCTTTGCCACTCGATTTCAACCGTCTCTTTAAGACTTTTCTCCCAGAAGCTGGATATTATGTTAACAAACTGAGAATCAGGTACAAAGGAATCTCGTGCACACCGGCTGCCTCTTACACGTTCTCAATATGTATGCTGAATACAAATTAGAAATTGATACAGGCCGTAAAGTTTCTCTTGCGGCTGTGTATATTTAAATAGAAGGCATTACCTTATGAATATTGATTTCACAGCGAACGTAATAGAACATCAAGTTTCATCGTCGCAAGACACACGAACACGAAGCTCGTCGTACACGATTCTATCTCGCGGCGACGACGGGATATCGTTTGAAAATTCCTCCGGCCCGAAACTTTTCGGATATAATTTGAATTTCATTGGCCCACTTACACGTTATGTCGAGGGTCTCGGTGTCCTCGCTCTTCCCGACGTCGTTATGCACCTCGCACTTGACGATTGCGTCGTGGAGATCGCGGGTCGCATTGTGGATGATCATTTCCGTGGTGTAGTCGCCGATCACCTTCTTCTCGTTGATGAACCACCTGCCGGGCAAAAAGGGGCAAACGCTTGACGAGCGTGTAATTGCTGTATAATTTGCCGGCGCCGGTAAAAAGGGCCGACCGCTATCGGAGGAGAAACTGCCCTCGGATAATAGCGATTCCTAAAAATCCATTCTATTTCTATCAGTTACCAATTTCTTTCGCCGCCGGCCGTGCTTCATTCTATAAAAACCGATCGCGGTTCTTCTGGGTCATTCTTCAGCCGTGATCGATACGAGTTCTCATCCGGGACACAAAAGATCGTGGGGGAAAACGCGAGGACGATAATCGCCGTCAAATTAACGGCGAGTCCTCCGAGAAACGATCTGTCCATGGTTTATATCCGTTCTCGGGGCCGCGTCGCGCCCGTCCCAAGATTTATCCTGCTTCGGTCGGTGAAATCGATGAAATGAACGGTCAGGATTCGCTTTTTCGGACGGCAATAAACGGGAAAGCATCGGGAGTGGCTCTTTTGGCCGGTCGGATCGCGTGCTCGCGTACGTTCCCTTCGAAAGGAACGGCGGTGAAAACTGAATGACACGGGCACGAAAGTTCGCCATGTATGTAAGAGGAAAAAGTATTCTACTCTTTGTTACGGGCACACATAAGGCCGGTCATGTTCCAGCTTCATCAAAGTCGCGTCGCTAATAGCACTCCGGGCCCCCGTCTGCTACTTCACCTAAAGGCAGGTTTTATTATTTTCACGAAATTACACGTCGTAGTGGGAAGTTTCGTCGTAAACGGTCTAAAGACTCACGTTCTTTCCCGGCGGCTTTTACGGTTCCGATTTCACGCGAATCACCCCATGCATGCCGCCTCGTCGCGAGTTACGCTTTGTATTAACCCCAGCCGGCTGAGCTATTCTTTGTTCGATTCGAGGCATGAAAAAATTGAATAACGATCGGCAGCCTTGTACGGCGAGCATTGTTCTCTAAAGCGGCCGCGCTTTCCTTGCAATAAACGCTCGGCTTACAGCCATTTGTTCCTATTACTCACGACCGCGACAAGACTATAACGCATTCATATCTACTCTTAACAGTTAAATTACTCGAAGCGCATACTTTCCGTCCCCGTATCGCCGATCGACTAACTAAGCGCGTCCCGGATGCTAGAGTCAAACGGGAGCAGTCAGTCGCTCAGGCCGCGCGTCGGTGGTCCACTCTTGCTTTCGTTTCGCGATCTCGCTTTTGTCGTATTTGTTGGACAAACAAACGTGGCACGCGCGCACAATCGCGTGCACTCGTGTCGAATACACAAAGAGAGATCACGAAACCAACAAGACAACGCGTAATGCACCGCATGACCGGCTAACATTGTCCTAAACTTTGCATTGTGCGCTCTTTGTAACGAGCGTCAATTATTCCCTTGCTCCGGCGGCACGACCGATTGCTTGCTAATTCTCCTTTTGTCGCTGCACGTGCCTGCGTCCGCCGTTCGATAGTCGCCTTTCTCTGTTAAAAACCCACGAATTAAACATACCCCGAGTCACAAATCTGGCGGCGGCGGCGGCGTACAGGTAACCTTTTGTCCGCGATTCAGAGCCAACAGACCCGATTCTTCCACCGGGTTCCCGGTGTAAAACATACCGGATTAGAACGCATCGAACGATGGATGGAAAAAGAAACAATTCTTTGTTGAACCAGAGGGTAAAGGCACCCTCCGGCACAAAGCCGGGGTAAAGAGAATGCATAGATCGCTTCGGCAAATATTATTGCTCGTCCGAGCCGTTCTCGTTTTTGAACAAAGACCTACAGTAATAAAGCAATCCTTACCGCTTTTAATTATCTCATCAGAATTAAAGGAACGATCCATCGTATTTACNCGTAAAGAGAATGCACAGATCGCTTCGGCAAATATTATTGCTCGTCCGAGCCGTTCTCGTTTTCGAACAAAGCCCTACAGTAATAAAGCAATCCTTACCGCTTTTAATTATCTCATCAGAATTAAAGGAACGATCCATCGTATTTACCGAGTCGTAAATATGAATTCGCGATTGAACCCTGTTATTCGCTCTTTACGTTCGTACAAATCTCGCGTCATCCGTCGGCAGAAATGTCCTTTTCAAGCCCTGTAATTCATGCGCCTAAGACCTATCAAAGAAAGAAGCACTTGGAACTCGGCCGTGTTCCCGGCGTACCGCTTCATCGTCGACAGACATGCAACCGTGAAACCGCCCCGACATCGATACCCGGCCACATGCAGCAGCAGCGTTCCGAATTCGAGGAGCGTTCTCTTACTAAGCAGGCAGCTAGATATCGATCATCAGAGGCTGGCTCTTCGCGTCAGCCGTACTACACACGTTTCACGTACGTACTTACGTCCTCGCACGTTTTGGACTCACCTGTATTCGACGTTCGGCGGATTCGCTTCAGCGCGGCATTTGAACCGCAACTCGCTGCCCTCGACGATTCGCCCGTTCTTCCCTTGGCCCGAGCGGATTCTCAGTGAGACTTTCGGCGCGTACCGGACCTGCGAACAAGAGACACGAGGATTGTTCCAGGGGAGATTGGGAGTAAGCGTCGAATACGCGAGGGGATGGCCGAGGTGTCACGCGAGCCGATGCTCAAACTTTCATGAACGTCATCGTGGTTGTCGTCGCGCGGGATCGATCGGCCGGTGACGGGTCCTCGCGTGACTAACGGAATACCGCCGTCGTCGTCGTGCCGGCGTTGCACTTTATTTTCCGTCGTCGGACGTAATTTCTCGGCAATTAATATCGGCTCGCTGACAAGTCGGTAAGTAAACGATGTACCCGGCAACGAATCGCGACGGGTTCCACCCTCCGCCGTGCGAGAGAGAATTAAAACCTCGTCATCATAAATCATTAACATCCTTAAACGGAACCGGCGGACCGATTCTCCCTCCCTTTTTCTTTTCTTTTGCCTCGCCGGGCGTCGGCGTCTTTTGATTCTTTCCTCCCCCGCGTAAGTAACGAAGACCGCGCTTTCTTTGTTCCGGAAAGAAGAAAGCGCGGGGATAGGGGATCTCTACGCTACCCTCTGTGCCGAGCGCAAACTACGCTGCGGACCAGTTTTCGGGGACGCGACATTAATTATTCTTCAGCTCGTTAACGCGTTTCTGGTCTCCCCTGTTAATCTCGTTCCCCGCGTTTGAAAACGCGCTGCTAAAAAAAAAGTAGACCCGGAACTTTCGCCCCAAACCAGCTTCACCGACGGCGCCGGCCCAGTTTTCTAGTTACTCCGCCACTGGTCCAGATTTTAAAGCTCTTTCGCAAGCTGTGCGATGTATTCTCTCGCGATTTTGTCTTTTTTTTTTTGAGATCGATGCGGGGGGAGATTCCTACCTCGACGCGCAGTTTCGCGTTCTGCGGCGTGCGATCGGCCGCGTTCTGACTTTGGCACGTGAACGTCGTATTGTCGTGGTCCTTCCTCGGCATCACCCTCAGCACCGACTTCACGGTGTACAGCGGACCGTCGTCAAACAGTTCCTTCGTCGTCTTGATGCCTCTGTGCAGCACATTTCCCAGCCCGTCGATCCACGTGATCTACAATGAAAACGGATTAACCATTTATAATTATAAAACGTATGCGATCGGCAACGATTTAAAAAAGACATTGTGTAACGCGGTGGCGTGTGACGTTTAACAATTCATGGGAAATTGCACGAGAGAAAAAATAAACTGCATCAGATCCGGGCGCGGTGGTAATTTATTCACTTCGTTCATACGCTTTCAATTATGCTTCAATTAACGCGTATTTGTTTTGCATAATTATACTTCAACCACCGAAAACGAACGGTCTCATTAAAAGTATGTTATTCGGATAGTTTGGAGGCAGGAAATGTTTTCGACTCGCGGCCCTCCGACGAGTATCAGACCGGGCTGTTCCCTTTGCTAACGAACGGCGATGATCCACGTCGTNTGAACGGTCTCATTAAAAGTATATTATTCGGATAGTTTGGAGGCAGGAAATGTTTTCGACTCGCGGCCCTCCGACGAGCATCAGACCGGGCTGTTCCCTTTGCTAACGAACGGCGATGATCCACGTCGTTGTTAATTGTTAATTCGACGGGGCCGACCTCGTTCCGGGGGCGAAAGGGTCCGGGTAATTTTGTGAAAGCGGCTTATCGGACAGGCACGAAGAATGCATTAGAAGTCGGGCGAACTCGGGGAAGGGACGACTACTACTACCGGCGCGGCGGGCTCCGCGTATCGGAAGTTATTTCATTATAACGGACGCCTGTCATATTTTATTCAATAATTCGGCTGCGATCGATGCTTGTGATTGAGTTCCGAAGCTGGCAAGTAGCTGGATCCGCCCCGGCTGGTTCGAAGCGGAGCTTCCGGCGACCGCGGAGCTTCATCCGCGGGCACCCCGTTTTCCAAACTTTCGAATTTCCTCGGAAATTAATTCAGCTCGCAGCCCCGGCCTGATTGAAAATCCCCCATCGTGCTCGATCCTCACCCTTCGAGAACATGTCGTATTACCCGTTTTTATCGAGCCTTCTCCTACGTTTCACGGGATTCAAGCCAGTTCCATACGAAAATGCACTATCATTTGTAAATAACTATTTCTCGTTCCGAAGGGATGAATATGAATAGACAGTCAGATAAATGTTTTGTGGAACAGCTTTCACGGTTGAAAAGACTTGATTTCGATTTGATATTCCCGGCGCGAGTACAGAGATCGATCTGATCGGCTTTAATTAGAAATCTCGTAGTGTCGAAGCAGCGTGGCTCGACACCGATACTGATGTTTCCGGTCAGAAACGCTACTCCGCAGTTCCGTGTAATCGACGCTAATCTGGGATTTCGTGGCTGGATTTCTACCTCGAAACTGCTATTCTTGGGTACCACGATATAACAGGATATCGCGTGCATTCCAGCCCCGCGAATCCTTCAATAAACGGATCGTATATTTATAATAAAAATGATCTGACCGGCCGTCATACAAACAAAATAGGAATACGAAGTTTTCCACTCGTGTATTATTAAATTCAAGTCAATCCAACTGTATATATAATTAAATTTATGGTAAACCAAGTATAATATGCACGCAAATGTACTACGCCAATAATTCATATCCATTTTTCATTTATGCGGCATAAATGTATGCGCGAGCCTTGTTGAATAAATTTCATCGCTCTACCAAGATGAACTCTCTCTCTCTCTCTCTCCTTCTCTCTCTCGATTGAAATGCCGGGAAATTGTTAATTGATTCTATTTATGAGCAGCGCGTTTTCCACCCCGCTTTTTCTGCCTTATGTATCGAGGGAGTGAAACGGGTCTGAAACGATTACGCCAGCTATTTACTCGGAAGATGAAACTGCTCTAGGATTTCTTGGACGGTGAACTTTCATCATCGCCCGTCGACGAGTAATTAGCGGTTGATAAGAGCCGCGATTAAAGCGGTACAGAATCGCGAAGGAGATCCGTCGACGGCGTTGTTCCCGGGCGCGATCCATCTCTGCTGAACAGAGGGGAAATTCCGGGAAATCGAACGGCAGCAATCTAGCACGAAGGTCGAGCAGCGCCCGAGTGCTCGTCCGACTACCCAGATAATAAAAGTGCGCTCATCGGAGGTACGAATCGCCGAAAAAATCTGGCTACTGCCCGCTCGACGAGCGTCGATGCGCACTTTACCACCGCTCCTCTATTATTCGTCTAGGTGATCCGATCGTGCACACAATCGCGCGTACGTAGACTCACGGACGAGCGCGCGAGCGTGTCCGTGCGAGGTTCTATGTACGTAACACAGCGGCTGCTCCGGTATAGGTGCACCGACGCGAATCGATCGTATCGCCTATAATTAGGCATGCTGCATCAGAGCTCCCGTACTCTCGTATCACCGCGAGTACTCCGGCTCACTCTCTTTCCACGGCAATACTATTTACAGTGGTCGCGCGCGCGCCAGCATTGGCGAACCACGCGCGGTGGCAGCCGAGTTAAAGCGCGTTATAATTTTAATAAACGCGCCGCAATTATGTCCAAAGAGGTCGCCCGTCGAGGGGCGAAACGAACCGAGGAGCGAGACGCGGGGGTGGAGATGGAAAAATGAGGGGAATAACGACGCGAGATCCTCGGGACTGGATGGACGGTCTTTGAAATTTCTTTCCTCGCCCGATGAATATTCGATGAGCAGGCTCCACCTTTCTTGGCAACGAACTTTCCTTGCATCCTCAACCCCGGGGAAAATATACGTACTCGATTCGCGCGGCCTTACGTACGACTTCCTCGAGAACCGTCCTCCGACTTAATTCCAGCTACGTCGGCGATTGCCGGAGTGGCCATCGTTCCGATGAATCTACGTCTTAGCGCGAACAATAGTTGTGCGCGAAGTGTCGCGGGAAAAATAATAGAAGAAACCGTTTCCTTGAGGGATACAAAGGGCAACGGAACCACGCCAGGCGAATTTTCTTTCAGCCTCGCGCGCCGAGTTCTGCTTCTCTAACGGAGCCAATTTAGCATTCCTTCAACGCTGCAGACAAGAGCAGATCAATTTCTGTCTTAATAAAGTACAGTAATTCATGCAATAATCGTGATGTAATTCATACAATTTTTTATTATGTGAATATATCGACGATAAAGAGCGATGCCACCCAGCCTGGTCGTCCTCTTTTTGCGAAATCTGTGTCTCCGTAACCTTGGCTCCATCCGTTTATTTCCAGCACGGCCTCCCCTAACGCTTTTATATTTTTATAATTCCACGTAAGCAAGTAATCCCATCCGGTTCATTAAAGGGTACTTCATACTCCTTTATGGTATTAATTAAAAACCGGGAAAGGGGATCGACGTTGTACGGATGGGTTTTACGCAGAAGTCGGATATAGACTCGGTTTCATCCGTGTTTTCGAGTATTCGCATATCTGGGAGATGGCAAAAGGAAGAGCCACACGTGATACCGTTCCGCGACGCAAGTGGAATACAAATGATATCACGTTTCTGCTATGACTATCTCGATATGAAAACGCCTACTTGTTTTCTCAAACGAGCGTAGATTGATAATACGTTCAACAACTGCGATTTCTCTTTATATTTGTCCCTCATCAAATTCCTGAGGATCAATCGCAATCTGCTGATCGATTAAACACGTCGACCTCTGAATATGCATGATTCCTATTTAATTCAGAGAGAGAGAGAGGGGAAACGCTTTCGCTCCGCTCGACCCGGCGTAGTATTCCGCGTCGTCTACCGTTAATTAAACAATCTCGGCAAGAAAAAGCAGTTTATTTATGACATAGTTCTCTGGCTTCCTTTCGCGTGTAACGCCGGTTCCTCGCAGCTGTTTACTCGCAGATACCCACGGGAAATTATTAGCCAGCAGTCCGCACAGAGCCGAGCGTTCTGATACGGTATGATTCCAGACGAACGATATTGGTACTGGTTAACAGTCTCTATTAATAAATACAATCGATAGCTCGTTCGGGGACCGAGAGAGTATTCGCCCCAGCTGGAACGACGAGCCCGGCGAGCGGCTACGAACCGTCGGATGACGCGCGACGATCCTCCCTCAGACGGCTTTGCGTTTAATTGCGCCCCGCCGGGTAATTCGATCGAATAAATTGGCTCTGCGTCGCTTCCTAACGAGCAGCTTTCTACTTCAACAGTTGGCGAATTAGAACTTTCGGCTGGCGGGCTCGCTCTTTCCCGAGGACCCGTGCGACGGCGTTCGACCCGGCCATCGCGTCGGAACGCTCCGCGACTTTACGGAAACTCGCGCGCGCGCGCTCGCCGGGGATTATTCGCCTAGGATTTACTGCTCGCCCGAACGCGTTTCGGGCGTTTCAATGCCCGCGACGCCTTAACGAATCAACAACATAACGTTTATTCTCCGCTCGCGTATATGGTCGAGTTTGCCTCATTAAATGAGAGCGGGCGTGACAACGGGCTCTCGGGGCGAGGGGAGCGCGTGCAAACGTACCGCGGATGCACGAGCGAGTGAATCCGTCCCATCAGGTTTCATTAGATACGAATCGAGCCGCGAGCGACAAAGCCGTAAAGAAGTCAGCAGCCGGCCCGGCAAAAACGACTGTTCGCCGCCCTAATGAAATTAATTATCTGGCCTCGGCGTCATCGTCGAGCGACTCGCACACGCGGCGTTACACCGTTATAATTGCCACGGGTGTGCTCGGGTCGCGCGTAATTGTTTCTTCAGCCGCAAAACGAGACCGTGCCGCGGCGGCGGCGGCGGCGACGGCGGCGTGCGCTTGACACCATGAGACTCCGAATGGAAACGGTTTTTTTCCCATAAATCCAGAGTGCCCTCCTTCGCGGTAAAAGCCGCGGTGAGAAGTTCTTTCGCGACACACACGCTCGCGGTCGTGGCGGAAACAGGCGCACACGCTCGCGCGCGTTCGAACGAGCCGTGAGTTTCGCGGGCGTCTGCGTCCCGGCGCTGCGTGTGCGCGAGACGCGGCCTGAACTTACGCCGACGACAGTTTGCCAAACGTCAGCAGCCGTCGCTCGGAGCACTTCGCTGTTCCAGATTTCACCGGGATTATTGTAAAAATGCATTACGCCCGAGCGCGGGCGGGCGTGTAATAAAAAAATCCCGACGCTCTCGCGGGAAATCGCGAGCGCCCGCGGTCTGTGTGCGTTTGATTTCGCTCCTTTTTTCCCCTCCGTTTCTCTCCTTTTCTTCTTGTCCCAGACTCTGTTCGGAGGAACGCGATTGTTGATTATAGATGCTTCCCCCCAGACGTTAATCCGTTCCGCGCGTCAGAGAAACATCCTAACATCTGACGTTACCAAAAATGTATTCGGTTGTTCGGAAAGTTTCTGCCGATATTTATAGGAAATTTAATGGCAGCGAATGTAAATTTTGATGTACATTTAAGAAATTATTGAATTATATGCGCGCTGTTTTACCTTTCATCATCTTTCGCTCTCATGCAACTTGTATACTAATAATGATTTTTTCTAAAGATTCCTAAAGAATCATGTTTTAAAACAAGTACATAGATCATTTATTTTCGATCAGTCGTATCCTAATCTATCTACTAAAAATCGGCACGAACTTTCCGAACAACCGATCAGTACAAATAATTTAGTTTCCAATATTTGACGGTAAAATCAGCTCTGTTATACTACGAAGTTAATGAAATATTTGTTGCTGCAATACCGGTTCTTTTGCAAGGTGTATAACAGAGGCTTTATGCATAATGCGTTCGCTCGAACAGTGTCGGACAAATATCGCGTTCATTTCGGCGGGCGCAATTGGCTCGTATCCAGGGGTCGAACGAATCACGTTCGTTTAACCCCTGGCTGTATTCCTGGCCGAGTGCGGCTAATTTTTATCAGAGTTCTCTCGCTCTCGAGATCACGGATTCCTTCTAATGAAACCGGTGGCCCCTTATGAATGTATGCAGCAGCTTCCGCGGTGTTTTTCTTTCCTTTAAATTGGTCCTATTTGCATGGGCCGCGGGGGGTGGAACGGGGTAGTAAGAGTTCGCCAGAAAACGTTTCCTTTGATCCCGCTGGCCCCCAGCCCCTCGTCCGGGCGGCCGTAATAGAATTAAGAGCGCGACAGCGATATTAAAATTTTGTTTCGAGGCAAACTTGGCAATGCCTCTCGCCGGCAAGTTTCCGCAACAATATGAAAGAAACTTGGTGGAACTAAGAAGTTACGAGGAAATGAAAGAGAAGAGAACCCGGCCACACCACCCTCGGCCGGAGGGAGGAAGAGGGACGGCGCGAGGCCGCGTTGAAAACGGATCGGGGCCGCCGATTCGAGAGTGAGAGCCCGTTGGAAAAGTCGCGGGATAATTGAAAGTACGGAATCATGGCGAGTCGATGCAGAAACACGAATTACGAGGCTACGTAATATTAATTTCTGAATTGCACTGCAGGACTAACAGGTTCTCTGTTTACGGCGTCGAGTCGCAAGTATTCTGTGTTATTCAAGCGATCTGGAAATTCCTGGATATAGAAGAGAACGTGTTTTAAACGGTTGTACTCTAATCATGCGGTTCAACGAAATGGTTAATATGGTTCGTTCCAGAAGATGACGCGATTTCGTTCCCTGACCCTTTTGCTCGTTGTTCTGAAATGAATAATCGCCCGCTCTCGGTCTTCCAAGCACCCAAGAAACGATCGTAATTATTCGCAATCTTTTTTCACACTAAGCCTGTACCGTCACTTTGTTCTTATCGACGTCGTTACACGAAGTCAACATCTTATCGCGTAGTCTGGATGCGTAAAAGAACCGGTTCGCATAAATAATTATCGTCCGTATAAATTCACCACTGACCGGTTGTTTTTAATTACCACGATGATTTCCATAT
>SMSR01015974.1:103177-131516 GCA_019453355.1 Ceratina japonica | reverse complement strand
ATGTCAAAAGTTTAAGACATGCAATAAAAGCTTGTGTTCAATATTTGAAGCAGATTTTAGAAAAAATGATGATTACAGAGGGGTAAAGTTTATCAAATTGTTCCACTAGTTTTCCTTTGTCATAAAAAATTTCTAATGCATCATTTCTAATATTCTATTACACAGTGTCAGCATTCTGTATTCGACTATACGTGCCTTGTTTACGTCTACGTCTTTTACTTTTGCATTTTCAACTTTAAAATATTCGCAGTGCACTGTACAGTGTTTTATTAATGTAATATCTAGTAACTATTAAAATTTCAATGTTTGTCATCGTTTTTGCGTAGGGGTCATACAACCTCGCTTTTTCCAACGCCCCACGATTTCACCATAATTACGGTCGAGTTACGATCGAACGCGAAGCTAATTAAAATGATTGAATAAAGACCAGTATTTAACCTTCCCATGACCTGCGTACAACTTTTATTAGATATCCCAAGGACTCCAAGTATAGCGACGACGTTAAACAGAAGTATTAGGCTCGCGTTTTTCCTAACGCCCCCCCGACTTCGCCGTAATTGCGGTCGAATTACGATCGGATCGTTAAGAACAGAATCGTTGGGATTAACCCGTTCGCGAAATCCCAGAACCCGTCGCTCGAATATAAAGGTTTACGACGCGACGCGACGTAAAGATCCATCCGAGTTCCCAGATTGCTCAATTGGTTAGAGCGCTCTTGTCCAGAAAACCAATCACGAACGAGTTCCTTTTCCCTCCGGGTTTCAACAAGGTGGACTCGTTTCAAGCCCGAGATCGTTCCGAGCAACGGGTGTCTAAAAAGGTCCGCTGTAAAAATGATCGCGCAACATTGTTCCCGGATTAAGTCGCCATATCTCCTCCGCTGGAAGTCCTTCGATTCCGGCCGAATTTTCGGTCACAATTCACTTTGGCTCGGCCGCCCCTAACCGAAACGCTCGGCCCGGTCTTTCATGCGCAGCGAACGAACATGAAACGCGTAACCGGAAACATTCGAATTTGGAATCGGACCACTTTTTCAGTCGAATTTCACCGGTGCGGAACAATAATCGGTAAACGAAAAATTTGAATAAACGCCGAAAATGGCCAGGCCGCCGCGCCTATTTACCCAAGAGCGCGCGGGGGGCGCCTGTGCGGGCGCACGCGAGCGCGAACCGTACGTGTGCGCGCGTATGTAGGTTACTGACGGAGGGACCATTTTATACATACTAATAACTCAGATTTACCGTAGTGGTATGTCAATCAGCGTACCTATTACCGCCATTATTATTTCGGTTAATTGGCTCGCAATTTCCCATTACATTCGCGTACACCGGGAATTATACATATGACATTATCGTTTCGAATCTCACCGCTCAGCGGCGAGGGAAACCGCACCCCGTCGCGTCCACATCGCCGCCGCGCGCGCGGTTCTTTTCTTTTCCTTCGCTCCCGACGCGTTTTTTCCCCCGAGTTTCTCCTATGCCCTCGTACCTTTTTATCGCCGGTTATAATTACATTGTCAGCGAAATCGTGGGTAAAAAGGAGAGGGAGCCATGCGAAAAAATTCACCCGCGAATGCTTAATGGAATAACAGGAGAACCGCTCGCGGCGTCCGTTTCGATTAGCATCCCGTTATTTCCGCGGCCGGCCGGCGAAATTCCGGTTTCTTACTTTCACGCGTGCACGACGATTTTTAAAGCGCGTTCGACCGGACAAAAACCGACGGTTTGCCGAATCATATAATTTACGCGATGATTTACAACCTCTCCGTTTTAATTCCCGTACGCAATTCATCATTCGGCGACGGAGCCGACAGTGACGGAGTTACGAAAACGAGCACCCGTTAGAAGTGAATGAAAGGTTCAATTAGGGAAAACGGTAACGTCGCGTGTTTATTTAACGTGCTTCGTTAAGTGGCTCCTTCGCGGCTCCTTCCCAGCGATCGACAATTAGCCGTTATGAAATGCTAATATTCCCGGGGTCGTATCGCGTTGAGCGGGGGCGGGCCGGGGGCCAGGTCAACCGCGAATTCGATCGAACTTGTCCATTAAACCGGCGTCAGCGTTTCTTGTCGGACGAGTATTAGAGGCGGGCGCGTTCACGCGCGATGGCTTCTAATTTCTACGACATTGGCGTGGCCCATTGGTGACTTTCCTTATCAAGAAACGTCGTAACATTCCCGCGTGTGTCGCATCCGGTTCCCCACGGGTCGATATCCGGTCGAATCTCCGATATCACGGTGTGTAATCAGGAATCTCTTGGCGCAAACCCACTAATCCTTTAATCAGGAACGTAGTTCTGGCTGGGCTGGCACAATCGTCGACCGTTTGGTACCGCAACTGGGCAAACAACGTCTATACCAACGAAGGATAGGAGAGAGAACGCCCGCGCGCGCGCGAGCGCACGGTCTACGCATTGCCTTTATTGCCACGGTAAATCAAATGGATCTCGATAATGCACAGTTGACCTTACCTATAAGGAGGCAGGTTTGCGCCGTAAATTTCATAACGACCGTCTGCGATAATTTCTTACCCGCGCGATCATCGTCGGGGCTCGAGCCCCTCCCGTTCCCGTCCCTCGAAAAGGAGAACGTAAAAATTGTGACGGCCCGGGCTTTTTTTACTGTCGCGTGAGGATAAACGCGAGCCGAGCGGAATTGATGGCCGGACTAATTTCGCGATTAACGATCGCTCGCGCGATTAGAGACCACCGGAGGAGTAAAAAACAGTCGCTTCTCTAACTGTTTCGTATCAGCGACGTATCGGAGCCGTGTAGNTAGAGACCACCGGAGGAGTAAAAAACAGTCGCTTCTCTAACTGTTTCGTATCAGCGACGTTATCCGAGGAATCGGGGGCCGCGGAGTTGGCGCGGACAATAATTACAACGTACGAGGCACCGGCAACGTTTTAAATAACAGGAACAAATCACCCGGGCTTATTGATAACGCGACGCGAGGAATTCAGTCGCATGATAGACGGCTGATACTCAGGCACCTTCATTAATTCACTTGGATGGCTACTTACGGACGGGGGACGGCGTCATAGATGTAAGGGAAGATGGAAATATCAAATGTTATTCCTTTGACGGTGGCCTGCGTGTCGGAGCATTTTCTGGCCCCAACATAAGAGCCGGGGCCGGGGATGGAGTAAGGANCGCATGATAGACGGCTGATACTCAGGCACCTTCATTAATTCACTTGGATGACTACTTACGGACGGGGGACGGCGTCATAGATGTAAGGGAAGATGGAAATATCAAATGTTATTCCTTTGACGGTGGCCTGCGTGTCGGAGCAGTTTCTGGCCCCAACATAAGAGCCGGGGCCGGGGATGGAGTAAGGCAGGTACTCGCCAAGTTTAAATGGGATTTAAAATTAATGAATTATTAATCTGAATAAGTTTTACTTTAGTATGCATCAAAAGTTTTCGAGATATGACCCTTATAATGTTCATTTTGAGCAGAAACTACGTTCAGTTACACTAGGCTATTTCCTGCTTTAAAATGCATTCTCATCTCGACGGCATTAAAATAGGAAAAGTGAATAGAGTGTTTTTCATGCCCGCCTCCCTCTCCGCTCCCGTGTTTTTCATAGAGCACTCGGGGAACAGAATTGAAACACTGTTTCGAAAGAACAATTTGAAAATATGTAATGGAGATTAATACATAATGAATGAGGCGTATAAATTCAGGTGAAACTTCATTCGAAGTTTATCATTTTCCATACGGCACGAAATTCTCTGGCCGCGGTGCGCCGCCAGGTACTCCGCGAAATATTCATGCGGGTTTCCCGCGCCTGCGCGTTACACCCCTTATTCGAAATGGTTTTTAAATAATGCATGCATTACAATCAGCCAGATATAGCCGTTTCCCTCGTTCGCGAGGAACGAGGGAAGCACGTCTGACAGCGGACGGACCGTTTCCACTTTTTCCACCCACGCCCGTGACTCACGCCCTAACCCGTCGATCATGCCCCCGGTGTCGCAGCCCTCCCTCCCAACTTTCGATGCACGTATTATTTTCACGATTCTGATCGATTCGAGCCTCGAAGAAGGACGCGGAGCTCCGCCGACGTCGACTGCACTCCAGGTTCTTTCGAACTTCTCCTTCGTAAACTGTCCTGCATACAATATATCCTCAATATACATAGAGTCCTGAATTTATTACACTCGTATATTAAAGAATTCGACCTAACAAAATTTCAATTCTCGACGAAGTTTACCACCTTCGATCACGCGATCGGCGCTGCTATTTTCCTCCGCGCCTATGTTAGCAGGAAAGTGTCTCTATGTAGGAATTGAACGGTCCCCCACGAGTATACATAGTCAGCACATAATTCGTCACCGAAATTAGCAACGCTGAGGCGTAGGACTAGAGGGTTGGCGAGTTGGCAGGCGAGCTGTCGACCGCCCGGAGCCGAGCCGAGCCGAGCCACCCGTGACATTAATCGCGTCTGTAAATTTTAGCAAAGCACGGCTGGCATAGCTGGCCGTACTCGGAACGCGGCGAGGTACGCGTTTCGATGGAGCCAGGAAAACGACGGGACGGGTCGTCGATGCGAGGCCCAGAGCCGGGTCGCTAAACGCGCGGCTGTCGACCCGATCATCGTCGAGCGTCGAACCTTGAAAATCGGGAATTGGAAACGCGACGCGTCTGCCGCCGGGCTCCGGCCGATTAGAGGCTTTCCGGACTTTGCCCCATTTCTTTCGGTAACTTCCGCCGGTGAACGTTAGATAAAGACACCCCGTTCCCCCGATCCCCGTTAAACGTTCCCGCCGCGGAACGCCGATCCACGGGGGATGGTTTTTTAATCCCGATTAATGCCGACCGGGTAACTTTACCCAGGGATAATGGAAATTCGGATCACGTTGCTACCGATTTAGCCACGGTTGTCTGATTAAACATCGCTCGTTGCCTTTGTGAAATTTATCATCCGGAACTAAACCGTTGTTTAAACGCGCGATCTCCTTCGATCTCTCTACCCGCTACATACACTTTCTATTACGTTGCGTTTTTCTCCTCGGCAATTAAACGTTCGATTGTTCTTAGCCGCGCCGGCGGCGTATCGACGAACAATCCACGCAATGTTCGATCGCGAATGTGACACGTGTCGGCTGCCGGCAATTATACCCGCTCGCTTGTACCGCGATACCTATCGGGTGTCCAAATATTGTAGCCACCAGCAAACACGTGCCATATTCGGGAACGCGCGATATTAATCAGATATCGTACGAGCAGTGCGCCACGCTACCAGAATATTGCCGGACCGTGCCGCGTATCTAATAACGGATGCCTTCTGAAGATCGGAGCTTCGTCGCTGCTGGACATTGTGCCCCAGATTTATAGTAGCCGTGATAACGGTTAATTAGACCACGAATCGTATAGGTTTCCGCGATACCGATCTGTCCCGCTTATCTCCATCGATTTATGCAAACGGAACTTTACGCGGGAGACCGTGAAAAACGGACCTTCCGTTGGCCAAGGGCGAACGCCCTTCGGCCGCGACGACCTCGTTTGAATAATCACGAAATTACGGGAAACTTCGACCATTCTTTGCCTTAGGATTGTTATAAATACATAATTCCGACGTCGCATTCGCGGTTTTTAGTGAATGCAAACTAAGCGAGTTTACAATGGGAACTGACGAAGCGATGGAAGATCCATAATCTCGTTAAGAAGTTTCACGCGGGCGCAATTTGATGTATAGTTCGCAGTTAGTTTCACGTGTGTATATTTTATCAAAAACTTAATCAGAGGCGCATAATTTTCGTCGTATTAATGTACACTGAAACGTGTTGAACTACCCAGTAGCACGGACTAATGCGGTTCCCATAACGCGCCGTTATTACAGCGAATGGTTGCGTCGATTTTAGCCGATCGCAATTCCCTGTTTCTCGTTCCCCGTCGCCAAATCCCACACTTTCGCGATTAAATCGAGCCGTAGACGCGAAAACCTCGCTGCTCCGTTGAAATCTCGAAAACGAGACACCCACGCCCGGCACTTTTCCACTCCCCCGTCCCCCTGCGCAGCCCCTCTTACGTTTTATTTCCTGCGCTATTCATAAAATTGCGTTGAAACGCTTAAATGGAGCTTTTGTTTCACCGAGCCCGGCCCCGCCCCCGCCGTCGTCGCCCGGTGAAGTAGAGAAATTATTTCGGCATCGGCCGGCTCGAACTTCAAACCGAATTAACTGTGAAATTGTGTTATAACGCAATTGAAAGCGCGACGACAGTTTTTTTCGGGGAATAAACACTGTTTCTGTCAGGTAGAAACGGTCGGAAACGTGACAATTGGAGGAGAAAGCGAGTGAAATGATTTGTGATTAGCGTTCAATAGTGATTTATTGATGGAGAGAGTAAACGTGTCCGGTCTTATTCCATATTTCTCTAATGGGAATTCAGTACTAGCAACGAACCGAATTGTTTACTATTAGTTCCAATATTGAATCTACGCTGCTCGTCTCATTTCAAATACGACTCCAATATTATCGATCGTATCGGTATCATTCCTTCTAACTTAAAAGTGTAACGATCGCAATAATCGCCATCGATAGCAATATATTCCAGAGGGTTTTAAAAATTTCAGACTTTTTCATGCGACACAAGCCCCTAAGTCTGCCACTCTTTAGTGATTTCCCTTCGGTGCTTGTAATTTCCATTGAGTTAAACGTCAGTGGACGTCCATTCGTTCGAATCGTGCTCGCGTAGCTGCGCAACGAACTGGAAGTATGCCGATTGATCTCGATCAATTTCATGTTACATCTTCATAAAGACCATTCAATCACCCCCGGGCCAATTACGTCCCACGTGTACGAAACGCAAATTCAAACGCGACCAAAAATTTAAACCAATCCATCGTTCCACGGAAGTTAAATAGGTACATTTTCCGTTTGCCCAAAAAGAGAGACATCAAATAGTTTTTCAATCTCCATTGACCTCTCCGATTTCCCAATTTTTTATAACATCTTGATCCATTTTGATTGAAATACTTTATTTAATTGATCACGTTTTTTTGGATTATTCCAAGTTTCGTATATATCCGTCATTTTCTAAAAATAAATACCTTTTTCATAGAGCTTTCTTTTTCCAATCTCTATTGACCTCTCCGATTTCCCAATTTTTTATAACTTGATCCATTTTGATTGAAATACTTTACTTAACTGATCTCGTTTTTTGGATTATTCCAAGTTTCGTATATATCCGTCATTGTCTAAAAATAACCACCTTCTTCACAGATCTCTCTTTTTCTAATCCGAAGGCCTCACTTTGCATCAAGCATAATAAAAGACGAGGTAGAACAATTAAGGAGAGGCTCCGCATATAAATCGTTTTTATCCAGCGCGCAGAAGGAGAGTAAAAAGTCGCAATTTAAACGGGCCAGATACAGTGTGCAGATGGAACGATACCTGTCGAGGTACCCGGCGGCGATGGGATATAGAGTAGAGAGAGGTGCACGGTGAAAACCGGTAAGGCCGATTAATCGAGTTGCAGCCAGTTGCAGGAGCGGCGGGCGGAGCCGGTTGTGCAGGTTGCTCGGTAGGAGCCGTGGCTCCTACCGAGCTTGCTGACGATGTTGCTGCCGTTCCTGGCTGCCGCTCTGCCACCGTCTAACCTGCCCGGACTCGGATAATTGATACCCCATTCGCCTGGTCAACCGGCCGATCGGAAAAATCTTCGGGCTACGCCAGGGCCGAGGCAATTAATGTACGCGTCGTCCGGTGAATTTATGCCCGTGTACGGGTCGCGCCGTTCGTTTGGCCCACAGATTTTGCTATTAACAAGCGGCCGCGAAGACGGCGGCGTTAATTAAATGCGTTTTATCCGGAGCTGATCGATAACGATGGGATATGGGCGCGCAATACCAGGGTTCGCGTTCCGGGATATTAACGAGCGATAACCAGGGTCATTCAGAAGGAAATTGCCGTTTTCAGGGTTCTTATTTTACGCGCGTACGACAACCGCTTCCCTACGGGCCGAGTATAATAAATAAATTGACCGTCACGATGTTAACACGATCGGCATAGAAAATTGCGCCTCCGAACTAGCCATATTATACGGCGCGACGTCGGCCGGCGCGATGAACTCTGTGTTCTGGCCACGTTCTGGCGTTCGTTCGTCGACGTGCTACGCCGCAGCACCGGACGGAGCGGCCGCGCGCGCGGCCCCGTTCGATTATTTCTCGTCAATCTCCGCGAAAACTTACGAATCCGGTCGTGCAGGTTTCGCATCCTGTTGCTCGGCCGTGCAAGAATCCGCTGCTCGGCTCGCGCGCGAGTTCAACAACGAGCAAGAACCGATCCGATCCAGGGACGCGGACGATCGAGCGGGCGAGGCAGGAGGACGCGGAGAAATTATCAGATAATTAACGACCAAATAAGACGTCGAAAACGAGTCCCTATTAATTTAATTGCTCGTACACGGTAAGAACGAGGCGGCGCGTCTTTGTCCGTATGATCGGGTTAATGTCTCATTTCCCGAACGAGCCATCCATCGACCTTTCCTAAGGGATGAGGAGTCCCGTCCCAGCTGGCGATCCTCTATTCCTCCGTCCAGACCCTCGCACGTCTAATCCTCGCTTAGAGACACGTCGAGGGACATCCGGTCGGGGTAACCGGTTGCAGGTCGTCGCGGCTGCCAAGCGATTAACGCGCGTCCCATCCCCGGCGCCCGTTTCCCGACGCCCCCGGATCACGCCTATCGATCTCCCGGCTGCCGCGCATTAGCCGCGGCAAATGTTTCGGAACTAATTTAAAGATAGTTGCGGGGTCACGCGACACCGCGGCTCTTTTCCAGCTTTCGTGGAGAACGTCGGACGCGCGGCCGAGAATATCCGTCAATTAAACGCGGGGACACGCACGCGGCCCGTCTGATATCGACGACCGGATGTATAAAGCCGATACGCGGCAGTTCGAGTCGGCTCGTTCGAATTTCAACGCCGGCAAGTTCCAGCGGCTCGTACATACGCCAGCGAGCGCACCTGTTTACCGATCTACCGGGCCGCGCAAATTGAGAGTAACTCGAGCGTGAGGACCGTTCAAACTCCATTGTTCGAAAACTCGCGTCACGGGGACCGCGGGGGTCCCTTCGAACCGGAATTGCGGAGCCTCCGCCCGATCTTACCCCGGATCCGCTCGCTCGCTCGCTGTTTGCATCCCGAAGCGCGACTGATTGCGATTTGCTCGCTCGCCGTTAACTCGTGATCGGAACGGGGAGTCGTGCGCGCGAGGCATCGACTTCGTCCGCGACGCCGCGCCGCTGTCGCCCGTATCGACGACCGATTTCGATACACGGAAGATTTGTTTGCCGCGGGTAAATCGCGAGCGCGCGTTGAGNATTGCGGAGCCTCCGCCCGATCTTACCCCGGATCCGCTCGCTCGCTCGCTCGCTGTTTGCATCCCAAAGCGCGACTGATTGCGATTTGCTCGCTCGCCGTTAACTCGTGATCGGAACGGGGAGTCGTGCGCGCGAGGCATCGACTTCGTCCGCGACGCCGCGCCGCTGTCGCCCGTATCGACGACCGATTTCGATACACGGAAGATTTGTTTGCCGCGGGTAAATCGCGAGCGCGCGTTGAGACGCGGGAAAAATATTTGTTCTCCCGCCTCGAGTCTGATGGAAACGTTCGACGTTTTGGCGATCTTACCGCACGATTTGCGGGATCCGTTGGTCGTGAAAAATAATTATTTCTCGCTGTGGAATCGACCGACTTATGCGGCGCAATCAAAGGTGGCGTGTTATATTATCTATCGGGTATCCGCGGGATCGAAACTCGGCGATTTTTCCCTCCGGTTGCAACGAAATGCTTCTAAATTAATTAATCCCGGCGGAATCCGGGCGAGGAAGAATTAAACGGTGGAAAGTTCGCCGGAGCGGTCCGACCCTCGTTAACTCCGCGCGGCCACGGAACGCGTAGCGTCGTCTTCGAACAACGAAACTCCTCGGAGTTAAAGGTTGTCGCCCGTGGCCGGAGAGGATCGGCGTCGAATCGATACGAGCCCCGCGCTCTGCGATAGCATTTGCATTCATCGCGAGAAATACGATCGCAGCTAACGTTGCAATCATTTCTATTAAACGGAGCTCCAGATTCTTCTTCTGCGAACTACGAGATTATACGCGACGGAATTTTCCCGAGACGGGTCGGCCGCCCTAAGGTGCTTCCGAGTGACCACTTACACTTTTATGCTAATAAGAAGAAGCAGCCGCTAAGGCTTCCCGTAACCGGGTCTACGTCCTCGCGCAACCGCCGCGGACGTAGCAGAAAATTAAAAGCACAGGTTCGCTTAATCCCGTGCGCGCTCGCGAATCCGCGAAATTCGCCGTAGGAACACAGGAAGCAATCGAAGCAACGGGGTGGNACGGGTCGGCCGCCCTAAGGTGCTTCCGAGTGACCACTTACACTTTTATGTTAATAAGAAGAAGCAGCCGCTAAGGCTTCCCGTAACCGGGTCTACGTCCTCGCGCAACCACTGCGCACGTAGCAGAAAATTAAAAGCACGGGTTCGCTTAATCCCGTGCGCGCTCGCGAATCCGCGAAATTCGCCGTAGGAACACAGGAAGCAATCGAAGCAACGGGGGGGCAGGGCGCGACGGTATATCAAATGAAACGACGGTGACCTCGATATCAGCGAAATGGTACGCTGAAAGCGGAAACGTTTCCATCGTGGAACGGGGGCACGCACGCAACTTCGCCGAACCGAAGGGACGGCACGCGGCGGTGGGACGTGGCATGGCGCGCGGCCGGCTCGAAACTCGAAAAGTAAAGGAAATAGCTCGGGTAATAGAGTTAGCTGGTACACCCTGTATATATGAAGGGGCTGTTGGCTTAAATTGCCTCTCGCCTGCCACGAATCTTATCGTTCCGAGCCCGGCGTGATTGTTACGAGAGCGCGCGCGGCTGCAGTAGCGTGCTGGATACGCGCGCCGGGTTTCGCCCGGATTTCGCCTGTGCATACATACACGGTACCGACGGCTATGGAGCAGCGGTGCACGCGCCCGGCGTATATAATATATCGATAGGGAATGTACACGCCGTGTATCGGCGGATCGGCTGTCGGGCTAATCCTCGTCGCGCGCGAAACGCGCGGTGCAAATATGTAGGAAGGTGAAGGAGCGCGTATGGCGCGCAGCGGACGGCCGGGGATGGCAAAGGTTCGAATGCACGCGCGTCTGCTGCACCGTACGGCCGCGGCGGCATGGCGCGGTGTTTTATCGCAGCGGGACGCGAGAATTTTTCACTGGATAAACCTCGAAGCGCTGCAGCTTTTTGCGACCGCGCTTTTTGCGGCATTAGACACGGACGAGAGCCGGAGGATCGGGCGGGAGGGTGAAAAAAAAAAAATACAAGCGCTGGCGGACGGGATGGAATATGGAGAATACGAAAAACGATGGAATACGTGGGACGGCACGCGTTACGTCGGGCTGCCGCCGCCGCCGCCGCCGCGCCGACGGAGTAGCCGCGTGTATTATGATATTACGTATCGACGCGATGCCCCAGCGATGACATACATTCGCGGCCGAGCTCTGGTCACGGAGAAATTGCTAAATCTGTTGGCCGGCACGAGCCGCCACGCCACGCAAAATTGCCTGCGGCTGCGAATCGATTAGATTCGACCGTTCCGTGTCCCGCCAAAGGAATTCTTTTGCGGTCGGCACGGCGGTTAATTGGCAGGTAATAGAATAAACGAGACCTTGCTACGGTCGCACTCGTGAGCAGCGGGGCCGGTCAAATCCCAGTTAGCTTCAAATACGCGGTTGCACGAAAAAGATTCCTCGGGGGTCTTGCAATCAGCGATCCTCCGACGACGGGAGAAAGAAAACTTTCAATTCGAGAGGGTAGTTGAAACCGTCGTTAATTCCACCCTTCGCTGGTCGCCCTTTCTCTCTCTCTCTCTCCCTTTCTCTCGCGCGCGCTTCCGGCCGGTACGGACAAACGTTTGAACACCGACAAGCAAATGTTACGTCGGCGTAGCACACATTTTTCGGAACTCGTTAGAAAGGCAATTTAACTTGCCGGGGACCATTAATACGAACGCGTTATCGACTCCCGCAACTTTCCGTCCCGCGAGTAGCTGCATCGTTATTCTAAATAATGCTGCGTGGCGTGCCGCGCGTCTTGCGATCGCGTCCTTTAATCTCGCCCCTCTCCCCCGCGCGCGCCGCCGGTCGGCTTTTTATTATTCCTCCTTTTCCTGCAGTCGAACGATGTGCAACAAAACGAGGAAAAGGGAAAAAATCAATAGGTGGCCGCAGGAAATTGAATTTGGCCCGCGCAAACTGGCCCGCCGTGTATCGCAGCTGCGTGGTGAAACGGCACCGATGAGGGGTGAAAAAAGGAGGAGAGCGTGAAGGAAATAGCGCTGTCGGTCGGACGCGACCGAACTGAGCCTCCATCGAGATTCATTCGATTTCTAGCCCGGCCGTTGAAAATATGTTCAACCCTTTGCGCCCGTATGCACGGTTCTCAGTCGTCCGACTGGATTTCTGTTCCTGCCCTCTGCCCCCTCGCGATCCTTTATCCGCGAATGCCGGTTCAACGTGATGGATGAAAAGAGACTATACCTTTTCCTTTTATCCTCCGCCCCTGTACCGCGCCCGTTCCTTTCCTTTTATTTCCCCGTCCGTTCGTACGTGTACCCTTCGATTATATCGACGATTCTATCTCGCTTTCGCCACCGATACCCGCGGTCAATTCCACGGCGGCGGTTCGTTATGGCAGTCATTATTCCCCGGGAACGAGTTTAGAAACTGGTACCGGGGAGTTTACCATAGAACGAAGTGTTTTCTCATTAGAAAAACGTAATTTTCGGTCCGCGCACTTGGACGGCAATTCTAGAACGCGGTGTCTCTCTCTCTCTCTCTCTCTCTTTCCCGGGTCACAGCGCGCCGGGCTTGTACAGTGAAACTTTTATTATCAGCTGTGGTTAATTCCACGGGTCAGTTCGTTAGGGCCGTCATTATTTCTGCGGAGCTTTATCCCTGAAACGAGTTTAGAGTTCGAAAGTGCCGGACGAGGGTTTATCACGGTGCCGTGAAATTCGGAATTAGGTGAGTCCCGAACGCGGCGCGCACGGTCCCCGTTACCGGGAAACTTTAAACACACGACGTAGGAAGTAAGTTTACCTTAAACCGGAAAGATCCCCGACCCGATCCCCAGGAAAAATAAAAGAGACCCGGGGACCATCGAATCGTTGGACGTCGCGGCCTCGACCGTTCCCTCCCCCCTTCCCGCCCCTTGTCCTGCCCCGCGAATACGGAGTTCCAATTTGTTCGCGCACATAAGCATTTTCCAATATCGCTGTTTCATCCCCCGGCCCGCTCCCAGCAGCCAGCGACAAAGGGGAAAGCAATTTCGCGAATGCCTACGGTGGAGCACGCCTTCTCCTTAAGGACACCGTGTAATTTAAACGCAACGAACGCGTCAGAAAATGGAACACTTTGTGCTCCTCCTTTTTCGCGAAGAAAAAAATACGCGTTCCGCGAGCCGGCTCGACGGGCGCTAGATTAAAAATGGCGCGAGGGGGGCCCGGAAAGAAATTTCGTGAATTCCAATTACATAGCCGTGGCGTGCGGCTGGCGAAAATATTGTGCGCTCAACCTCAATATTTGTCGAGTCGTTATTAACTTCGCAAGGAGAAGATCATTATAAATTGTCGGCGAATACTTCTGAGGGATGTCTCCCAATTTTTTGATATGCAAATCTCGACTTACCTTCCTCGTCGCTGCCGATCATGGCGTAGCGCTCGTACCCCGTGAGATTCCTGACCGCGCCAAGGCCGAAGTCGTCCTTTGTCCATTGAATAGGTCCTTTCTGATCGAGGACCCGGCAAGGAAGCGTCACCCGGCTGCCAATCACCGCGGTCTGATCCATCGGCTCGATAGCGAATCGCTGATAGACTACTTCCGTGGTCGTGATCGGCTTCAACGTCGAGGCGAGCGGTGACACGTTCGTCATGTTCGCGTTCGCCGACGACGTCGCCCTCGTTCCCAGCGTCAGCAGTAACGACAGCCAGATTATGGACGGCGTAGATCGTCCCGCGATTTTCGTCCCCGTCCTGCGACCAAAAAAAGATGACCCATGAAAACGGTGCCTTACGACACGAGACACGATACAGAGCTGACAAAAGTTCGNACCTGTCAGCCGCGGCGGCGACCTAGATAACCTGGCTCGATTCCTGCAGCCCCGCTCGCCGAGCAAACGAAACATTTAACCCTCGCGCCCGGAGCTGCACCCTATTAATCCAATTGATCAATCTCCCCGGTTTCTGTTATTACGTATTAATTAATTAGCCGGATGCCTGATACGATCATGCTAATCCGACGCGCGGAAGACCGGAATTTACAACTACGCTTACGTCACGCGGCGGTAACGAGATCGAATCGTGCTTGTTTTTTCTTTTTTTCGCCGATTTCCCATTAAGGGCGCGCTCGATTCTTCTGGCGAATGAAATTAATGCTCCAATTAAACTGTTGCGCAAATACGTACACAGCGGCGGTGTAGCCGGTGCCGAGCGCAGAAATATTCCGGCGATTACGGGACGGGCGCCGGTATGCATAGTAATCGGCATCGTTATCGGGCTACGTAAACTATCGATACGGAGCGATATTACGAGCGGGTGCAGTCAAGGAACGACCGCTGAGGGAAACCGGGATTAAACGGTAGAGGAAAGACGGCGTGAAATCCGGTCCGAGCGTCGGATTTCATTAGTGGACGAGTTGATACGACGAGACCGCGAGCGGACTCGCGGCCGCAAAGAGACAGTAAACGCGCGGCGTCAGTGCTCCCTATAGGTCTGCCCCGGACTGTATCCGCGTCGTACGTACGTACGTACGTACATGGATACGCGCACGTCGGACATACATAAATATGTATGTACGTACATATGTATGATGCGTCCGCAGTCCACATCCCCGAAGCGTGTACATCTGCAATGCAGAAATGAGACGACCATGTAAATTCAATATTTGCGCCGTGATGGAATGATCATTCCGCGGAGGGTACGATAGTCGGACACTTAAGGGCGCGCTACGTATATGCGGAAGACAACGACGGCGACAGGTTCTCGGCGGTGATGGAACGACCGTGCGCGCCACTTGCCTCCTCGGATGGATCGTTTCGCCGTGAAAACGGCGCAATAATGTTTGTACGTGATGAACAAGCGGGACTTCCGGTCTTGTACCGGACTAATCGTGACCTCGTGTCGAGTGGCCGGCTCGTATCGATACGAGGCTCGCCGTCGAATATCGAGGACGTTCGCCAGACTGCAGTTTTCATGCCCCTCGGTCACCCTCGCGGAATCCTCTCCGTTCGTTAAGCTTGCACGATTCTCGTACGGCCGACGATCGGCTGGCTAATTCATATTTAAACGGACGGCGTCGTCTGGCGCGAGACGAGGACAGCCGGCAGACGGAATAAAAAATAAAAAGCGAGGCTTGTGCCGTCGGCGTTAATCACCTGGAGGTTGTCCCATTACCAAAATCAAAATATCCGCCGGCGAGTCGAGCGCGCGGCCCGGAGGTGTGCGGGGGCGAAAGAGCGGGGCCGCGTCGTACGCTACGCTAGATGTTATAGATAAGCGCGCGCCGCGTATGTAGATGTGTACTCGCCGGAGGGTTTGTCAGCCGACAACCCCTTCTAGGGTTGACCTTTCGCCGCGCGGATCGATATCGTGAAACGATATTTCCTCATTACGGTCGCGCGCTGCCACCTCGGCTCGCGCGTATATAAATTTCCGCGCCGAAAAAACACCGTCCGACGCAGGTCTCGTCGTTCGGCCCCAGCTGCGCGCCGGCGACCCCCTTCGCCGTGTGCATGTGCGCGACGCGAATTCGGAAAAATAGGGACGGGCCGAGGGGTGAGGGGATTGTCTATTACCGGTGCGCGTCGCGTTCGTCCGCGAGGGAAATGATTCATTCGAGATTACCATGTACGAAATACAAGCGCGTGATGAGTATAATAATGCGGGGGTGCGCGCGCGCGAGCGGGTGTCGGCGGAGACGTGGACAAAAAGTGGGTAGCCGAGATGGGACGAGGGCGAAGGCAAAAACGGAAGACGGGGTTCTCGTTTTTCGTGCGGGGCTCGAGGAACCTGTCTCGAGATAATTACGCCGTCTTTCCGTGATTTTAATAAACGTGTGGCCGAATAGAAATAAAACAACGTCTTGTCGCTGGTAATTCTTTTAACGGGATGAAAATTTAACAGCGACGCGAAAGCGGATGAAAGGAAGCGACGCGCTCGCNGTAATCGAGTAAGAAGCGACGAGCGAGTCGGCCAACACGACGAATCAACCCGCTTAATCGTTTCATCGACCTCTCAATTAACTTTCATTCGTCGCTGGTAGTCGCGCCACGTAGCGTCTGCGTGGACCGCCTCCTTAGCGTCCACTAGATTGCTTGCGTTTATTATGTTTTTATTGCGTTTAAACGACCAGATACTGTGGACGCATTAAAACGAGATCCGTGGCTTAATATGCATACGCGAATAAATTTTCCGGAAACATTAATTCCGACGCGAGGATTTGCATCGTCTCCGAAAAATCCTAATTGCCACTCGCATGCCGCGACCTTTACCAGCGGCGATCAATATAATTAGCGCAATCAGTATCCCCGCTTCTTTTATATCTGATTTTACATCGTAATTAAAGACTCAATAATGCCGTGAATAAATACGAGACTAGCTTACTCTCCGCTTCATCTAAACGCACCAGAGTTCCTTCCTTTCTGTGTTCTGTTTCCGTTTCTGGTAGTCGGACTAACCCCGGCGCGCATACCCCTTTTGAGGGATCGGTTCGCTGGTCACACGTCGGGTTCAGTCACAGAGGAGTTGAACGTGGAAAGCCGAGACAAGCGGTCCTTGTCGCCGTTCATGTTCCCGTTCCCGTCGGCAAGCCGGGAGGATGTCGTAAGACTGTCGTACGACATCGCGCGGTCTGCTGCTCCTTACGAGCTCAATAGGATAATAACCTCGGCCAGCCGGTCCGCCGAACGGTTTCAATGGAAACACACAAGCCTAAATGGACGTAATAATAATTGCGCTTGTGCCCGGCTGTGCCCGCGCGGCACACGGAACACGCTGAAACGACGACGCGGCGTCCCGGAGTAAACGCGCGGGGCTCTATGTGGGCCACGTTTCCTGTCGTCGTTGACAAATGCCTGGATAGGCCGCAGCTTTGCGACTCGAATCGATACAAGGCGGGCTTGTCTAACGCGTTTCGCCGAGGTCTCTCCCGCGAACGCGTCGTGGGAAATGAAAACATCGCGCGGAACATTTCGCCCCGGTTCGAAAATCCGTCGGTCTATTCGGAGGAAAAATAAGTACGCCGATCGCGGGCGCCGGTTACCGAGTTCGTACGTCGCGCTTTATTCGACGGGACAAAGGGGATCGGGGACGCAGGAGGAAGTCGGGCCCCGGTGCTAAATCGCGCGATATTTTTCTCTAACGCCCGGCTGTTCGCGCGCTGGAAATAAGCTCGTTCCTCGGGATCGGCTGGCAAACGCGTTGGGAAATAATCCGTTAGCTAGGTACCTGAGAAGAATCCGAGTTCCCGTTGATATTGAAATTGATGAGAATTGGATTGAACCGAAGCGAGCGTCGCAGCACGCCGTGACCGAGTTGCGTCTGATATTCAATTTGGACGGCGACGCGCGTTTCACCGTTTCGAGCAGCTCATTTTTTCAGCGCTACTTTTTTAGCGCCGGCCGTCGATGCGCTCGCAACGATCCCTCTCCCCGCGATTCGATTTCGCGGGATTCCACCGGAACCCGACGAAATCCCGTGTTTTAATTGGTATCCCATTTCTTTGCAATCGATGCATACGTTGTAAAACGTGATTCGTGGCTAACAATAGTCGGGGAGGTCGGCGCTCTTGAAACCGTGACCCGACCGCGCGTAATAGCGATTGATGCCGTTTTAATTAATCACGGTCCGTCGGCGAACGGCGACGTTTGTCATTTAACCAGTCTGACATTGTAGCTCGGAGATTGCGCCGCGCGTCTCGATTGAGCGATAAATAATCCTAAACGGCGGCGCAACGATTTTCCTCCTTTTTTTCGGATATTTACCGTCCGGCAGTCGGTATTTTTTTTTTCCACCGTGTGCAAACGAGCGCGTGTGTACCATCGACATGCCAATCTGTAAAACGGCGGCTCGCAAATCAACGATTTTTAACCATTACACTACGTTATCGAATCTCGATGCCCGCTCGTTCGTTACGTTCGCGAATTTCGGCATAATCGTAGCTCGGGTTGAAAAATGTACGGGTCATCGAGTTCGCGAACAAACTGTCTGGGAAACGAGCGCGTCGCGCGCCGACAGAAGACGAATATGAAGCGCGAGGCTTGTTACCTTTTTTTACACAACGTTACGGCCGAGAGGTAATTAAAACTTCGGGACGCGCGTCGCGTAACGAGGATAATGCGATACATCGCGGGGGAGAGGCGGTTACAAAAGTCGAGTGTGGATTTCAATTCCTATCGGAACACGACCCGCGGACTTGATTGGGCTCGTTGTCGGGGGGGCTATGAAACGAGCGGATGAGCGTTCCGTTATCGATGGGGCTCGATCACACGCCTCCTTGTTCCACAGTATACCGTTGCGCGCGGCTTTAAAATTTCGCGCGATCTCGCTCGTCTCTTGCGTCTCCCCTAGCGCTGTTCCGCGCGCGATTAACACGCCGACACGCGACCCCGCGTGTATCGCGGTGTACATGTACATATATTCGTAGATCGGCGATAAAACGGCCCGTCCTGCGCCTGGCGATAATTAATTGGCCGCTGCTCATCCGAACAATTATACCCGAATGCGGGTGGCAATAATTATCAGCGCCCCGCAGGGACGACGCCTAACCATCGAACAAATGCACTCGTTTGGCCTGCTTACCCGCGTCATCGAAATTTTGACGAACTACCCTCCTCTCTCTCGCTCCCTCTCTGTCTGTCTGTTCCTCTCTCGCTCTGCCGCTCGGCATTCGATAAAAAGGTCGAGCGACGCGTAATCGAGTGGCCGTCGTCGCGGCGACGCGACGGGAAGAACGGCGCTCTCACCACGGAAATTACGTAACCCTTTCGCGACTCGATAATAACGACGCGTTTTTCCGGCTGGAAACTCGCGTCGCCGACTGCGTCTGACTGGGGAAAATCGAAATCAGAGAGAAGCCTGGAAACACCGGGATCTGCTCGGCCGAAAGCCGGCCGTTCTTCGGCCCGATGAACAAAGACACAGAAACCGTGTCTGTGATCAATTTATCATCGCGTGACCTAGAATCAAAGATACGAGTCCCACGGGTGACCGTTCCTGGAAACAAGCTGACGACGACGGCTGATGTGTGTACACGCGGCCTCGATAGTCAAAGGATCGACAGAGCCGAGTCTGGTTTCCTCCCACTTTGTCCGGCGAACGTGTAACGCTGATACCGAGCAACGCGACTGGTTCAGTTCTTTATGGACTGGAGTCGAGTTCTAATTCAAACGGTAGCCCGGGCCCACTATCGTAACAGAATATCTGGCCTTGCCGATGCTTCTTGAATGGCCCCGGGTCAGAGATTGGATTTATCGAACCGTGCGCACCGTTTTTGAATGGCGCCGCGTATATTAGGCAACAATTTCGATTTTCGTTTGATCACCGAAGTTAAGGCACGTTCGGCCACCGTTACCAGCTAAATGGGTGATCATCTGGGAAGTTCGCAAAGTGCTATTGGCATTAGTAGTTCAGAGTTCATCTGAAACTATGGGTCCCCGGCTAGCCATCCAAGCGCTTGTCATGCTGTACACTCTATACACTCAGGGTGCTCTATAATTTTCTGACGAAACTGTGTCGTCATATGTTTAACCGAGACACGTGTCACATCGAAAAGTGATCGAACATTTTATTGAACTCGACTGCAAATATTGTTCATCCGATTTCGGGTCTAATTAATTCCTCACGAAGTCCGAACAGAGTAATAATATTTCGGTGGCATTTATCAGTGAATCCTGGAAAAGGGGACACACTGACGAGTCCTTCGCCACCTCACCCTTCTATTTTGATTCGGTCCCAACCCGACCAGGCGCCGATAACTACGAAACCGCAATATCTCTGCCGTATACGCCTTTCAATTTGAATAATCCGATGAATAAATTTGCCCGAGCACACAGCCCTGTTGCGATTGCAACGTGTCGAGCTCCGTCCTTCTCCGCCTTTCGGGATCATCCCCTCGAAGACGTTTCCGGGCCAATTCCCGGCGTCTCGTCTAATTTTTGATTGGCCCGGCGAACGTGCCGCATTGCCGATTCGTGTGCAACAATTTAGTCTACCGGTATTCCCTCGTCGATTGCCGGCCATTAACGAGCGCGATAATAAGCGNAATTTTTGATTGGCCCGGCGAACGTGCCGCATTGCCGATTCGTGTGCAACCAAGTATTCCCTCGTCGATTGCCGGCCATTAACGAGCGCGATAATAAGCACACAGCTTCCTTGACCAAGTTCGGATTCCGCTCGTGTTTTTTGCGAAACGTTCCGAATCAGTGGCCAGATGACGGGCGGAAAACCTGTGGGAATTTCGGAAGCGGGTCGGAATTTATCATTTTTATCGACCCTCCTTCCGGCGATAATCCATAATCGGTTCGACGGATTCCGATTAAATATCTATTAATCGACGGACTTTTTGATGGATATCGCAAAAATGTGAAACTGGGTCGCCGCGGCGGACTCCGCAGAAAAATCGCCGGATCGGTTCTCATCCTATGGGAGGCCCCGCGCGCCGGTATCGACGCGACGGCCGCGCGTGTTTTTTTTTTAACGCGCGATCCGCTCCCAAGGCGCGGGTGTCACCGGGAAATTGATTTATTATAGCGTAACCGTTTTCCTGCGCAGTGTTTGTCCGTATCAGTATTCGTGCGCCAACGAAAACTGTCAGGCTTGCCGGTACGCAACCCGGCCCGGGCTGTTGCAACGGCATTGTGTGCTCACACAACAATCAACATTGGCCGTGTGTTGGCCATCGTAGCGCGGGTCCCAAAACGGCAAATTGATGCTCGCCGGTGTGCACACCGGCGCGCGTTCTCGCCCCTGTGTGCGTGCGCCGTCCGCCTTAGAAACGCTGACAGTACGAAAAAACGCGAGAGGCAAGTTTTAAACGAAAAACACTGATCGATATATACACGAGCGGCGACGGGAGAGAGAGAGAGAGAGAGAGATAGTTGACCGTTAGATTTTCCCCGAAAACTTCCCCGAGACGTCCTCCCGGGTTCCTTAATTGCGCTTTAATTAACGTTACTACTTATTTGTCCACGTAACTCCGGCGGAAGTGTCGGTGTCGGTGCCTCACACGGCGGCCAGAGGCGCTTTGTTTATTTAACTAGGAACCGTGTTGTACAAACGCGCGTGAGACTCGACATCGGTTTCCACCGGCTGCGAACTATTTTTATGGAATCTCTAAACATTCGGGGAAACCCGAAACGTCTGACTCCGACCCTCCGACACGTTGTTTCCGTTACGGGAGATACGGTAACGGAGTTTACAAGCCTGGCAGGGGAAGAAGAAGAAGAACGGAGAGGAGAGGAGCATGAACGGACGGATGGACGGACGGGGCGTTGGATTCGATCTTAGCGACCTAACCGTGGCACGAATTAACGGCGTGAATAAAAGAAACGCCGGAAGCGACGCTTGGCTCGGGGGTTTCGTTTGTTTCGAGACACACAGGCGGCCACGACCGAGTTCCTTTTATTGACCTTTCTCTCCGTGAAGCTTTCTTTCTGTTGACACCATTCCCGGAGCCCCGGCGAACGATCGAACACACATACCGCGTCCACGATTCTCGCTCGAATTCCCTTCTTAATGATAGCCTCTCGCTTCGCTGTTGGCGATTTTATATAGAGCGACAGGGGACGCGTTCAACGGTTCATTGGAGGGTGCGACCCATCGGCGTGTGTCTTTATCGTCGGATCGACAGAGAGCCCCGGCTTGCCCTTTCAAGAATTACTCCGTGATCCTTTAACCACTCCGGGTCTTGAGTAAATGTCACGTACTTCTAATCAGAAATAATCGAGAGAAGATCTCCTATAAAGTAAACTTTTATAAATAAAGCTCATTCTCGTGAGAAGGACGTACGTGTCTCATTCATCCTCGACGCCCTACTTACCGTTAGTCCTTTGAAGAATTATCCTCTGATCCCTTAACCGTGAGCGGTTCGAATAAACGTCACTCCCATTAAAGAAATATGCGGACGTAAGAAATCGTTAGTAGAAAAAACATAACTTCTTCTTCTTCTTCTTCTTCTCCTCGTGGCCAGCCGAGGGAAAGAATTAAATCCAGCCTCGGGGATCGTCCGTAGTTTATTCACGCTGCCGTTTTCTTGTCGCTCCGCATTGGGACGAGACACTTGACAAGACGTTTCCGGGGGACAATGCCGTGGCCAGGATTCCGTCGTCCATTCCTCGCGTGTATCCCGAGAGCTTAAGCGCGTTACGTGTCCCTTTTATGCACGAGAAAACATCCTCCGGTCCCGGGCTACTCTAACCGTATCCGTATCCTTTTCTTGGCCCTCCGCCGCGATTCGACGGGGACGCGAACGGGCGTTACAGGAAAACCGGGAGAAAGCCCGGTACGTATCTACGCGTAGAGACCGGGACACATATAATATCAAAGTTATGCACCGTGACAGTACGCCGGCTGCTTCACAATGAGGGAATCCTTGCTTGTCCGGGCTCAAGCTGCGCCCGGTGATTTAAGATCGTGAACTCGCGAAGCGGATATCGATCGCGCTACGGGCTCACCCCCTTTTCCTATCTCTCTCTATCTCCCGCGGTCTCTGTCCCCGCTCCGCGCCATTCCATATCTGTACCGTTCGTGCGGGCGGACGTGTTTTCATTGTTTCCAATGTAGAACAAAACAAATAGAGAGACGCGCGAGCGAAAAGTACGGGCGTATAAAGTCGGGCCGAAGATTATTTTCCGTTCTGGTAACTGGAAGAAGGGTTGCGCGCGCGCGCTCAGGCCGCAGACCCAGAGAGAACCGTCCGACTAATGGAGGTTATTCAAGCCCCGTCGTCGCTAGACGCGTCTCTCCCCTTTTCCGAGTTTAATATTCCAAATTATAGGAGGCGGCTGCAATTTTCGAATATTCATCGGCGAGGGTAGGGACCTGTCAGCCGCGGCGGCGACCTAGATAACCTGGCTCGATTCCTGCAGCCCCGCTCGCCGAGCAAACGAAACATTTAACCCTCGCGCCCGGAGCTGCACCCTATTAATCCAATTGATCAATCTCCCCGGTTTCTGTTATTACGTATTAATTAATTAGCCGGATGCCTGATACGATCATGCTAATCCGACGCGCGGAAGACCGGAATTTACAACTACGCTTACGTCACGCGGCGGTAACGAGATCGAATCGTGCTTGTTTTTTCTTTTTTTCGCCGATTTCCCATTAAGGGCGCGCTCGATTCTTCTGGCGAATGAAATTAATGCTCCAATTAAACTGTTGCGCAAATACGTACACAGCGGCGGTGTAGCCGGTGCCGAGCGCAGAAATATTCCGGCGATTACGGGACGGGCGCCGGTATGCATAGTAATCGGCATCGTTATCGGGCTACGTAAACTATCGATACGGAGCGATATTACGAGCGGGTGCAGTCAAGGAACGACCGCTGAGGGAAACCGGGATTAAACGGTAGAGGAAAGACGGCGTGAAATCCGGTCCGAGCGTCGGATTTCATTAGTGGACGAGTTGATACGACGAGACCGCGAGCGGACTCGCGGCCGCAAAGAGACAGTAAACGCGCGGCGTCAGTGCTCCCTATAGGTCTGCCCCGGACTGTATCCGCGTCGTACGTACGTACGTACGTACATGGATACGCGCACGTCGGACATACATAAATATGTATGTACGTACATATGTATGATGCGTCCGCAGTCCACATCCCCGAAGCGTGTACATCTGCAATGCAGAAATGAGACGACCATGTAAATTCAATATTTGCGCCGTGATGGAATGATCATTCCGCGGAGGGTACGATAGTTGGACACTTAAGGGCGCGCTACGTATATGCGGAAGACAACGACGGCGACAGGTTCTCGGCGGTGATGGAACGACCGTGCGCGCCACTTGCCTCCTCGGATGGATTGTTTCGCCGTGAAAACGGCGCAATAATGTTTGTACGTGATGAACAAGCGGGGCTTCCGGTCTTGTACCGGACTAATCGTGACCTCGTGTCGAGTGGTCGGCTCGTATCGATACGAGGCTCGCCGTCGAATATCGAGGACGTTCGCCAGACTGCAGTTTTCATGCCCCTCGGCCACCCTCGCGGAATCCTCTCCGTTCGTTAAGCTTGCACGATTCTCGTACGGCCGACGATCGGCTAATTCATATTTAAACGGACGGCGTCGTCTGGCGCGAGACGAGGACAGCCGGCAGACGGAACAAAAAATAAAAGGCGAGGCTTGTGTCGACGGCGTTAATCACCTGGAGGTTGTCCCGTTACCAAAATCAAAATATCCGCCGGCGAGTCGAGCGCGCGGCCCGGAGGGTTGCGGGGGCGAANTGGCGCGAGACGAGGACAGCCGGCAGACGGAATAAAAAATAAAAAGCGAGGCTTGTGCCGTCGGCGTTAATCACCTGGAGGTTGTCCCATTACCAAAATCAAAATATCCGCCGGCGAGTCGAGCGCGCGGCCCGGAGGTGTGCGGGGGCGAAAGAGCGGGGCCGCGTCGTACGCTACGCTAGATGTTATAGATAAGCGCGCGCCGCGTATGTAGATGTGTACTCGCCGGAGGGTTTGTCAGCCGACAACCCCTTCTAGGGTTGACCTTTCGCCGCGCGGATCGATATCGTGAAACGATATTTCCTCATTACGGTCGCGCGCTGCCACCTCGGCTCGCGCGTATATAAATTTCCGCGCCGAAAAAACACCGTCCGACGCAGGTCTCGTCGTTCGGCCCCAGCTGCGCGCCGGCGACCCCCTTCGCCGTGTGCATGTGCGCGACGCGAATTCGGAAAAATAGGGACGGGCCGAGGGGTGAGGGGATTGTCTATTACCGGTGCGCGTCGCGTTCGTCCGCGAGGGAAATGATTCATTCGAGATTACCATGTACGAAATACAAGCGCGTGATGAGTATAATAATGCGGGGGTGCGCGCGCGCGAGCGGGTGTCGGCGGAGACGTGGACAAAAAGTGGGTAGCCGAGATGGGACGAGGGCGAAGGCAAAAACGGAAGACGGGGTTCTCGTTTTTCGTGCGGGGCTCGAGGAACCTGTCTCGAGATAATTACGCCGTCTTTCCGTGATTTTAATAAACGTGTGGCCGAATAGAAATAAAACAACGTCTTGTCGCTGGTAATTCTTTTAACGGGATGAAAATTTAACAGGGACGCGAAAGCGGATGAAAGAAAGCGACGCGCTCGCCTCCTCCTTATCCGTCCCGCCGATGTTATATAGAATATTTCTTTGCTTTTTCGCGTTGAATAAAATTATTGCGCGGCCGGCGTTATTTCGCCTCGCCGGTTAAACGGCCACGCGCTGCCGTTCGTTACGTCTGCCCAGCCACCTGTATTACTCCCACACTCCATTATCATAGCGCTTCGTTATTCCATTACGATCCGCGCGCTTCCATTAGCGTCACGAATTTTGTTTTATCTTCGAAAACAGCCGCGCCGCCGCCGTTAAGTATCATCGTAAGTTCATCACCCGCGCCGTGTCACTTAATTAATACATATTAACGACCCGCGGGCCCCGTTAATCGATAATTCAGTCGGACGTCCTTTCTGCAGGTGACAGTTCAATGGTCGATTCGGAGTCATCGAGGTGATACGCGCTAATTTGATTAATCTTCGATTAATTGGCCGATTAATTAGACCGGGATCGAAGATCGACGCTGTCCCACCGTATCGGGTTCAGGGATGCGTCGCATAAGCGGCCGTATAATTTTACCAGAGGCGACGTCTCCCGTGTAAACCCTCCGTGAACGTGATCTACTTACGGACGTCGGGCCGCGGTGATGGAGCGACGAGATGTAGCTACCACTGCGAACAGGTGAATTCTTTACTCTGCGCGGCTTAAGCATCCTCTTTGAAAGTTTATTGCTCGAGTATACCGATTCGTTACGTATTGTTGTACGCCATAGAATAAGAGCGATCATACGACGTAAGCCCCGCGACTCAATCATCTTATATCACTTAACTGTTGCGAGACTAAATAATGTACCGTGTATAATGAACGAAGTTCCACCTCTTTGAAAAACTTCTATGTATTTTTTACAAGGACGAGAGATTAATTGCTCCATTTTATTCGTTGATACCAGACGAGCTCGGTAGGGAAGTTCTACAGAGTCATCGATATCGGGCCATTTTCTGGCGAGACTTAAATCAATCGTCGGCACTTAATCAACCACAGGTGCTTCAGAATTAACGCATTGTTCCCTCGGTTCCGTTTCATTTCCTTGGTAACGAACGAATCGAGTTCGTCTCACGTTCCGGGTTCGAGTGTCGCGAGTAACGTTCGTGGCCGCGATCGATCCGCGGGTTCAGCGGTTTTCAAGATATTTAACGAGCTCGATAACGAATCGAGCAGTCGAACCGAGGAGCGAACTGGGTTAAGGACGAGGGACTGCGGGCGAGCGCGGCCGATTCCAAGGCGGCGGCGGCGTCGTCGTCGTTGTCCCCGTTATTCAAACACCGATTGATCAGACAATAATATTGTTACATCGCCATCGAATAATCGGAGTATCGATAATCTCGCCAGTGCGGACGAGTGGGCCGCANTAACGAGCTCGATAACGAATCGAGCAGTCGAACCGAGGAGCGAACTGGGTGAAGGACGAGGGACTGCGGGCGAGCGCGGCCGATTCCAAGGCGGCGGCGGCGTCGTCGTCGTCGTTGTCCCCGTTATTCAAAACACCGATTGATCAGACAATAATATTGTTACATCGCCATCGAATAATCGGAGTATCGATAATCTCGCCAGTGCGGACGAGTGGGCCGCTAAAACACGCTTTGCTGACTCCGTCGAGATTCCCGATTCGTCGACCGAACCGTCGTCGCTTCGTAAACCATCGTTATATCCTCGGCGCCGGCGATACCGTCTCGGCGGACGGCATTTCCGGGTAACGATTTTCGTAACGGCGCGATCAAAAGCGATTTCTCGTTAAAAACTTATTAGGCTATCTCGGCGGTGGTGAGTAATTAATCGCGATTGCGGGTTCCCGCGGGACCGGCGGACGTCCCCCGAATTGATTACAGGCCGGATACAACTTGACTCGCTCTAAAATTAAACGTAATTGCGATTGTTCCTCAGGATGATTAAAAGAAGTTGGCTAAGTGTGACTAATCCGGTTACAAAGTAATAAATTAACGCATCATCCGCGGCGAGTGGCGAGCGACAAGAAGCTGGCGAACAAAGTGGAGGAAGTTGGCTTATGGTAAAGAGGGTCGCGGTAAGAACCGCGAGATAAATAGCCGTCCATTATCGAAGATGGCTAGGCACTTCTATTATCCATACGGTATTTATTTATGTGAACAATGGCGCCGTTATACCGACGCGGTCGTAGAAACTTTGTTTCCGCTCGGTTTTCCGCTCGCGTGTCGGACTGTTAGGTATAACGGAGGAAGCGCGAGCGTAAAAAGCGTACTCGCGCGGCTCAATGAAACCCGCTGGCGGAAGGGGAAGAGAGCCATCAGAAAGGACGGCGAACGGGCACGGGGGGGAGCGGAAAGGGGGAGAACATTTAGCCGCGTTACACGATTGCCCTTCTACCTCGTCAACAGCGCGGATTTAACTTTCAGATAGCCCAGTCATCGCGAGTTTAATTTCACGATTATTTTATTCCGGGAAAAAGAGTTAAGTAGGTCGAGGATGTACTTAATCAGCGCACCTTTTAAAGGAGGTAATACCGCGCACAATTTTGCTTAGCAGCCACTACTATTAATTTCTTGTTCCTTCCGGCGACGGTCCCGCGTTCGTCGCGAAATGGATGACGGGGGGATGAGGGGGCGAAACGCGGCGACGGGGAAATGAATAAGACGAGCCGATTCTCGCGTTCCTGGATACTTAAACGGGATCTCGAGCGCGCCCCGGCACTCGTAACGCGTTCGCGCATCCGCGCGTCACTTAATTCGATACGGATTCCGGGCTTCATTATTTCGCCAATTTTCGTTAGCATTGCCAATTAGACTGCATCTCGCGAACAACTATTCCCGAAATCTGTGCGAGCTTCCCGAACGCCTCTGCCGTCTCTTTGGCCCCATGACGGTTCGGTAATAAGGGCGGTCGTTATTATAGCGTTCGCAATCCTTTCGCCTCGTCCCGGGGATCCTCCTCTCCTCTAGTCGAATGGGGGAATTTTCTCCGGGAATTTCTTAGACGCGATGGACCCTCCCTCTCCAC
>SMSR01015974.1:35145-101503 GCA_019453355.1 Ceratina japonica | reverse complement strand
GGCGTCGTCGTCGTCGTTGTCCCCGTTATTCAAAACACCGATTGATCAGACAATAATATTGTTACATCGCCATCGAATAATCGGAGTATCGATAATCTCGCCAGTGCGGACGAGTGGGCCGCTAAAACACGCTTTGCTGACTCCGTCGAGATTCCCGATTCGTCGACCGAACCGTCGTCGCTTCGTAAACCATCGTTATATCCTCGGCGCCGGCGATACCGTCTCGGCGGACGGCATTTCCGGGTAACGATTTTCGTAACGGCGCGATCAAAAGCGATTTCTCGTTAAAAACTTATTAGGCTATCTCGGCGGTGGTGAGTAATTAATCGCGATTGCGGGTTCCCGCGGGACCGGCGGACGTCCCCCGAATTGATTACAGGCCGGATACAACTTGACTCGCTCTAAAATTAAACGTAATTGCGATTGTTCCTCAGGATGATTAAAAGAAGTTGGCTAAGTGTGACTAATCCGGTTACAAAGTAATAAATTAACGCATCATCCGCGGCGAGTGGCGAGCGACAAGAAGCTGGCGAACAAAGTGGAGGAAGTTGGCTTATGGTAAAGAGGGTCGCGGTAAGAACCGCGAGATAAATAGCCGTCCATTATCGAAGATGGCTAGGCACTTCTATTATCCATACGGTATTTATTTATGTGAACAATGGCGCCGTTATACCGACGCGGTCGTAGAAACTTTGTTTCCGCTCGGTTTTCCGCTCGCGTGTCGGACTGTTAGGTATAACGGAGGAAGCGCGAGCGTAAAAAGCGTACTCGCGCGGCTCAATGAAACCCGCTGGCGGAAGGGGAAGAGAGCCATCAGAAAGGACGGCGAACGGGCACGGGGGGGAGCGGAAAGGGGGAGAACATTTAGCCGCGTTACACGATTGCCCTTCTACCTCGTCAACAGCGCGGATTTAACTTTCAGATAGCCCAGTCATCGCGAGTTTAATTTCACGATTATTTTATTCCGGGAAAAAGAGTTAAGTAGGTCGAGGATGTACTTAATCAGCGCACCTTTTAAAGGAGGTAATACCGCGCACAATTTTGCTTAGCAGCCACTACTATTAATTTCTTGTTCCTTCCGGCGACGGTCCCGCGTTCGTCGCGAAATGGATGACGGGGGGATGAGGGGGCGAAACGCGGCGACGGGGAAATGAATAAGACGAGCCGATTCTCGCGTTCCTGGATACTTAAACGGGATCTCGAGCGCGCCCCGGCACTCGTAACGCGTTCGCGCATCCGCGCGTCACTTAATTCGATACGGATTCCGGGCTTCATTATTTCGCCAATTTTCGTTAGCATTGCCAATTAGACTGCATCTCGCGAACAACTATTCCCGAAATCTGTGCGAGCTTCCCGAACGCCTCTGCCGTCTCTTTGGCCCCATGACGGTTCGGTAATAAGGGCGGTCGTTATTATAGCGTTCGCAATCCTTTCGCCTCGTCCCGGGGATCCTCCTCTCCTCTAGTCGAATGGGGGAATTTTCTCCGGGAATTTCTTAGACGCGATGGACCCTCCCTCTCCACGTATAATATACTATATACGGCCGTGGTTCGAACGCCGAAAATTGTTCCCCCGAAAATTCGAAGAGCGTCGGGGATAACGACGCAACAATTTCCGCGATTTCGATGGAGCCGCCGCTCCAACTTTCCCTCTGAGCTCTCTCTCTCTCCCCTTTTGTCTTCCCTTTGTTTCCACGCCACGGCTGCTGCTGGATGCAAAGAAACTCGCGCAAGACTCGACGGGGATAGAGTTAAGGGTTGAAAGGAGCGGGGAAGACGGGCCATGAATAATAGTTGTTTTCGGAGCACGATCTCCGGAGATTCGCAGACGCATAGTTTCGCTGGATAATCCCGACAAGAGTACACGGAATTGAAAAATGTAGTTGGCGAACCTCTTTCTCCCGCTGTTTCTCTATTTTATTTCTTTTTTTCACCCCGCTCGTTTAATTCGACTACGCTCCGCGAATCTTCATCCTATTTCTAGGAGAGCGTTCTTTAATCCTGTTTGCGATAAAGCGTTTCATTAAAGGGAATAAACACGTTTACGTGAAAGAGTAAAGCTTGGCGACCGCGCGCGCCGATTAATCAATGTCTGTGTAGCATAAAAAGGAGATGGTACGCTGCTGGCATGTTGTACCGTCGCCCTCGGCCGCGTTGCCGCCGCCGCGTCAATCGCAGGTTTCTGGGTCATGGGACTCCGAGGTACGATGTCGTTGAATATTTAATTGATCCGCGGTGGTCGTACACCTAACCGCGTCCCGTGCGCCGCGGCTTTGANGCGCCGATTAATCAATGTCTGTGTAGCATAAAAAGGAGATGGTACGCTGCTGGCAAGTTGTACCGTCGCCCTCGGCCGCGTTGCCGCCGCCGCGTCAATCGCAGGTTTCTGGGTCATGGGACTCCGAGGTACGATGTCGTTGAATATTTAATTGATCCGCGGTGGTCGTACACCTAACCGCGTCCCGTGCGCCGCGGCTTTGATGTATCAGGGCTAATTTACTTTCCTCAATGGCCGGGGTCTAACAAACGCAACACGAATATACGCGCGCGGGGTCGCCCGATGCAAAAATCGCAATCGGGCCGCTCCGCGATGAATATTTACAAATATTTAACGTATCACGTAACTCTCCCCCGGGAGGCTCGCCGGCTCGTTTCATGAATAAATCATGAGGAAGACATTGGGAATCGAAGGGTTGCCGCGGGTAACGACCACGAAATCTCGAAAGGGGAAAAAAAAATGTTCCTTTAACGAAGAAAAAAAGGGAAAGAGCAGGTGTAGAAGGAGCGATGGAATATATTCCGCGTATCTTTGTCTCGCGGCCTCTGAACTGAAAAATCGCGCATACCGCCGCCGCCGCCGTCGCTCGTGGGTACCGCAAAAAAAGGAAAGGGTTGGAAAATGTTTCGATTGATCCGCGGGAATAATGGTCTCGTTGAATTGGATGAACGCGGGTCTTGGTTCGGCCGCGAACAGAAAACGATGAAGGAGCGGAAGTAACAGAGCGTGAAACGTTTAGAATTCGCGGTAGACAAACGTTTTAATGAACGTTTACCGCGAGGAACTGTTGGACGGTGAATGTTTCGCTTACAAGGAGAACGTAATTCCGTGGAATAGAATTTTGATATAGAGCGGCGATCCTCAAGACGTACGCAAAAACCCACGTCGATCCGCGCGGCCGAACGCGTCTGACTAAGCGCTGACTCTTACTACTGCGAAACGCTCTCGTTCCTCATTTGCTCAAGCCAATTCATAATTCTTTTTTATACAACGATTATAGCGTAATCGTATTGTAAATTAATGATGTATTGCAACAGGATGAGATGGAATTAAATCAAGATTTGAAATAATATATGGTATAGATTTTCGGAACAAAGGCGAGACATTTAATTCAGTTTTATTCGCGGTCTCTTCCGGCATTCACGGTTCCGAATGGGAGAGCGCGATAAACGCGCGACTGCGAACGGTGTCGAGGCTCGGCCGCGTATTCTGTTGCGGCGCGAAAAGAACGCGCGAAAAACGTTTTTATTTCGCGCGACCGGCCGAAGATTAATGGCTCTCTGTTTCGCCGAGGTATTCCGTCTACGATTTCGCGCGCCCGCCGCCGGGGAAAATTGTTTAATGATTGATAATCTATCCCGGCTACCAAATTAAGCTCCCGGTGGAATGCCGGCCCGGTAAATCGCCCGCCGCGTATTGCTCGTACCTATCGGCTATGGAAAGCAAAAAAGGGCGCGCGCGCGCGGGGGGTAAAAACAAAGCGCCACGGGAAACGCAAAAGAAAAGGGAATGAAACCGAAATAAAAGATAGGGGAACCTGGAGGAGGTGAAAAAGGAGAGGCGAAATGAGATTTGCTGTGTCGGCCATAAATCACACGAGAGCAGGACTTAACTACTTTATAACCGTCCGCTGGAAACGCGCGGGCAATGTTATCGATGAAAGTTTCAACTCGCGGCACCTCCCTATTAAAATAAACCCTACCGGGGGCCGGCTTACGCGCCACTCCGACTCTTCGTTACGTAACCACGCGAAAAAGAGAAGTTCGCATGAAGATCGTATATTCGAGATTGCCATTAAAAACCGGCCGGCCCCCGGGATTCGTTATATTTCACGGAACCCCGCCGAGTGCTACTCACGCGATCTTCAACGAGCCATCAATACAATTGTCCCGCTCGATCATCGGAATCGTTCATTTCGCCGAGGGTCGACTTAACGCTTTAAACCCTTCTATATCTATCCCGAAGAAAAATAGGACACGTGGTGTTCGCTCCGTTTCGCGAGCTAAATTCAACGGAATCGGATCTGCCCGACTGTCACAAGAAATTCGTAAATTCCTCGAATATAAGTTGCTGCAGGATACACGCAAAACTAACCCGTTCCATCCGCCCCCGCTTCCTCTTAACCCGTTTGTCTTTGAAAAGTTCCGGCCAAGAAATTTGTAAATATTTCACCGTCCTTTGAGGCGCATCCAAAACGTGAGGCAGCCGGGAAGAGGGTCGGAGCCGGGGAACAGGAAGCGATAGAAAAGCTATTCGGTGCACGGGAGTCGCCGCCGCGGAGATCACTCCCGGAGTCATCGCACGTACTTCATGAGACTTTGGCGGGTAATAATTGTTTCCGTTCGAGGCGTGCCGGCATTTTCTAATTTCGGATACCCTCGTATCGGCCGGGCCTCTCGAGTCGAGATCCCGGCTCGGTCCGGCGCTCTCTCTACGTACGTCTGTCTCGCGGACAAGTAAGGGATTCCTTCTCCGCCGAACGAAGAATCCCGGAGGTAGAAAATAGNTCCCGCTCGATCATCGGAATCGTTCATTTCGCCGAGGGTCGACTTAACGCTTTAAACCCTTCTATATCTATCCCGAAGAAAAATAGGACACGTGCTCTTCGCTCCGTTTCGCGAGCTAAATTCGACGGAATCGGATCTGCCCGACTGTCACAAGAAATTCGTAAATTCCTCGAATATAAATCGCTGCAGGATACACGCAAAACTAACCCGTTCCATCCGCCCCCGCTTCCTCTTAACCCCTTTGTCTTTGAAAAGTTCCGACCAAGAAATTTGTAAATATTTCACCGTCCTTTGAGGCGCATCCAAAACGTGAGGCAGGCGGGAAGAGGGTCGGAGACGGGGAACAGGAAGCGATGGAAAANCCCTACCGGGGGCCGGCTTACGCGCCACTCCGACTCTTCGTTACGTAACCACGCGAAAAAGAGAAGTTCGCATGAAGATCGTATATTCGAGATTGCCATTAAAAACCGGCCGGCCCCCGGGATTCGTTATATTTCACGGAACCCCGCCGAGTGCTACTCACGCGATCTTCAACGAGCCATCAATACAATTGTCCCGCTCGATCATCGGAATCGTTCATTTCGCCGAGGGTCGACTTAACGCTTTAAACCCTTCTATATCTATCCCGAAGAAAAATAGGACACGTGGTGTTCGCTCCGTTTCGCGAGCTAAATTCAACGGAATCGGATCTGCCCGACTGTCACAAGAAATTCGTAAATTCCTCGAATATAAGTTGCTGCAGGATACACGCAAAACTAACCCGTTCCATCCGCCCCCGCTTCCTCTTAACCCGTTTGTCTTTGAAAAGTTCCGGCCAAGAAATTTGTAAATATTTCACCGTCCTTTGAGGCGCATCCAAAACGTGAGGCAGCCGGGAAGAGGGTCGGAGCCGGGGAACAGGAAGCGATAGAAAAGCTATTCGGTGCACGGGAGTCGCCGCCGCGGAGATCACTCCCGGAGTCATCGCACGTACTTCATGAGACTTTGGCGGGTAATAATTGTTTCCGTTCGAGGCGTGCCGGCATTTTCTAATTTCGGATACCCTCGTATCGGCCGGGCCTCTCGAGTCGAGATCCCGGCTCGGTCCGGCGCTCTCTCTACGTACGTCTGTCTCGCGGACAAGTAAGGGATTCCTTCTCCGCCGAACGAAGAATCCCGGAGGTAGAAAATAGTTCCGCTGAGAAGGACTTGTACAAACAGGACAACGCGGCCGAGGCGGGGGAGGGCGCGGGAGTCTTTGTGTACCGTGCACCATAGAAACCGATGAGACGTGAGCTCATCGTGGCTTTCGCGAATAAACTCGGTATATGGATCCTTTTGAGAAATCCACCGCGTCCTCCTTTTCAGGTTTTGTCTTCCAGCGTATCAACCGTGGCCCTCCAGCCCCGCGTCCCCCGGACACGCCTCCCTTCCGTCTCCCGGAGACATATCCGCTCCTCTAATACATTTTTATACCCGTCCTCGATACCCCCGTGTGTTCCGCCGGTTCCCTCGTTGCAAGAAAACGCGGGATGCATAGCGATTCCGCTCCAGCGATTCCGAACTCCTAGCTACACTTGACCGCACGTATTTTACCATATACTCGATTACGTGTCTTCCCCGCGGCCGCCGCCGCTCTACGTACGAGTTCCGACGGGAATTCAAATGACGCCCCGATATTCCGACTCCGTACACTCGACTCCGGATAATTCGTCTATCCAATTCGTGGAAACCGCGCGGCGAAAAGAACAACGCGGTGAAATACTTTCGCGTCCGGCTCGGGCCGGGCCGTAATTCCGTCGGTCCGGGCAGACTTTCGGCAAACCGGTGCTTTACGGAATTACATCGCTCGAAAATTTCGATCGCCCTCCTTCTTCGGAGGAATTACAACGCCGGAATCGTTTCGGAGCTTATCGGGACGAAAAATTCCGACGATCCATTAAACCCGTCGCGCGATCAAATAATTTATCTCTCCGAGCCGCAGCCGCCGCCGCCGCGCCGGAGCCCCTCGACTAAGTCCGCGTCACGGTTTCAGGAATTCGCGTGTAACCCGATTAATTCGTCGTTACCGATCGCCGGGATCGGGCGACGGTCGAAAATATTGGAACCTCGCCGCTCTCGAGTTATTCCGACTTCTAAACTCCATGAATCATCGCAAACNAGCATTGCCAATTAGACTGCATCTCGCGAACAACTATTCCCGAAATCTGTACGAGCTTCCCGAACGCCTCTGCCGCCTCTTTGGCCCCATGACGGTTCGGTAATAAGGGCGGTCGTTATTATAGCGTTCGCAATCCTTTCGCCTCGTCCCGGGGATCCTCCTCTCCTCTAGTCGAATGGGGGAATTTTCTCCGGGAATTTCTTAGACGCGATGGACCCTCCCTCTCCACGTATAATATACTATATACGGCCGTGGTTCGAACGCCGAAAATTGTTCCCCCGAAAATTCGAAGAGCGTCGGGGATAACGACGCAACAATTTCCGCGATTTCGATGGAGCCGCCGCTCCAACTTTCCCTCTGAGCTCTCTCTCTCTCCCCTTTTGTCTTCCCTTTGTTTCCACGCCACGGCTGCTGCTGGATGCAAAGAAACTCGCGCAAGACTCGACGGGGATAGAGTTAAGGGTTGAAAGGAGCGGGGAAGACGGGCCATGAATAATAGTTGTTTTCGGAGCACGATCTCCGGAGATTCGCAGACGCATAGTTTCGCTGGATAATCCCGACAAGAGTACACGGAATTGAAAAATGTAGTTGGCGAACCTCTTTCTCCCGCTGTTTCTCCATTTTATTTCTTTTTTTCACCCGCTCGTTTAATTCGACTACGCTCCGCGAATCTTCATCCTATTTCTAGGAGAGCGTTCTTTAATCCTGTTTGCGATAAAGCGTTTCATTAAAGGGAATAAACACGTTTACGTGAAAGAGTAAAGCTTGGCGACCGCGCGCGCCGATTAATCAATGTCTGTGTAGCATAAAAAGGAGATGGTACGCTGCTGGCAAGTTGTACCGTCGCCCTCGGCCGCGTTGCCGCCGCCGCCGCCGCGTCAATCGCAGGTTTCTGGGTCATGGGACTCCGAGGTACGATGTCGTTGAATATTTAATTGATCCGCGGTGGTCGTACACCTAACCGCGTCCCGTGCGCCGCGGCTTTGATGTATCAGGGCTAATTTACTTTCCTCAATGGCCGGGGTCTAACAAACGCGACACGAATATGCGCGCGCGCGCGCGCGCGGGGTCGCCCGATGCAAAAATCGCAATCGGGCCGCTCCGCGATGAATATTTACAAATATTTAACGTATCACGTAACTCTCCCCCGGGAGGCTCGCCGGCTCGTTTCATGAATAAATCATGAGGAAGACATTGGGAATCGAAGGGTTGCCGCGGGTAACGACCACGAAATCTCGAAAGGGGAAAAAAAAATGTTCCTTTAACGAAGAAAAAAAGGGAAAGAGCAGGTGTAGAAGGAGCGATGGAATATATTCCGCGTATCTTTGTCTCGCGGCCTCTGAACTGAAAAATCGCGCATACCGCCGCCGCCGCCGTCGCTCGTGGGTACCGCAAAAAAAGGAAAGGGTTGGAAAATGTTTCGATTGATCCGCGGGAATAATGGTCTCGTTGAATTGGATGAACGCGGGTCTTGGTTCGGCCGCGAACAGAAAACGATGAAGGAGCGGAAGTAACAGAGCGTGAAACGTTTAGAATTCGCGGTAGACAAACGTTTTAATGAACGTTTACCGCGAGGAACTGTTGGACGGTGAATGTTTCGCTTACAAGGAGAACGTAATTCCGTGGAATAGAATTTTGATATAGAGCGGCGATCCTCAAGACGTACGCAAAAACCCACGTCGATCCGCGCGGCCGAACGCGTCTGACTAAGCGCTGACTCTTACTACTGCGAAACGCTCTCGTTCCTCATTTGCTCAAGCCAATTCATAATTCTTTTTTATACAACGATTATAGCGTAATCGTATTGTAAATTAATGATGTATTGCAACAGGATGAGATGGAATTAAATCAAGATTTGAAATAATATATGGTATAGATTTTCGGAATAAAGGCGAGACATTTAATTCAGTTTTATTCGCGGTCTCTTCCGGCATTCACGGTTCCGAATGGGAGAGCGCGATAAACGCGCGACTGCGAACGGTGTCGAGGCTCGGCCGCGTATTCTGTTGCGGCGCGAAAAGAACGCGCGAAAAACGTTTTTATTTCGCGCGACCGGCCGAAGATTAATGGCTCTCTGTTTCGCCGAGGTATTCCGTCTACGATTTCGCGCGCCCGCCGCCGGGGAAAATTGTTTAATGATTGATAATCTATCCCGGCTACCAAATTAAGCTCCCGGTGGAATGCCGGCCCGGTAAATCGCCCGCCGCGTATTGCTCGTACCTATCGGCTATGGAAAGCAAAAAAGGGCGCGCGCGCGCGGGGGGTAAAAACAAAGCGCCACGGGAAACGCAAAAGAAAAGGGAATGAAACCGAAATAAAAGATAGGGGAACCTGGAGGAGGTGAAAAAGGAGAGGCGAAATGAGATTTGCTGTGTCGGCCATAAATCACACGAGAGCAGGACTTAACTACTTTATAACCGTCCGCTGGAAACGCGCGGGCAATGTTATCGATGAAAGTTTCAACTCGCGGCACCTCCCTATTAAAATAAACCCTACCGGGGGCCGGCTTACGCGCCACTCCGACTCTTCGTTACGTAACCACGCGAAAAAGAGAAGTTCGCATGAAGATCGTATATTCGAGATTGCCATTAAAAACCGGCCGGCCCCCGGGATTCGTTATATTTCACGGAACCCCGCCGAGTGCTACTCACGCGATCTTCAACGAGCCATCAATACAATTGTCCCGCTCGATCATCGGAATCGTTCATTTCGCCGAGGGTCGACTTAACGCTTTAAACCCTTCTATATCTATCCCGAAGAAAAATAGGACACGTGGTGTTCGCTCCGTTTCGCGAGCTAAATTCAACGGAATCGGATCTGCCCGACTGTCACAAGAAATTCGTAAATTCCTCGAATATAAGTTGCTGCAGGATACACGCAAAACTAACCCGTTCCATCCGCCCCCGCTTCCTCTTAACCCGTTTGTCTTTGAAAAGTTCCGGCCAAGAAATTTGTAAATATTTCACCGTCCTTTGAGGCGCATCCAAAACGTGAGGCAGCCGGGAAGAGGGTCGGAGCCGGGGAACAGGAAGCGATAGAAAAGCTATTCGGTGCACGGGAGTCGCCGCCGCGGAGATCACTCCCGGAGTCATCGCACGTACTTCATGAGACTTTGGCGGGTAATAATTGTTTCCGTTCGAGGCGTGCCGGCATTTTCTAATTTCGGATACCCTCGTATCGGCCGGGCCTCTCGAGTCGAGATCCCGGCTCGGTCCGGCGCTCTCTCTACGTACGTCTGTCTCGCGGACAAGTAAGGGATTCCTTCTCCGCCGAACGAAGAATCCCGGAGGTAGAAAATAGTTCCGCTGAGAAGGACTTGTACAAACAGGACAACGCGGCCGAGGCGGGGGAGGGCGCGGGAGTCTTTGTGTACCGTGCACCATAGAAACCGATGAGACGTGAGCTCATCGTGGCTTTCGCGAATAAACTCGGTATATGGATCCTTTTGAGAAATCCACCGCGTCCTCCTTTTCAGGTTTTGTCTTCCAGCGTATCAACCGTGGCCCTCCAGCCCCGCGTCCCCCGGACACGCCTACCTTCCGTCTCCCGGAGATCTATCCGCTCCTCTAATACATTTTTATACCCGTCCTCGATACCCCCGTGTGTTCCGCCGGTTCTCTCGTTGCAAGAAAACGCGGGATGCATAGCGATTCCGCTCCAGCGATTCCGAACTCCTAGCTACACTTGACCGCACGTATTTTACCATATACTCGATTACGTGTCTTCCCCGCGGCCGCCGCCGCTCTACGTACGAGTTCCGACGGGAATTCAAATGACGCCCCGATATTCCGACTCCGTACACTCGACTCCGGATAATTCGTCTATCCAATTCGTGGAAACCGCGCGGCGAAAAGAACAACGCGGTGAAATACTTTCGCGTCCGGCTCGGGCCGGGCCGTAATTCCGTCGGTCCGGGCAGACTTTCGGCAAACCGGTGCTTTACGGAATTACATCGCTCGAAAATTTCGATCGCCCTCCTTCTTCGGAGGAATTACAACGCCGGAATCGTTTCGGAGCTTATCGGGACGAAAAATTCCGACGATCCATTAAACCCGTCGCGCGATCAAATAATTTATCTCTCCGAGCCGCAGCCGCCGCCGCCGCGCCGGAGCCCCTCGACTAAGTCCGCGTCACGGTTTCAGGAATTCGCGTGTAACCCGATTAATTCGTCGTTACCGATCGCCGGGATCGGGCGACGGTCGAAAATATTGGAACCTCGCCGCTCTCGAGTTATTCCGACTTCTAAACTCCATGAATCATCGCAAACGTACGAAACCAAAATCGTGTTACACGTCCGCCGTGACCGGAAGTTCGTTTGACATAATTTTAACGGATTCGCACGCTAATATACAAAGCGATACTCTTGAGCCATATTAATTTGTACCCTTGTAATTATTTCTGTCGGACGGTTCTACTTTCTATGGATGTAACGCGTGGATTCGGGCTGAGCGGATTTCTCGTCGTCAATGCGGCTGCAGTCGCTATGTCGTCGAGTCCGGAGTTTTCTGCATCGCTGCACGCGTCGCGATTCCGTTCGACGATCGTTCGCCGGGGTTCCTGTGTCACTGGTGACCCGTGCCAGAGACTCCTCCTACGCGTTCCTCGCATCGATCCCGAGGGGATTCTTGTTTTCGGCTCGAACGAGTCTCCCCGTCTTTCTCCTGTTCTTTTCGTACATTCCTTTCGAATACGGATTTCGTTTACAAGAGTTTCCGTGCCGTATCTACGATATCTTCCCGCCGTATGTTTATTACTATATGGGATACGAAACAACGGCAGAGCTCCGTGGGAGAAAAGAAAGCGTCTTAACTTCCGGTCTAAATGGGGGAATAATACTTTCCTCGCGGGTAAGGAAGATTAGCTTTCGGTATTTAGTAATAATCTCACTTATTCCTTAAAGCGGCGCGACACCTGTAGGTAATATCGTCTTCACAAACAGGAGTTTCTCCTTAGGCACGTACGGAATCTTCCGAACTCGGAGATTATGCCAAGCTGCGCGCACGCACGTGCTTATGCATGTATGCAAATCGCGATTACTGTTCGCGGATTAATTAAGAGCGTAACACGCGTTCCTCGCGAGTCGGTTATCAATCGCGACTGATCTTCGGTACGAATCCTGCTACGGGAGCTTTGCAAAGGTTAAATTCTTGACGGAAATCTAGACCAGAAGGTGGATGACTAACCCGGCTGGTTAATTAGCCCTCTCGTATGCATACGAAATGAGCGCTCGTTGGCGAAACGTGTGCGACGGCGCACGCGCTCGCCTAACTGGCCAAGAATACTGCTTAACGATCCTAATCATTTCTACCACCGTGAAAGCTATAAATCGACTGATCTAGCTAATTGTAATACGTCCTGAATGTGCTAAAGAATGGCACGGCAGAAGGTCCCCAATCGGGGGCCGATCGGTAGTACGCGTACCTCTGTTAGCGCGAGGGGACGGTCTATTTTGTCGAACCGAATGGACACAACATGTGGAGTCACCCTCGCCCCATGCTCGTCCATAATACGATGACTCTTCCCTCACACACTCGCTCTCCCATTGCGTATCGGGGTGGTTCGCGAAACAACGTGAAACAAAGGGGTTCGCGGTAAGAAAGGAAGCTAGCCGTCGAACCGGGGCTGCGGCTAATTAAATATATATCTCTATAAGCCGTGGCAGCCGGTTTTATCCCGGGCGATATTTTTCGTGGCCTAACGATAATACCCTCCGCGTTCCCATTTGTTACCGCCGAAGGGAACAATTAACTCGCTGTCCGGCCCCGATTAATTTATCACTCTTCGCTTTGGCATTTAAATGCGCCCATTTTTCGTCCGTTCCACCGCGAGCAATTATCCCCCTTTTGACAGTTCACTAGCTCGCGCCGCCGCCGCGCCGTCATCGCGTCCACTCGGCGGACCTTTCATTTCGCGCGTTATCACGTCCGAAGCAAACCTTCGCCGGGACGAGTTATACGTCTATAGAAATCTCATCGCGCGCGGGCGCCGCTAAAAATGTGTGTACATATTCGATCGGTTCGACGTTCGCCGAACACGTGCCACACGTACGTACGTCTGTACGTAATCGCGAGGAGAGTTGCGCAACTCGAAACGGTGAATTGAACACCGAAAAACCGATGGTCGCGCTGTGTCGCGTAAATCCGTGCTGAAAAAGAAGAGACGGATATTGGGCGCGGGCGTGGGTGGCACCCGGGGTACCGTTCCTCTCTCCTCTCTCTCTGTGTGTGTGCGTCCCCCCCGTGCCTCGCCGCCGCTGCGACGTTTTCGTGGCACAGAAAAATATTGACGTACACCGGACGCAATCTTGCTAGGAAGTCGCGCAATACCCGTGACCCACGGGAAAGATAGCGAGGATTTCGAGTAGTGCCACGAGCAGGCGGGCTTTATTGATCTTTCAAAGTCCGAAGAGGAGAGTAACGACTAATCCGAGGGGCCAGAGAGTCGGGGCAAGTGTCTCCAGCCAATTAAAAGATAGAATCCGGACGGCGCGGCGCCGGGGAAGAAAGGATAGGTCAGTCGGTTAATTGGCAGCTGTCGGTTTCGACTGTCGATTTCCGAGAGACCCGCGATTTATTTTAATTTTCTCCGGGCGAGAGATAGCGGCCGGGGGTCTCTCCCGCTCCCCGGGAGTAAAACAACCACTCGATGTCTCGTGCNCCTTCTCCGCCGAACGAAGAATCCCGGAGGTAGAAAATAGTTCCGCTGAGAAGGACTTGTACAAACAGGACAACGCGGCCGAGGCGGGGGAGGGCGCGGGAGTCTTTGTGTACCGTGCACCATAGAAACCGATGAGACGTGAGCTCATCGTGGCTTTCGCGAATAAACTCGGTATATGGATCCTTTTGAGAAATCCACCGCGTCCTCCTTTTCAGGTTTTGTCTTCCAGCGTATCAACCGTGGCCCTCCAGCCCCGCGTCCCCCGGACACGCCTACCTTCCGTCTCCCGGAGATCTATCCGCTCCTCTAATACATTTTTATACCCGTCCTCGATACCCCCGTGTGTTCCGCCGGTTCTCTCGTTGCAAGAAAACGCGGGATGCATAGCGATTCCGCTCCAGCGATTCCGAACTCCTAGCTACACTTGACCGCACGTATTTTACCATATACTCGATTACGTGTCTTCCCCGCGGCCGCCGCCGCTCTACGTACGAGTTCCGACGGGAATTCAAATGACGCCCCGATATTCCGACTCCGTACACTCGACTCCGGATAATTCGTCTATCCAATTCGTGGAAACCGCGCGGCGAAAAGAACAACGCGGTGAAATACTTTCGCGTCCGGCTCGGGCCGGGCCGTAATTCCGTCGGTCCGGGCACACTTTCGGCAAACCGGTGCTTTACGGAATTACATCGCTCGAAAATTTCGATCGCCCTCCTTCTTCGGAGGAATTACAACGCCGGAATCGCTTCGGAGCTTATCGGGACGAAAAATTCCGACGATCCATTAAACCCGTCGCGCGATCAAATAATTTATCTCTCCGAGCCGCAGCCGCCGCCGCCGCGCCGGAGCCCCTCGACTAAGTCCGCGTCACGGTTTCAGGAATTCGCGTGTAACCCGATTAATTCGTCGTTACCGATCGCCGGGATCGGGCGACGGTCGAAAATATTGGAACCTCGCCGCTCTCGAGTTATTCCGACTTCTAAACTCCATGAATCATCGCAAACGTACGAAACCAAAATCGTGTTACACGTCCGCCGTGACCGGAAGTTCGTTTGACATAATTTTAACGGATTCGCACGCTAATATACAAAGCGATACTCTTGAGCCATATTAATTTGTACCCTTGTAATTATTTCTGTCGGACGGTTCTACTTTCTACGGATGTAACGCGTGGATTCGGGCTGAGCGGATTTCTCGTCGTCAATGCGGCTGCAGTCGCTATGTCGTCGAGTCCGGAGTTTTCTGCATCGCTGCACGCGTCGCGATTCCGTTCGACGATCGTTCGCCGGGGTTCCTGTGTCACTGGTGACCCGTGCCAGAGACTCCTCCTACGCGTTCCTCGCATCGATCCCGAGGGGATTCTTGTTTTCGGCTCGAACGAGTCTCCCCGTCTTTCTCCTGTTCTTTTCGTACATTCCTTTCGAATACGGATTTCGTTTACAAGAGTTTCCGTGCCGTATCTACGATATCTTCCCGCCGTATGTTTATTATATGGGATACGAAACAACGGCAGAGCTCCGTGGGAGAAAAGAAAGCGTCTTAACTTCCGGTCTAAATGGGGGAATAATACTTTCCTCGCGGGTAACGAAGATTAGCTTTCGGTATTTAGTAATAATCTCACTTATTCCTTAAAGCGGCGCGACACCTGTAGGTAATATCGTCTTCACAAACAGAGTTTCTCCTTAGGCACGTACGGAATCTTCCGAACTCGGAGATTATGCCAAGCTGCGCGCACGCACGTGCTTATGCATGTATGCAAATCGCGATTACTGTTCGCGGATTAATTAAGAGCGTAACACGCGTTCCTCGCGAGTCGGTTATCAATCGCGACTGATCTTCGGTACGAATCCTGCTACGGGAGCTTTGCAAAGGTTAAATTCTTGACGGAAATCTAGACCAGAAGGTGGATGACTAACCCGGCTGGTTAATTAGCCCTCTCGTATGCATACGAAATGAGCGCTCGTTGGCGAAACGTGTGCGACGGCGCACGCGCTCGCCTAACTGGCCAAGAATACTGCTTAACGATCCTAATCATTTCTACCACCGTGAAAGCTATAAATCGACTGATCTAGCTAATTGTAATACGTCCTGAATGTGCTAAAGAATGGCACGGCAGAAGGTCCCCAATCGGGGGCCGATCGGTAGTACGCGTACCTCTGTTAGCGCGAGGGGACGGTCTATTTTGTCGAACCGAATGGACACAACATGTGGAGTCACCCTCGCCCCATGCTCGTCCATAATACGATGACTCTTCCCTCACACACTCGCTCTCCCATTGCGTATCGGGGTGGTTCGCGAAACAACGTGAAACAAAGGGGTTCGCGGTAAGAAAGGAAGCTAGCCGTCGAACCGGGGCTGCGGCTAATTAAATATATATCTCTATAAGCCGTGGCAGCCGGTTTTATCCCGGGCGATATTTTTCGTGGCCTAACGATAATACCCTCCGCGTTCCCATTTGTTACCGCCGAAGGGAACAATTAACTCGCTGTCCGGCCCCGATTAATTTATCACTCTTCGCTTTGGCATTTAAATGCGCCCATTTTTCGTCCGTTCCACCGCGAGCAATTATCCCCCTTTTGACAGTTCACTAGCTCGCGCCGCCGCCGCCGCGCCGTCATCGCGTCCACTCGGCGGACCTTTCATTTCGCGCGTTATCACGTCCGAAGCAAACCTTCGCCGGGACGAGTTATACGTCTATAGAAAACACGATCGCGCGCGGGCGCCGCTAAAAATGTGTGTACATATTCGATCGGTTCGACGTTCGCCGAACACGTGTCACACGTACGTACGTCTGTACGTAATCGCGAGGAGAGTTGCGCAACTCGAAACGGTGAATTGAACACCGAAAAACCGATGGTCGCGCTGTGTCGCGTAAATCCGTGCTGAAAAAGAAGAGACGGATATTGGGCGCGGGCGTGGGTGGCACCCGGGGTACCGTTCCTCTCTCCTCTCTCTCTCTGTATGTGCGTCCCCCCCGTGCCTCGCCGCCGCTGCGACGTTTTCGTGGCACAGAAAAATATTGACGTACACCGGACGCAATCTTGCTAGGAAGTCGCGCAATACCCGTGACCCACGGGAAAGATAGCGAGGATTTCGAGTAGTGCCACGAGCAGGCGGGCTTTATTGATCTTTCAAAGTCCGAAGAGGAGAGTAACGACTAATCCGAGGGGCCAGAGAGTCGGGGCAAATGTCTCCAGCCAATTAAAAGATAGAATCCGGGCGGCGGGCGCCGGGGAAGAAAGGATAGGTCAGTCGGTTAATTGGCAGCTGTCGGTTTCGACTGTCGATTTCCGGGAGACCCGCGATTTATTTTAATTTTCTCCGGGCGAGAGATAGCGGCCGGGGGTCTCTCCCGCTCGCCGGGAGTAAAACAACCACTCGATGTCTCGTGCTTTTTTTTTTCCCGTCCCGCTTCTCCTCCCGCGCCGCCGATATATATTCCTTTTTCCCTTCCGCTGTTCTCTCTTTATCATTTTCTTTCTGTGCGTTTCTCCCTATCCGCGCCCGCTTTTCCTTCCCCGTTCTTTTTCATCGCGCTCATTCGTATTCAAATTTATTCGAACACATAACACACACGCGCGCGGTATGCTTGACAGGAATGCATTCGCGTGCAACGAGTAAAAAAGAGCTGGCAGTTCGCGGAGCGTGACATTCGCTCTTCTTCCCCTTTCTCTGCGTTCTCTCTCTCTCTCTCTCTCCCTCTCTCGCGCGCGCTCTCTCTCCCTTCATCGGTGCATTATATTCGACGCATTGCGGCTGCCAACGCTTTTTTCGGGATGAAACGCGACCGCGGTTCTCCGTTTCCTCGATCTCTATTTTTTCCGACCCCTTTTCCGGCCACGGCGAACCTTGACTTACTCCGTGCCGGCAACAATCGCCGGCCATTAGTCGCCCGGTTCTCCTCGCTACACCGCGTCCTCGTCATAACCGCACGAAATCCCTGGTTCCCGACCGGATCTGAACAGTTGACCGAAGCGCAACTGGCCCGCCGCGTTCCTGCCATCCCCCAAGCAAACTACGACGATTACGTCGACGGAGCCGTGGCTCTGTCAACAATGATCCCGGCAGCGACCGATTCGAAATCAAACTGCACAGCCACCGGGTCTGCCTGATCGAAGCCGGTCGCCCGGGCACCGAAGTTAACGCGCTTCGTTTCACGCGCGCTCGTCTCGCTGCGAAGTCGATCGCCGGATAAGACCGTAATTAACGAATGTTTTACAAAAGCGTTCGGCGACAGATGGCGGATCGAAAGAGTACAGAGAATTCGACTGCGTAACAGATGGTCGGACATCGACCCGGACATATCTCCGTAGAATTCTGAATTCCATTGCGAACAGAGAATTCCAGGAACTCTTTACAGTCGTTTCACATTTGTCACGATTACTTGTTCCATCCGAGGCACGAAGTTCCGAAGGAAGGAAGGGAGAAACTGTTTCATTGGCGGTGTTTAACGATTTAAGAATCCTGCCAGGGCAATCGATCAGGCGAACGAGCGCGGCGGCCGCAAACTACCCCCGGCGCTGGGCACAATCCAAAGTTCCATCGCGCTCTCGGTAATCCTTCGGACGCGGACGTCGGGACCTTTCCTTTTTCGCAATCTATCGCGGGCAAACTAACCAGCTTGGATAGCGGCAACCGACGTCTGCCAACGCCGGCGGAGTAGAGTCCCGGAGGGGTTGGCGCCGGCTAAAGGGATGGAAAAGGGAATTCCGGATTGCCGAGCTCGCACACCGTACGTACCCCGTCTCGAACCCTATTATCCCATCTAAGGCCGATACGAGTGGTTCGTGTAACGCGTGCAAACACTACACTCGTCGAGGATCGAGACGTTTGCGCCTGGCCGACAGATAGTTCAACCGTCTCGCCCTCCGCAGTCCGCCGCGGCGTACGAGCTTGAAAAGATTCGAACGGCGAAATTCGCGGCACGGTCAGTCTTTTTTACTCAGGGCTGAAAGTTCGCGTCGCCTCCTGCCACTTCTACCGCGGTAGGGTCTCGAATGGTTATTATGCCGTGGCACGATCCCGCTCCAAGTTTTATTATAGAACATTATTCTCGTTATCGCGGTCAGCTAAATTAGCCCGGACGCCGGGTCGTTACTCTGAATACTTGCATTTGTCCAGGCGGACGTTGCCCGATACATTCAATTCTTTATTTCGCGAGCCCGCGGACGTGTTGCGATAAAAAAGAAATTCTCCCGCCGGGGAATTATTTTCTGAAGCATGGAGAGCTCGAAACGGACTGCGCTACTTTTTCTTACACGCGTTAGGGCCTATTACCCAGTAGAATTCGCGCGAATGATTGAATTCCGAGCTCTTTTTTTTTCTTTACTTCTCCTCCCCCCCGGCCTCTCTCTGTTCCAGCGTCATTTCCCTTTCGATGATGAGTCCCTTCACGCTCTACTACCACTACTCAAGTCCTCGTCATCGTCGTCACGCATCACGGCGCCGAGGCCGTCGCCGACGCGACGCCAGGGATGGTTAACGACCCCGGGGCGAGAGATTGTTCCGCTGCCAATATGCTTTAGTCTCGGGTCGGCTCGCGGAACGTCATTCACCGGCGAAGAGTACGTCGGCGAAAGATAATTCGCCGGAGTAACGAGTGTCTATTCTGCGGCGGTCGCGTCCCGCCTTCCTCAATGGCTCGCAATTACCCCGTTTTAAGGTTAAACGCCGGCGAAATACGTCGACAATAAATTTTGTTTCAATCCCGTCGTCGTATTGCGTCGAAACGCGCCGCCGTGAAACCAAGGGCTGGGAACATTATACCGATTCCAGAACTTTGTCGCACAGCAGCTCACTTAACGCTAGCTGGATATAAACTTAATATTTCAGGATAACTTCTCACGGCGCTTTTCTTCCTCCGTTGACCGTTTACTATTGAACTCATTGAAAATGTCTTCTTCTGTCTCGCGGATCCAGGGAACTCGTCCGAGTTTCCCAACCGCGAGCAACAATAACGCAATTGTGTATCAATCTTCTTCCGCGATTAACAATGCGTTCTCAACGAGCTCCGCAGGAAACGCGATATTAAACAGATTCCCGAGGAGAAACGATGCTTTCTCTTACCTACGAAACCGGATACAGTCTGGAAAACCCGTGGATGGCGAAGACGACGCACACACACACACACAGACATACGGGCCGGCATGCATCGGAACGTGGGCCGCGCCAAAGCGAAATGTATTCACGGTAGATTTTGCTCCTTTGAGGAGAGTTAAACCGCTCTTATTTGGAAACAGCCCGGTCGGTTGTTGTATCAACAGAAAGAGGCGATCGGCGGGCGTTCGAGTTTCGATTCGGCGAGTTCCGCGAGCCGGTGGAGGTTGTTTGTTGCTAATTCTTAATCCGTCGCGAGCGGTTTTCGCAATTAACGGGGTAACTACGTTATACGGGGCTGAACGGACAAGCAGGTGCCACCTTTTGACGCCTCTCGCCGGCAACGAAAACTCGTTTGCCGACCGCACGACACGCCGTTAATTGGGCCTCGAAAACGCCTGCAGCGACCGACGAGACAGCCGCAACCCGCGCCCCGCCATTCTGCGGCCCCGTCTTTTGCATAAACAATGATCGCAGCCTGGGGAAATCTTCGTCGTTGTTAATAAACGAACGCTAGGCTATAAATTTTCGTGTGCCCCGGTCGGCGGCGCACCGCGGCTGCCAGGTTTCCGCGGCTCGTTAAAAATTTCACCGGCACAACACCTGTACGCGCGCCATCCGGCGCCGCCGATGATCGCCGTTATTAAAAGCTCAGGCGTCTATCTTTTAAAAGCTTCATGCGACGCGATGCGCGGCGTGCGTGTTACTCCCTATTAAATAACTAACGCCCGCCCCCGAAATAACGTAGACCGTCGGTTTATTGCTTTCGCGATTCATAGAAAATGTTAACTAATGCATCGCGAGACTGTTTATTATGCGTTTAAATATTGAGCGCAATGTCTACGCCCAGCGCCGGTTTACGACCAGATAGGATGAGATACGTAAATACGCAATGGGAGTCAAAATAAAGTACTTTAATTTCTCTTCTTCTACTGTAGTATATATTCCTCGCGCGAAATTCGTTAAGCCAGTTTTGCCGGACAGATCCCTGTTAAATACGGGCTGCGACGGAGAGCTTTTATGAATTGTCGAGAGCTCAAAGACACCCGGGTCTCTTTTACCGGCGGGAAATCGCTAAGTGATAACTGAATCGCATCTACCGAGTAATAACGTCCCTTTATCACGCCATCAACACCGTAAACTCGTTTACGACGACGCCATTGCGCCACTGAAAAGTATAACAACGAAATTAATGCTCCTCCTCCGTCGGAGGTCGTCTCGCGAGTTATTCCCGACCTTTTAAAGGTCTGCCGAGTGCTCGGCGATAAAAATCGTCTGCCGAGCGACGGATCCGCCGCGGCGCCGGTGCGCAGCTGAATTACCGCCTCGCCGGGAGTGCGAGCGCGCGGCTTCCGGTGACACGCGATCGTATTCGCGACATCGAGAGGAACGGGACGAAAGCGGATAGCAGCGGTGTGGTCGTAAAGGCGCGAGCGAAAAACCCCTCGCGGCCACAGATGGGGAACCGTAAAGATATCCGGTGACCAGCGCGATTTTTCTTGCGAACGGCGCAAGTCTCGCGGTTTCGATTTTTAATCCCGCAGACTCGTCCCCGCTTCAACGTGTACTCGCTAATATTTTGTGTACAAACGATTCGACGGGGGAAAGATTCTGAGCACGCGTCGGTCGAGCCTCTCTAGGAAGTAATAAGGTCTGAGAAATCGTTGCGGTTCTCGCGGAGTTGGCTGGTTGTTTGCTGAACAAGATCGGAGGACTCGAGATGGATTCATGCCGGAAAAATTACGAATTTATCCAAGGCCATGAAGTGGGGACGCGCCGATGAATGTTGGATGAGGGAGAAAGTTTGATGTTTGCTCGCGGAACGTTTTAAGGCGAACTCGTACGGCGAGTGTTTGCAAAATTGCCGACCGGTAATTTTCTTTAATTATCACGTCAGAATTAATTCAAACGTATCGCGCCTGACAACGCGCGCCGCAGATGCAAACGAGCTGCTCTCGGTCGATGTACGTGGAAACGCGCTCACCGGGGAACTAGTTCCCCGTCTTGTGCTTGCCGAAACGCATCAAAGCGAACACAACTGCGGCGAAAGCTTGCGCTCGCGTTACAAAGCGGAGACTAGAAAACGCTCAATTAACTGTCCTCATGTGCCTGACTCTTAGAGGACTAGCCGGTTTGATTAAGGTTAAGGGAAGAGTTAAGGCATGCAACTGTAACTGGCGACACTCGCCGGCTACACCGTTTCCCGTCTCTGGTCACAAGTTTGATTGAGCAGCCGGCGGGGAGCACAACAAGATCCACAGAAATTCGGGTTCGCGCTCTCGGTCCAAGGCTCTCTCGGGCCATTGTGAGGCCGCGCACAACGCCGGAGAATAGCATAAACTAGGATGCGCCGTGGAAAAGCTTCTCTCTACTATAAAATCCAATCCATCACTTAGCGTTAAGTTAATCTTTATATCTATGACTGCATAAATAATCCTGGCGTGAAAAGGCACCGGCTGTATAAATAAATAAATAAGCGAAACGAGACCGTGGACGATAAATTTAATTGGAAAATTGCACGCGTTCAAGAATTCATAATTGACGACTTCAATCTTATCCCTTCGCCGTCCCTTAGAGGATATTAAAATTCTCTCGCGTCTCGGAATGAATAGAATACCCGTTACTATTCGAGGAACATAATTGGAGCGCAAAATGAGAATCACGTACCATCAATTAGACCTAGCTCGAAACGTACCAAGAGAATTTTATATTAAAGCTAGCCTCGGATCTCGCTAAACATCCCCGGGGAATTGTTCGCGAGGGCACGTTGACAAAGGTCCAAGGTCGAAATAACCCGGCCGCTATAGACACGACGACGACGACGACGACGACGAGTATATTTAATAATCTAGCCCGGGCAGAATTTACGAGAGCCGGGCGGCTCGTAGGCTAAAGGGGTGAGGGGCGGCGGCCCCGCCAAGGTTACATATTCCTCGCGGAATGTTCGCGTCTCCGTTTGGATAAGCCGTACCCCGGGCTTCCTCCGTCCAATAACATCGGCCGAGTCGCGTTTAATTACTCAAATCCAGGCCCGGCGGCGCGACGCGCGGCGTTTGGCCAACGGTTGAATTAGATCGCGGCTTAAAATGTTGAACACGCTCGCTCGCGCGTCCCTTTTGCGCGCTGACGCGCGCACACACCGCCGCTCACGGATTTTCATTCTCTAACCCCGACGGGAGGACGAGGGAGGAGAAGAAAACGAACGAGCGCGGGCTAGGCCAGAAACGCGGAGAACCCGTCACGTTTCGCGTCGGGACGCAATTTTCTCGTTCGAGAAGGTCCACCACGTGAACGTACGTTAAAACGTGCCAGCTACCTCTAATGGCTAAAATATGCTCCGANGAACACGCTCGCTCGCGCGTCCCTTTTGCGCGCTGACGCGCGCACACACCGCCGCTCACGGATTTTCATTCTCTAACCCCGACGGGAGGACGAGGGAGGAGAAGAAAACGAACGAGCGCGGGCTAGGCCAGAAACGCGGAGAACCCGTCACGTTTCGCGTCGGGACGCAATTTTCTCGTTCGAGAAGGTCCACCACGTGAACGTACGTTAAAACGTGCCAGCTACCTCTAATGGCTAAAATATGCTCCGAGGTTATCGGGCTTGGCACGGTCTCGTAGTTGAAAAAGCGACTCGTACCCAGCGCCGCGCACGGTTCTGATTGGACTCTGCGGACCCGTTATTAGCCGCTTCGTTCCTTCCTTTTTTTCCCTCCCCCGTCTCTTTCTTTCCCTTTTTTTGCCTTCGCCCGGCTACGGGATGGGATAAAAGTGAATTTCAGTTGGGTCGCGTGCGAACGACACTCGTTCATCGTTATCGAGACAGTCGATATCAGAGGAAACATTTAGCGCAACCGGCCTTCTCGAGACGGTACGTAGCCGGAATAAAGAAGCGACAGGGTTACGCAGCCGAGGATCGTGCCCGGCAGCCTTAACAGGGCCGCGGGTGGAGGAGCCCGGCTGGCTTGTTGGCCCGTCACGTTTTTGCCAGGACACGTCGCAATTTTCCTCTTCGAGAAAGGACACACCGCGAGGCGGGGTTGGCACGGGGGTGGAGTCGCCACACCGATTGTTAGGACGTCACGTCCCGTTGAACGACCCTCTAACGGTCAGAGGGTATCCTTTGAGCGCCTCCTCTCTCTCTGCCTCGAAACTAATCTTTCCTCTTTCTAATGACTCTCTCTCTCTTTTGGCAAAGGATGCCTCTCGCCTCGGAGCTCCTTCGATTGTTCTAAACAACGACCGACCGACTGACGTTTTATGATCAAACAAACCGTATCCGGGCGTGGCGGTAATATGATGAAGTTGGGGGGTCGACGACACTTCGGTCTAAGACTATTGCTGAATGCGATTACGGGTACACGGACGATGAGAGACGACTAAATTAGCATTTCCTCGAGTATCGAGGATAGACAGATGGGAGCCTCGGTCAAAGTGACTTGGAAATTCTCTCGATAATCCGAGGTCTGACTGAAACAAGTCTGAACTACTTGCGGAGTCTGATTCCACGTGAAGCCAGATAGATAGATAGAAAACTATCAATGGACGAAGTTCGCTGGCGTTTGATCGAGCTAAACTAAGTTTTTAGCGACGCTCGATCTTGCGGGGCTTCGGGGAGCCAGGTTCATTTAAAATATCTGTCGGAATTAGCGGCGAAACGAGGGCGGAAGTGGGAAAAAAAGTTCGAGTCTATTGTTGGGTCGTACGGGAGAGCAGCGAAATGAATGGGCAATGAGGGTTGCTCGACGAGACGCGCTCAGGGCATTACGCCCGGGGGACGGGGGGCGGAGGGGAAAAACGTCGCGTCGCCCGCGTCGGGGGACGTCTCTGGTTTCCCTATCGAAGAACCGACACCGCAAACCAAGGGGTGATTAAGGCGATTGTTACAACGTCACGTTCTACGCGACGCGACGAGACCTGTAACCGTCAGGATATATCATACGAAGGAAAAACACACGCGTGTTTGCGCACGGAAGCTTCTCCACGGGCCGACTCGATATCCCCGCGGGGAGCAAGAGGCCACTCGAGACACTCGGCGACCGATCGATGAAAATTTCCTTTTCGACGCCTGCGGAAGGATCGCCTCGGTTTACCCAGGCCACGCATTTTTTCCGCCCCTCAAAAAACTGATTACCCGGGAACGATCGGAATGACAAATGGTCGTGGTCGTTTGTCACGCTTTAACGCGTCGCGTTACGGCGGCGTCGGGAATCGTAGGAATGAAAACGAGCGGAGATTCAAATCTCCGTACGTTATCCGGAATTCCGTAATTGAAATCTGAACGTCCGCGAAATCTCGACGGACGAGCTCCGAATAGAATTTATACGAAAATAGAATAGCCGGCGTTTGTTTCGAGTGAAGTCGTAAGGCCCGGGACGACGGGGTAATTGAACGCGGGCGTTAAAACGGAGAGAGGTAACTGCGCATAGAGAGGAGAGGCATTTCGAGACATTGACGCGGATTTACGAATCGCTTTGTCCACTTGAGAACATTTGCACGTAGCCCGTGGAACGCGGGACGGGGATTACAGTACTTCTTAATTTGTAATCCAGTGACGCCGTTTGCGCGGCCATCCTAACAATCCCACGAGCTTTGCCGGCGCGCTCCTCGCGCTTAAACGTCCGCTCGTTTCCGTTCCCGCGGCGTCTTTGACACCGACACACCGAATTTCGCAAATTCGCCCGCGACACAAGCATCCGGGGCGCGTTTCCCGTCGCAAATTATTTAAATTCCGTTTAATGACATTGCACTCCCAAATATTGCACAAATCCCAGGGAGCGCTGACACTCTCATTTACGTTTCCGTGCCTTTACACGTGTGTGTAATTAGAAACGCGAATTAAACGGCATTACCATTGTTGTCAAAGACCGTGAACGAATGACTGTTATTTAAAGCACGAAGAAGGAATTCACACGTTCCATTTTTTAATTCATCCTGACTTTGTATCAGCGACGATGAAATTTTTTCGGAAACACGATGTTTCGTCGCATTTGAACAGGAAAAATGTCATTACGCAATGCTTACTCGACGAGAGGAATAACCGAGACCCCATGATTTAACGATGAATTTAAAAGTGGAGCAGAAGGGCGAAACATCGGATCTCGTTGTTTTTCCGAAAGCAGCGCCGCGCACCGGGGGCTCTGATTTAATCACGCCGCCCGGTTCACCCTTGGAATAATAACCAGTCGCGCGGGCTGCCCGGCCGGACCCGGTGTTCGCGTACGTACACTTTTTCCAGGCCGCGCCGCGTAATTACCCGCCATTTTGTCGCTAATTTCTGGCGGCGCGGTCCGTGATCTCGCGCCCGGTCTCGTGTCCCCGGATGATCACAGGGCGCAGAGGCCCGTTCCATTCGGGAATTATTCGTCGCCCAGAGTCCGCTCCGTCGCGGGCTGTCGCGGACAGGTAAAGAAAGCAATAACGCGCGATCCCGTCGCGAGGATTCGTCGCGATAAATTATCGCCGTAGACGTCCGCGCCCGGGTACGGACGAAAGAAACAGCGCTATTTCCCTTCCCGAGGCGCTGACGCTGATAATAACGGCCCCGGCGCGGGACGAGGAGCGAAGAGGGCCAGAGAAAGAATAGAAAGAACGGGGCGGAAGGCGCGGGAGAGACGAGGCGGCGTCGTAAGGTCAGGCAAAAGACGCGCGTCAGCGTCGAGTGAGTAATATCCCACGGATCGTGGCTATAAATCAAACGCACACTCGCCGGGTGCACTCAATTTTATCCGCGACGCTAAGTTGATCCATTTTCTTAACACCTGGCCTGTCCGATGGATATTTATTGCATCGCTCCGTCGGGATATGACGCGAACCCACCCAGAGAAATTCGATTCCCCGCCTTGGCCTCAATTTCCAGGCCGAAGAAATTCCGCGCGGCCGCCGCTCCAGCCAGAAAACACACGCGATCCTCCCGCTTGCCAACTCGGACAGCCTTCACTGTNTCGTTCGTTTTCGTTCTAGTGGATTTTATACCTCTGGCTCAGTGATATATTATATATATATATATATTTAGATNGAGACGTATATATATATATATAGTATATATACATATATAGATATTTCTCACGGAAAAGGCGACGGAGGAGGAAAAACGAGGGCGAGGGTAGCGGAGCCAACGAAGCGTGGTTTAAGTATATTTTATCGAAGAGAAAAGGAGGCAGGAACGCGGAGGCTCGATCGGCCTGGATCACTGAAGATCCACCCGCGACGGGTGTCTCTGCCTAAACGATTTATTTCCTCCACTTGGATCTCGCGTGTACACACAGCCGGCCCGGCTACATACGTGCGTGCGCGTACGTATACGCGAGCGTGAACGTGTGTACATAGAGGCTACCCTTTTTGTGTGTTTCTCTTTCGCACTTCATCCTCTCTCCCGGCGCTTTCTCGATCCTCGGGGATTTAGGGGTGCCTCGATATCGATGATAGGTGTACTTTTGTACCTGGCCCCGGTGTCGATTTAATTGAAAAGGTGCCGACCGATATCGACACGTTGAGCCAGTCCCGCGATCGCACGAATCGAATGCTTTTCCCAGCCACCGGACGATATATCTGTCCGAATTCGAGCGAGCCCCGTGACGAAGATATCTCGTTCGCTATTTGTTCGTTTATCTGTCGGTTTATCCCGCGCGACTCTGTAGAAGTCGATGTTCACTGCGACAGCAAGTGATACGTCTCAATAATGAATCGGCCGATACGAGATTTTCCTGTCTATGAACATTTCTCTAATCCTTTAACTGATCCGTTCACAATCTGCATTGCGAATCGTTTAAAAAGAGTAAAAAGAAGACACGAGCTTTAATTTCTCTGTCAATTTCCAGGAAATAACGAGCGCGGCTCGTATTAATGAACGTTTAAGAGCATTAAAAAACGTTTATTCTTACCGCGTTTAATTTATGCCGCTAATTCTTTTTTCTTTCGCTGCGATTATTGCACCCCGACCGCGGCGGAATGTCCCACGTACGTGGTCAGGGTATAATTAACGACACCGAGAGGGAAAAGAAGCTCGGAGGGGGAACTTTGGCAGTCGGAATTCAACTCGTAAACATTCCGATGTTCCCGCGGCATTCGAAAAAGAACATGACGTTCGTAATTGTAAAGCGAACCCCGAGACGGTCGCGCGAAACGGATCAAGGGCGGAGAATGCATCGGTGACGACTCCGAGTGGCCCGACGCGTTTCGTGGAAATAGAACTGGAATTTCACACGGGCCGTGCTCGTGTACAGGAGCGGCGGAGAGTTATATTCGTTACTAGACGACGTGGGATGGGTCGCGGTGTACATAACTAACGTGCATTTCGTGTAGCTCGAAAAAATAAACGATCTCCGCTACTTTCGAGAACTTCGTCATTCTCACGAAAACCAGAGTTACACGGAGTTACAAACAAAAGTCGTGAGCAATTTTTCGAGGGCCTAGTTGAAATCTTGTCCTCACGCACTCACGAGTAGATACACAAGCGCTCCGTCTAAATATATATCACTGAGCCAGAGGTATAAAATCCACTAGAACGAAAACGATTCAGTCGATAGGTCCGAGAGTTTCGATACTTCGTAACTCGTGAGAAATTCATAGTTCGCAATCTGGTATATGGTTGTACAANGGGTCGCGGTGTACATAACTAACGTGCATTTCGTGTAGCTCGAAAAAATAAACGATCTCCGCTACTTTCGAGAACTTCGTCATTCTCACGAAAACCAGAGTTACACGGAGTTACAAACAAAAGTCGTGAGCAATTTTTCGAGGGCCTAGTTGAAATCTTGTCCTCACGCACTCACGAGTAGATACACAAGCGCTCCGTCTAAATATATATCACTGAGCCAGAGGTATAAAATCCACTAGAACGAAAACGATTCAGTCGATAGGTCCGAGAGTTTCGATACTTCGTAACTCGTGAGAAATTCATAGTTCGCAATCTGGTATATGGTTGTACAACGAAGAAGAAGACGTCCGGCTCGTCTCGCGTCCCGCGATTCACGGCTTGGCTTGGAAACGGTTCGCGACTCCGAATTCGGTAGTACGATTTTCGGGCGAGCAAGACAAAGCGTCACGTCGCGCAATTTCAGCCGTAGTTTTCATTACCCCGTAAAACGAATTAGAGAAACACAGTAGAGAGTTAATGAAGAAAGGAGAGGGGCGGAGACGTGAGGGGAAATTCTGTTAATTTCACAGTGGCGGTTCGCGCAACCACGGGAAACGATTCGGTCGTGGTAGGCTTACCCCGTGGATTCGTAGCTAGCTTGGATATGCATACGAACGGTCTCGTTTCTCTTTCCGTTCCTCCGTCTTCCTCCGAGGCGGAGGAACGCCTCCCGACCCGCTCGCTCGCTCGTACGAGTACGCGGCGCGGCGCGAGACGCGGCGCAAGCAGACTCAGAAGTTCGACGAGCTCATTACGGGTCGGAATATCAACACACTTCGGAGCCGAGCCGGGCCGCGGATCGGTCGCGGTTTTGCACTTTTCGCTTGCGCACTTTTCTCGTTTCGCGAGTCGCGCCGGGTATTAAACCAGGCCGGCACAAGAGAAGGCGAGAAGGAGTAAAGGAGGAGGTGTAGGCAATCGCGCGAGCCAGTTTCTCGCCGGTAAACATTTTCTGCGCGAGTCCCGAAACGTTTGCGAGGCAAGTCGAGGAAAAGTGCTCGAGTGCACGGATGCCGTATGTTCCGCTCTGCGTTCTCCCCCTCCGTCTCCGTCCTTTATTAATCCTCTGCTTCCCGCTCTTCTCGAACTCCTCGTGCCTGCCCTCTTTCTTGCATCGTCTATTTTAATCTTACCCCCGTCGTTTCTCTTCCTTACCCGGGTTCACCTCCGTCATGTCGCTTCTCAGAGAGAACCCGGGTGCGCTCTCTCGTTTTCTAATGAAAAAAATAAAGAAGATTTCCAACCCTTTTGCTCTGTTTTCGATCCCCGTGTGTCGTTCCTCCGCGAGGAGGTCCAAAAGCTGCGCCTCCGCTTTTACGGATTTTCCCTCTACTCCACTTCTGCTTTTTCCTCGAATTCTTTGTCTAGAAGCTCTCCGCGCATCTCTGTTCTCCGCACCGTTAGGGTTCCTCCTCCGCCAACTGCATAGGTCGCACGGGCGAGAGGTGTACACAGCTTTTAACCCGGATTCAGGACTCGCGTTACAAGACGCCGCGTCCCACGTACACTCGGCAAGCCCGACGCGTACACCGCCGCGCGGAACGGCGAGAACTCCTGGAGCGGAATCGGAAAATTTGGCCTCTCCATCGGTCGGAAGGAGACAGTAAAGGAGTCGTTCGGGGTTTTCTCGCGCGAGCCAAGTCGCGGGGACTGCGATGGGAACGGGGGGAGAACGGGAAAAAGCTGCGGAACAATGAGCCGGAGAACTCGGTTGGATTTTGAATTTTTTACAAGCTACGGACTTCATAATATTTGAAAAAGGCTACGAGAGTTGCGCGGGTACGAAAGGCAAACGGCGCGGGGTTGCTCGGCCCATTTCGTTTTGTAACCCGGATCCCAGGTCCTCGCGCAAACCAAGGAGAGAAAGTATTGTTCCGGGCTCGGCCGACGACGACGGTGCCGCGGTACTTTTTCTCACGGAACGTCGTGCGCCCTTGCCACGAGTCACCTGAACGACGGTGCTTCGATGAATTATGCAAATGGCAGCAGTATTCATTTCACGTTACATTTTCGCCCATGTCAGGAAACGAACTTTTCATTCAATGTTATATCACGAGTTGTCAATTCCAGAGGCGAAGGAGCGTTCAACATTCGACTACTAAGCTCATACTATTTTTAGTTCCTAATTATCGATTAGACCTCGATTCTCGCTGGAGCACTGAATCGAGCATCGAACACAGATAAAAAACCGATACCATAAGCCTAACGTTTTATGGCTTTTCCCTGTCAGAGAAACTTGGGGGCCGGTTAAACTTTTGTTAATTCCTCCTTTCGTCGTTCCTTCCCTTTGCCCCGTCCGTTTTTCCGACGCCCTCGGGTACGAAAGTTCGAGCCTCGAACTGCGGCAATCAACGGGGAATATTTACGCCGCGGGCGGCTCGACCGCGAAAGGATCGTTAGTGGGTAATTAAACGAGCGAACAAATCGGCGCGGTAGGACCGCGCGCGCGCGCGCGCCCGTATCAGCCCATATTTTCGATCGGCGCGAATCGAGTTATCAATGGAACGTACGCGAACGGACATCGTTCCCGGTTTCGTCCATTCGTTCCGAGTCCCATTCTGTCTGGCTGGGTTCCTGCCTGAAAATTTTATTCCTCCGGGCTACGGGGCGACCGGGAAGCGACGCGCGACCCCGCGAATCCAATAAGCCGTGGAAACTTGGCTCGAAATGAGCCGCGGCGAACTTGCTGAACAGTGCACAATGCGTCGAAAGTTCCAGCGGGCCGGCACGGCGCGCGGTGTGCGCGGCCGCCCGCGCCCGCCGTGTAAAAATAGAATAGAGCCCAGGGAGAAATCTGCCCTTTCAACCGGGAAATCGAAGAATTCGCTATTTCGTCCTGCCAGCCTCCTCCTCCCCCAGTTCGTTTTTTTTCCTCTGTGCATTTTTTTTTTCTCTTTCATTCATCGGTCGTGTCGCTCCTCGCATTTCCTCGACGTCACCGGGCGCGAGTTCTACGTTATTAAATCGGGCAGAATACGCTCGCAGCAAACGGGAGCATGAATGGTATCGCAGCGATGTAAAATAGTTCCCATTGATCCGCGGCCGATCGACGAGATGCACTCGAATTCGCGCGTTAACTGAAGAAATACGATCGATTAGTCCTCCAATTATTTTCACGATTTTTCGAAACCATTCCCGGACCTTTTTAAGACTTCACGGTGAGAAAGAGGTTCATCCGGTTCGAGGGCCGAGTCGCAGCCTGTTCGGCTGATACGACGTCGTAAAACGTTTGAAAGATGGCCACGATCTCGGGGACGTTTACGATCCGATCCTCTTCTTCCGGGTGATGCGAAATCACGAATTCGCTTTCATTCCGGTGAAAAACGAGTTTACTTTGCTACCACCGTGTTATGCTATGGTAATGCGTTATTTTAATTAAATTAAATAAATGAAATGAAATTTCCTTCTCTCCGGGAGGTAGTATTCAATATTCATAACTGAATTGAAAGATAATTCGGCACTGATCGAATAATTAAAGTTGTATGAATCACTTCCTTATTTGCCTGACATTTATAGCCTCCACTAATAGAATAGGACAGCGGAGTGACAAAGAATCTAGAATGACGTTAATCACGTCTAATAATAAAACGTAATTTTGGGGAGAATCGAATTAGTCGTATCTAAATCCAGACTGGATAAATTAATTATTACTCGGGAGCTCNATTCGCTTTCATTCCGTTGAAAAACGAGTTTACTTTGCTACCACCGTGTTATGCTATGGTAATGCGTTATTTTAATTAAATTAAATAAATGAAATGAAATTTCCTTCTCTCCGGGAGGTAGTATTCATAATTGAATTGAAAGATAATTCGGCACTGATCGAATAATTAAAGTTGTATGAATCACTTCCTTATTTGTCTGACATTTATAGCCTCCACTAATAGAATAGGACAGCGGAGTGACAAAGAATCTAGAATGACGTTAATCACGTCTAATAATAAAACGTAATTTTGGGGAGAATCGAATTAGTCGTATCTAAATCCAGACTGGATAAATTAATTATTACTCGGGAGCTCGCGAACTCTTACAGAATCAATCTACTATACGATCAAAGGAAATACCGAATTCGTTGAATAGTAGAACTAATAGTTTGACGTCGGAGCGAGGAGCTCCCGACGCGAGCCCGAAGATACACATTTGCCGAAGCGGATCGGTATCGCGCCAAAGTAGTTTGCCTCCCCGCGAAGATTTCAAACGTCTCCCTTGGCTACCCCACGGTAATTTAGTTTTTAACCCAAAGCGAGTCGGTTTCGAGAGGGTTCCTTGTCTCGCTCTATAAATACGTGTCGTGTCTGCTCGCTTATATGACAGACGGTCTGTAGGGAGCGAAACGTGAGTAAAATAGAATCCGTCTTCGTCGGCTTATTTAAATATTTGCCGATATATCATCATACCCTACTTGGGTTTCCTACCCCGCGTCGTCAACCCTTGTTTACGCCGGTCTCAAGTGTTACCGTCGTTGCTCGGGAAACACTGCGAAACCGGGGACCGCCGCCGATTCGAAAGACACGTGTGCACTCGTTTGTAACGAACGGAGCAAACAAAGTAACAGAGTCACAAATTAGAGCGTCAATCGATATTTTACATCGGTGCTCGCGTACGCTCTGTCGCGTTGCGAAAACATTTGCAAATGGCCCTTTTTGCAAAATACTTGGACGAGACGCACGAGCGTGCAACGGGTGACGACTGATCGGGAGCCTGTTTTTGTTTAAATGTAAACGGTTGACAATTTTCACTGCCTTGAATCATGCCCGAGCATGTTTGTGACGCGGATTGGCAGAAGGCAGATCGCGCACCGGCGTACAAAGTTCCAGTTGCGATGACTGTTGGCGCACTGTCACCGGGCTAATATGGAACGCGTTCGGTCGGCGATACGTGCATGCCCGTGACACGCACGGTGCGCAGCCTTTAGGGCGAAATGCTGTGCCGTTTAAACGCGTACGGGGCCGGTAACAAGGCGCGTAGCATTGGTCCCAATGACGACGACGACGACGACTTCATATTTGTCAGCTCGCATACTTCAAAGAGCTGTTCCGTTGCCGCGGCCGTGATCGATCACCGGAACCGGCCAACTTCTGCTAGCGCCGTGATTTAGTCCGCGGCGCGATCGTTCCATCATCTTTAGCGCGAACGAATCCGGGGCAAAGAAAAATACGGGTAGAAATTTCGCGCGGCTCCACTCGCTCGCCGGTTAAGATCGATGTCCCGGAATAATTCGTAGAATTTGATTGGTCGCGGTTCGGCGAATCGCGAGTAAGGGATTTAATCCTCGCCGATCTAGATTGATAATGATAGACCCTTTCTAGAAACGAGCCGACGTATCAGATACATATTTAAACAGCGTTAAGGCTGTCTTTAAAACAAATCCTTGCGGCCTCTGTACGTAAACGGCGCTCGCCTAGCTCTGTCTACCAGTATCTACTCGACGATCTACACTCCCGCGCGCAAAGAGAGAAAAAAGCGAGAGGAAAAAAAGGAGCGATCTCTCCTTCAGGCTCAAATAGCTCGGAGTACTAGCAATCTAGAGTGTTCAAACAACTGTTCGCGATACTCGCAATCGATCTCGCCGACGAGCACACACCATCCATCCCCTATCGAGTGGAAAAAAACATTTTAACCTCGAACCAACGGCGGCTTTAACCAGAAACACACACTCGGTAAGATTCCCCGTGGCCTCGCGCCGCCTTCGTCGTCGTCGCCGCGACGTGTGGCGTCTCGGCGCGCCGCGTCTATGACTCGTCGTCACCCTTTGAGATCGCACGGCCGGGTGACGCGCTATGAAAAAATTATTAATCGCTATCGAGCCCTCGAAAGCTGCGCAGGAAGAAACGCCGACCGCGAACGGGGGGGGAGGAGGAGAGCGAGAGAAGCGAGAGAAGCGAGCGAAGAAGCGAGCGCATAAAGCGGCTGAAAATATAACGAGCAAGAAAACAACGCAGCTCGCCGCTATCGTCGTTTCACCCCTTTACCTTTGCCAGCAAAATGCTAGTCGCTTTTGTTTTCCCCGCTTTGTTCCGGCAAGTGAAACAACCGCGCGCACGCGAAAAAAAAAACAACAGCCGGCGACCGCGTCGCTGGCGTGGAGCGTCCAGCGATTTTGTCGCGGCGCGAAATAAATCGCGCGATAGCCGCCCCCGAGCCGCCCCCGCGCCTCGCGCCACCCCGAATTCGCCGATATTCGAATNGCAAAGAGAGAAAAAAGCGAGAGGAAAAAAAGGAGCGATCTCTCCTTCAGGCTCAAATAGCTCGGAGTACTAGCAATCTAGAGTGTTCAAACAACTGTTCGCGATACTCGCAATCGATCTCGCCGACGAGCACACACCATCCATCCCCTATCGAGTGGAAAAAAACATTTTAACCTCGAACCAACGGCGGCTTTAACCAGAAACACACACTCGGTAAGATTCCCCGTGGCCTCGCGCCGCCTTCGTCGTCGTCGCCGCGACGTGTGGCGTCTCGGCGCGCCGCGTCTATGACTCGTCGTCACCCTTTGAGATCGCACGGCCGGGTGACGCGCTATGAAAAAATTATTAATCGCTATCGAGCCCTCGAAAGCTGCGCAGGAAGAAACGCCGACCGCGAACGGGGTGAGGAGAGCGAGAGAAGCGAGAGAAGCGAGCGAAGAAGCGAGCGCATAAAGCGGCTGAAAATATAACGAGCAAGAAAACAACGCAGCTCGCCGCTATCGTCGTTTCACCCCTTTACCTTTGCCAGCAAAATGCTAGTCGCTTTTGTTTTCCCCGCTTTGTTCCGGCAAGTGAAACAACCGCGCGCACGCGAAAAAAAAAACAACAGCCGGCGACCGCGTCGCTGGCGTGGAGCGTCCAGCGATTTTGTCGCGGCGCGAAATAAATCGCGCGATAGCCGCCCCCGAGCCGCCCCCGCGCCTCGCGCCACCCCGAATTCGCCGATATTCGAATCTGTGGTACGCGTCCTGGATCCGGATTCATTCGATCCTGGGACCGCTGTTGATTTTGCGCGACGGATTAACGTTGATTCTCGATGCCGAATGGAAGAATTTTATCTTCGTCGATGGATCGGCATACAAGCTGGCCAAATGGATGAGGTTCCACTGGATTATGGTGTTAGACTCGTTTGCGATTCGTATTTGAATTCCGGAATGTAGGTTACCAATAAAACGATATCCCGTTGCTCGAATTTTAATAGAATTTCTAATTTCCCGAAGTGAATTCTTACCGGTTTTCCCCGTCCACTTTCTGTGACCAATAACGATCGGCTGATGGAAATACGACGAACATGAAGAGGTTCGTTCATCATTCAGCCTCGTGAAATATTTAATCCCTGTATCGCGTCCCGGTTATCTGNTTATCTTCGTCGATGGATCGGCATACAAGCTGGCCAAATGGATGAGGTTCCACTGGATTATGGTGTTAGACTCGTTTGCGATTCGTATTTGAACTCCGGAATGTAGGTTACCAATAAAACGATATCCCGTTGCTCGAATTTTAATGGAATTTCTAATTTCCCGAAGTGAATTCTTACCGGTTTTCCCCGTCCACTTTCTGTGACCAATAACGATCGGCCGATGGAAATACGACGAACATGAAGAGCTTCGTTCATCATTCAGCCTCGTGAAATATTTAATCCCTGTATCGCGTCCCGGTTATCTACCAAATGCAATTTCGAGCGTGGAATCGGGTTAGGACTGACTGACTGTCAACGTTAATGGGAGACGGAGTGATCCACGAGCGACGATACGCTTTCAGCGTGACGCGGCGCAAGTGCGTGGTGCGTGTTCCTTGAACTTACAATTAGCGCCGGGTCACGCGGCACCCGAGGGAAATGCTACGAGCTGTTTGATCGCGGTATCCGCTTCATTGCATGCGTCGCGCGGCGTGTACCCCCCCCCCGACTGCGAATCGAATTAGCCTCGCGCAACCTATCCGCGAATCACGTCATATAATTCGCGAGCGTGCTCTCGTCTAGCGCGCGCGGTGGATGGCCGTCGGAAGGAAGGAAGGAAGGAAAACCGCAGGGTCGAGGAACCCGGTGGAACAAAGAAAACCCGGGAACGGTTTATGCCTGTGAAACGAGAGGGCTCAGACCTTTTGACGCTACTATCGCGAATAAAGGGAAGAGAGAAGAGGAGAGAAGCAGCAGGTACGCTACGGCGCGAGGTGAAAAGAACGCGGGAGTGGGCGCAGGAGAGAGAGAGAGAGTGAAAGGGGACGGAAGGGTGATCGAAGCCGGTTTCGAGCGGGAGTAAGCAAAGGCGAGGGTTGAACGAGCGCGAGACAGCCGGGGAGGAAAAAAAAAAAATGTGCCCCGAGATCGGAAGCGGAGCGCGGGAAGGAAACGCAGAAACACGCGCGAGCTCCGCGGGGAATTCGGTCGGTACGATTCTTCTCGCGTTAAACGAGCACGCGTCAAAGGACCCGTCAGATATTACCTACCGAATTTGTACACCGATCTGGCAATTTCTGACTCGTTCGAGGGAAATTAATTAGCCGGGGGCAGGTATTAGTATCTATATCGGGAACTCGTGCATTGACTCGAATATCGGCGGAATTCCATGAAAATCCTCGTTAATTTGGTCGTACTTCCTCGCTCCGTCAAAGGCCCGACGGAAATTATAGATTATCGAAACCAGAAGTAACGTAATTAATCGCGATTAAACGCCGTTTTTAAAGATTCGCTATCTTGACAGCGGAACGTTCTCAATATTTTAGTCACGATTATGTCGAAAGAGCGGCGATTTAGAGGTTGATAATGACAGAGAAGAATTTCAGGTCGGAAAGCGACGCACTATCGGAAAATGGAACAAGGATATCGACGACGTGAAAAAAAAATAAATTGAACACCTGACGCTAGGCATAATTCACGTTCGGCAAATATAAATCTCGGATTCGGTGGCCGGAGGGGCGAGAAGAAAAGAGATCGTCGGATGGAAGTTTCGCGGCCGGGGGTGCGATGATTAATACGTTCGATTTTACGGTACACATCCCCGTTGTAAATATGTTTAATTTGTACGAAAATGCGGCGGCCAATCAAATTATCGTCACCGGACAAACAGGCGTTGCCAAACAAACGAGTTCGTGCAAATACCCGTGTACCCGGTTCCAAGTCTCGGTGATTCCGCCCGTTTTGAACCGGCGACCTACTTTCCAACGAGTCGCGCGATTTGAATCGTCGATTTTCTACGATTCCTCACCGTCCCCTTTTATCTGTAATTATCGTTCGTCGAATTGATGCCCGGGAGAGGCTATTGGAAGATATCAACGTCGTCGCGTAAATAGAGAGTCAAAGAAGCGAAAGGGAAAACGTTCAAAGAGCGACAGCCCCCGCTCGCGACGAAACTCTCTCTCTCTCTCTCTCTCTCTCTCTCTTGAAATTGTAGTTCGATTCTGTAGATGCAGGTGGGTAGCTCGTCCGGAGAAAGGTCAGAGCGTTGAGATCGCGGAGGAATAAAGGACAGAAATAAACGCGGACGCAACCGGCAGGAGAGCAAAAGAGGTAAAAGGAGAGGAAGAAGTTGAGCTGTGCGCGGAGATGATGAAGGGGAATCGTGGTGTGTGCAGGTTACCCGGAAGACGAGCCAGATCGGGCCTCTTCCGGGCGAGAATTGAGACGTAGTCGAGGGAAAGGTGTCTCGTTGTTTAAAGAGCGCAGTCGGTAGAACCCCTCGAGGGATTCCAAGGGATGGGGGCCGAGCGAACGGGGGAAGGAGTGGCGAGAGGAGGAAGCCGAGGGTAGATTTTGGGGATAGATACCGGGCAAAGGCTGTAGGCCGTTTACTATAGCGCCCGGTATGTACGTATATGTGTACACGGGGAAACGCGGGAGAGCCGAGAGAAAGAGAAACAGTCAGGGAAACGAGCGACGGTGGTGGGACAGAGGAGGAAAAACGTAAAGGTAAATGTATACAGAGCGACGGAGACGTGGGAGTCAGGTGAGAAGGAGAAGGCCAAAACCTGCCGCGAAGAACGGAGGGAGACAGTTCGACGAAATAACGGAGACGGAGGACGGCGAAGTGGTGTACATGTGCGCGGGCGAGAGAGAAAGATAGAGAGAGAGAGAGAGGGAGAGGGCGAGATGCACAGCGGTATAGCTTCAACTTTGGCTGTGCCGCAGTGGTATCGAGCGGCAACCCCACCTTTCGCTCCTTGCTGTACCCCTTCCGCCCCTTCTGTGCTCGACCTACCCTGGCTACACCGTCCACCCACACCGCGAACCTCCTCCAGGGAGTGTTATAGCGCTCTACTCGCTGCTACGTTCACTCGAACGAGTCAAACCCTCTCTCTGTCTCGCCACCTCTCTCGCCCCGCTTTCTCTGACCGACTTCTCTCTTTCCAACTCGCATTCCGACTCGCGTCTACTCCGACTCCGACCTCGTCTCCTCTTTCGTTTACCCTAGCGTAGCCCGCCAACCTCCCCATCTCCACCCCCTGCGGCTCCTCGACCACCCTCCTCTAGACCGGTAACCTGCACCACGTGGCGGTACTAGCGCTAACGCCACTCCATTTAGCCAGCTGTACGGCGCCAGGAATGTCGAGATCATGTACACGGCCGTTCTCTCCCTCTCCCCCCCCCCTTTCTCTCTCTCTCTCTCTTTGGCTGCTCCGAGGCTTTGAGAACCCAGCCACCGTTCGTTCGCGAAAACGCATCGGCCTAGTACCTTTGGACCCATAGGCTGCTCCATCTGGTGCAGCCTTGATATATATCAGGTAAGACGATTATGCACCTGCCAGATGTACATACGCCGGTATGTACGGATCGTACGCGCCGGCCTCGGGGATAACCACGTCGAGAGCATGCAGGATTAAGTGTGTCGAGAAGGTTCCGATCGCGTAAGACTCTCGGTAAATTTCCTTGTATCGTCCGTTCCTTCAACTTCCGTCGCGCATACATACCTGCAACAAAAAAATGAAATCGCTGTTAAGACGCGAATGAAAAAGCTCGTTTTAGACGTCCGGAATTATCATTTAAGCCGGGGGAAAGCTCTTTCTCCCGGTTTCTTTCTCATTCGATATTAACGAACTCCCCCGTTCGAGGTTTATTGGACAGTTTAAGGCGGTAACAACGTATCGTTTGCCTACGGTGCTCTTTCCGGTTGGAAGGAGGCCAAACAATTATCGTTACGCGACGGGATCGGAGTCGTTGGGTTTAATCATGGACCCGCGACCCTCTATCTCGCAGGTACCGCCTCGGGCGAATTTTTATATTCCATTAGGTCTCCCGGCCTTACAAAAACGTACCGCCGTTTCATCCACGCGGACGTATAAATGCGGTCTAAACGGACACGCCCACGACGCGACGTTAATCGTGACATCGTCTAGCGTGCGGACGTCCGACGGGAAACATCGTGTTTGCTTGTAACGTCGGCCAACACCATTTGCGACTACCAATCGATACAAATCGCAGCATCGCTCGGTTCTTACACGCCTTTTTCGCGTCTCTCGATTCCCCATTTACGCGAATATTGATTACCAACAGGATATCCTAATATTTACACTAAAACTGATGCTATGGAATTTTTATTTTAGGAAAAAAATTCGTGGTCTGCTTCGTTTTTGTCAGATAAATGGTACCTATAAAAATGTATCGCTACGATTAATTTTAGAGAATTGAATTGATAATTTTCGTCGAGTCGCGCGATGCATCGACGTTCCTTAGGTGTTTAAGAAGATAATTTCAGATATGTGTTAGATCAATTGTGCGATTCCTCTCGTTCATCGATATGGATCGCGAGATAGAGTGGTAAACGTTCGAGACACGAGAGCGTGTAGCAGCGCGCAGGAAATTATTCCTCGAAACGGCCGAGGGTAAATAAAAGGAAAAAGAGGGAGAAGGAGAATGAAAAGAAGGAACAACGACCGGCTCAAGTAAAATGCTCTTATCGTCGGAATAATGTGTATCTTTCTCTCTCCCCCGGCCGTGCACCGTCTCGCTCGCGGTCCCAGCTGCGACCCCCTTTTCCCCGACCGCGAGGCGAGTTTTCGACCGACGCGACGACCGAGCTGCGGGGGCGGGGGAGTATCGCGCAATTATTCGCAGTCGATTTAATTCTCGCGTGGCATTACTGGAAATATTTTTCATGCCGGTTGTTTCTCGTCGCGGAAAAATGAGCGCCGCGTCGCGCCGTACAGGAAAAAAANAACAACGACCGGCTCAAGTAAAATGCTCTTATCGTCGGAATAATGTGTATCTTTCTCTCTCCCCCGGCCGTGCACCGTCTCGCTCGCGGTCCCAGCTGCGACCCCCTTTCCCCGACCGCGAGGCGAGTTTTCGACCGACGCGACGACCGAGCTGTGGGGGCGGGGGAGTATCGCGCAATTATTCGCAGTCGATTTAATTCTCGCGTGGCATTACTGGAAATATTTTTCATGCCGGTTGTTTCTCGTCGCGGAAAAATGAGCACCGCGTCGCGCCGTACAGGAAAAGAAAAAAGAACGTTCCGCTGACAAGACGTCTATCCTCGTTTCAGAGGTAATCGGATCGCCGCGATTCCGCTTTTCGTTTTTACCGCGTGCACTTCTGAAAAGAGACCCTTTCTTCCGTGGTCTTATTATAGTCTAGTAATAATTTAACGCTCGATGGGGGATCACCGTATAAGAACAGAAGACTCTTTCATCGTCGGCTTTTATGATCTTATGACCAGCAGATTCGCCATGTTGTTAGTTGCCCGTAAGCTCTAATTGAAAGATAAAAGTACGATGTTATATATTCAACACAAGATCGTGGGTTAAAGAGACTCAATTAGTATGTAACTGTGGTTCTTAATTAATTCATCGATTAGTCCTGAATGATTCCTGATAGAAGAAAATTGTACACGACCTTTTTTGCAGATAATGACAGTACCTACAACTTTTATTTGAAGCATTTTTCGAAATTCCGAGAAAAAAAAATTTTAAATTTTTTCTAAATTTTTCCAAGGGGTACGCCTTTAGATTTTGCGAAAATCTCGTTTTTTGCCAATAATTTCTTACATGTTCCCACTAGCGAAAAATGTTTGAAACGAAACTATTAGGTATCGTCAAAAGCTACAATTTTTGTATAAAATATTTTTCAGTAACGTCAATAATTAACGAGTAATTTGCAATAAACTATTTTATCGTTTTTTATCAAATACTCGTAAACTATTGACACTAGCAAAAAAAGTCTCAGACGAAAGTTGTAGCTCTAGTTATCAACTACAAACAAGATCTGATGCAAGTTTCCTGTAAGTCCTACAGTTTAGAAGTAATTGAGAAAAAACGAAATTCTTTGCCAAAACTTGGCTAAATCGAGGCTCGGGACGGCCGGATTTTGTCAGCACCCATAAAATGCCGATTAATTATATTTAACTCCTTAAATATTGAAGTTAGAAGAAAAATTCATAGAACCTTCCTTGCGGCGAGATCGCTGACGAAAAAATCGAGCCGCGGCTCATAAATATGGTAACACGAATTTGCGTATAATTCGGATCCGTCGATGAATCTGAAATTCGAGCCGATCGATTAATTGTTCGCGCGGAATGCGAGATTCCAAACATTTTTCCGCCTCAACGCTCCTCGATCGACAGAGATATACTCGAAGGAAAGTCAGAATTCCGTGCTTCTCGCTGACGTTCCTTTGTATTTTTCGCGGGCACGTGACGCCTCGCACCGAGTGTCAAGCCGTCGAACTCGAACAGAACGTGTGACGAGATTGTTTCCTTGACTCGTCGGAACACGTCGCGTTATTGGTGCACGAAATATGAAGGAAACACGCACACGGTACGAGGGAACATCGAGAGAGCGAAAGAGGGACGAGAAGGATTCGTTATTAGAAGGGTGCAGCCCGTGTCCCGTAGGTCGGGCGTTGCGGTGGCTCGAGTGCTAAGGGAGCTTCAATTTAACGTTTTTCCTCCGCTGATTTTACTCGTTGCGCCTCGAGTTTCCTTAAAAGATTTCCTTCCAACGGAGAAACGCGGTTTTACGCCGCTCGGGCCGCGCGAGCCACAATATTACGGTGGCGTACAAATTAAAAAAAGGTACGGGCAAAGGGGTGGAAAAGTGGGGTAGAGCTCCGGGAAGAAGAAGGCAGGAGCAAAGAGTCGGCGGGATAATCCCGTTGACTCGAGTTTTCTGTGGCCAAAGTCGACCAGCCACGTTAAAATTGCTAATACAAACAAAACGGAATATTTCCTCGGCCAAGTGAAACTCATTCGCGGCCACGACACGCGTTTCCTTTTTACCGCCGCCGGGCTAAACGGCGGAACGCGAAGTTTCCCGACAACAGGGAATGAAAGGAACAAGAACAACAGTGGTTGAAGCGGAAAGAAAATAAAACGCGACGCGAAAATCCGTGAAAGGAACGAAAATTTTAATCGCGAAAGGCAGACCGTATTCCTACGTATACGTACATACCTACGTGCGCCGTCGTGTTTTCTCTTTTAATCGAGGCATAACGGTCGCGGGATGAAATTGGACGGTGTTTGCGAGCCACCGGCGCTGCAGCTAGTTACGTTTGAAATTAGCATTGAAAATCGCACGCACCAGACGGACCGCCGTTATTTTCCCGGCTCCGACGTCTACGTACTCCGGCACGTTGTTTCACCGTGGAAACGGGAACGTTTACAAAGAACGTTTTCGACGGCTGGCGAAGGGTTTCCGCTGGAAAAGCGCAACGGCCGACCCGCGGCGAACGGGTCTCGAAGCGATCGCATCGATAATGCGACGAGACCGAGTCTGCGAGCCCGACTTGGAAAAGGGACGAGTAAAAAACGACGGAAGAGAGAGAAAAGAGGGAACGGGGAGTAGGAGACAGGGCGCACGGAAGGAATTCCTCGAGGTTCGCGGAGTTCGTTCTCGGCACCGTTCTAGGATTTACAACCCCCGCGCGCGCATCCCTCGGCTGCTTCTTAAAACGACAACGATAAATTTTCGAATGCGCGCCGCGTAAATGCGGAGCACGCGATTCTTTGTAAATCCGTACTCTAATTTATTACAGGAGTGCTATCGAAAAATCCCATCAACTCTCTTTTCAGCCGCGACCTCTTCTTCTCTATATGCAAATGATTTTCTCACCATAACAATATCGCCGCGGGCAATTTATCATTCGATGGGCAGGACGAAAGGCGGACAAAAGCCCGGGGAACAGAATGCTATTCGATTTGCCGTGTGTCTTACGGGACACTGTGGCCGCGTAAAAGCCGGAGAAAAATCAATGGCGAGCGGGGCAGCGGACCGGAAGTAGTCCCGGAACGAGACAATGGACGGCGTCGGTTCGTGGCAGGGACGTTCATTCATTTGTCGCCTCGAAAGAGCTTTCGTTAACGGGACATGATCCCCCCCCCCTCCGAACCGGTGTACTCCATCTAACTTGACTCCCGCTGGCTTTTTTCGGGCCCTGGTTACGGTCCAGGAGACGACGACGGCGGCGACGTTCAAGAAAACCGCGTCGTGAACGAAGCCCGCTGGACAAATGTCCCGGAGAAGTTCCCGGGACTTTCATTAATCTTTCACGCGACCACCTCGTCGGGAACAGGGGGATATTGACTTTCTGGCCATTTTCGTGCGGCCACCTTGCGGCCCGTATTCGAAATTCCGCCTGAAAGGCGACGGTAAACGCAGCTGAACAATGTCTGTTAATTGCCTTTCAGCCGGTCAAACTGAATTCGGGCGCCTCCTCCCCCTCTGGAAACGCCATTATGTCCGGCATTCGGAAAGAAAAAGTTCGTTCTCCTCGTCTCTCTCTCTCTCTCTCTCTGTCATAGGCACTCGTTCTCTTTTCAGGGTGTCAATTATTTATCAGAAGCTGATTACTTGCCGCCCATTTCGCGGGGAGTTCAGCTCGAGCGCGATCAATTATAACGGCCCGTTCTGGCTTATACTAACGGAAGGTTGGATCGTTAAAGTCCCGAGCACCAGCGGGATTCAATTCCTCGATGAATGAAACCCCGCGCAGTATGTCTGTGACACTAAAACCGAAACGGGCCACGCATCCCTTCTTTTTTGAAAGCGGTCGCGCAGCCTGGCTCTCCGCCGGCTATTTATAAAATTTACGATCGATAGCTCGTAAAAGAAACATTTATGGGCGAATCCCGTAAAACGGGGGCGTCGTCGATAAGCTTGATAGCTCGGGTTCATTTAGTACGGATATAATAACGTGTAATGCCGGCCGACTAATGATATTATTGCGTATTCAACGCCGGACCATATCATAATCGGCGACTGATGGATTCAACGTACGTTCGTACGCGCGCACACACGTGCGACCCGCACCACGTGCACGGCGAGTTTCTCGGTATGGCGCGTCGATAACGCGACTCGATTGCTTTTCCGTTCGAGGATTCAAAAATCAACTACAGCTGCCCGCCTTCGTTAGTCTCGATTCTTCAATTTTCCTTCGTCTCATTTTCTCCGTTTCCATCGCCGCTCGGATTCCCTACGTAATCAGTTTACATCTAGTAATTCTCAGTAATTCCCGCCCATTATGCGAGAGTGTAAGCCAATTTCGAGCTGAAAGGGATTGACGGGTAGCGTCGCTTTAAATACATATAAACCACGGTCCGCGTGGTCGGAGAAAAACGAGGAGGCCGCGGACTGACGGACGGGAGCGAGAGGGAAGGCGAGGGGCCGAAGAAAGATGCGGGGAGAGTAAAAGTCGCGTTTTGCAAGCGCAGCGAGTCGTCAGATGAAAAGTGCACGATTATTAGCTTCCTCCTTGATGCTCTCTCTACCCGGTGGCCGCCCGTCCCGTCTCCAGCCTCACCCCGCCGTAAACGGATTATAGGGGCTTTGGCTAGGGCCCTTTTCCTTCTTGCAGAACACAGTTACCTCGACCAGAAAGAAGAGATCGCCCGGCGAGGCCGATCGCGTTGGCCGCGCGGCCAATTCGGGCCAATTTAATCCTGATTCAAGATCCGGCCGTTCCCGGAACGGGAAAATGAAACGCGAAGGCCGAGGCGGGGCCGGGCGAGGCTGGCTCGCGACAACAAGCCCCGAGCACGCTCGTTACCTCCGGCAAATCGAGCTGCCAGACGTCGCGTCGGAAAAAATCCCGAGAGGGAACGGCATGGATTTTAAGGCGTGAAAAATGGGTGCACTTCCAGAATGAGAGGAGTCGCCTCCGCTGCGTCCGATGTACACGCCTCGGAGCCGAGTTCCCCTGATTTCATTTCACGATTTATGCACAGTTAGCTGAACATCTAATAAGATTTACTCGGTAATGGGACTCGACAATTGGTTCCAGTTTTATAGAGGTGAATAGTAAAATAGAAACAAAATTGAAAATGCATCGAGGGCTGTCGATATTGGAAATAGAGGAAAATAAATGTATACGCGATTCAGTGGGCGGTTAGTAACTCTTTGAACGCGACGATTAAATCCAGGAAAAAATCAATTACGGATGTAGTTAGCGCCGCGTTAAATTTTAGCGAATCAATTCTAAAAACTAGTGGTACGCGCATGAAAGGCCGAGGATCGAATAAATATAATTGAATAATATTCGTGAGAGCGGGAGTAACATTTAATTGAAAGGATGGCGAATACGATAACGACGTCGATTCCAACGCGGAGCCCGGCCGCGGAGAGTGGCGGGAAGTGCAAATCAATAAGCAAAAGAAGGGGGCAAATAAATGGAGGCGCCGCGAATACATACTGCGGCCGGGCCCCGTGACGAATGAACCGCGATACAATCGACGCTGCGCAGTCCATAAAAATCAGCAATAAACGGAACGCGTTACAATCTACAATTGGCCATAAAGTGCCGTGGAAAACATAGAATTTTCGCCAATTAAACAGAGACTGATCGGAGGCTAGACATTAAAAACAAAAATACGTTCCAAGTTTTATTTTTTCAATTCCGCCGGCGTCGATATAACAAACGGCGTCCTGCGTTCCTCGATTAATAAAAACGCATTACCATTCGTTGAATCATTCTGTTAGGGCGCGAGGGTGTGAGGGAATTAAAGTCGAAAGATATTCCGGATCGATAAACATTCGTAATAATTTCCAACAAATACGTTTTATCGTATCGGCCGCGTGTATCGCAACAATAATTTAAAACAATTAAAAGAGAAGCATTGCCCTTCAGTTTTCATGCCGCGCGGTTCGGCCGCCAACGGAGGGCTCTAACTGGCAGACTTGTCCAATTATCGCGGACGTACACGTTAGCCCGCCCTCGAACATAATTTCGCTGGAGCACCCTAGAAAATTCCGAATCTCGTCCGAATTCTGCTCGACCTCAAGTAACGGAAACCTTAACCCGCGCGGCACGCGGCGACTCGCGAGATCGTCCGCAGGATCAACAACCGGACGTATATTTTTGGCCAGACACACTGGCAGCGGACAGAAATCGCGTTGCAACATAGGCGTAGAGACGGTGCGAGCCGAGTATCGATTCTCGAGGGTCGTTTCGCTGCGAAATACGACGCTGTATGCACTCTCTCTCTGTTCGCCCCCTCGACGTAGCGATGAAACAAACTCTCGCGGTAAACTACCCGCGCCAGCTACGAGCAGCCACCACCACCACCCGGCCATTCTGTTCCGAATTTTTTTAATTACTCGACGAATAAAAATTGCGGCAAGAATATACGCGCCAGCTTCAGAGAGACTTTCTCTCTAACTCTCTCTCTCTCTCTCTCTCTCTCTCTCTCTCTATTTCCCTCCCTTCTTTGCCGAGTAGAGAGAGAGAGGAGTACCGGAGGAACGCGAGGCAACCCCTTTCAAGTTCTCTACGAGGCTTTTTACCGCGGTATAAAAACCGTCCGTTTAAAACGTTGTTCGACGTGGAAAATAACCGCGTCCACCGGCCGGGAGACATTACCGCGACGAAACGCGTTCCCGCAGGGTGGTACCGGTAAATTAAAAGCGTTTTCGAAAGACACCGACGCCTCTTCTTTCCTCATTCTTCCCGCACTTTTCATTTAGAAAGACATAGGCAACGTTACAAAAGCAATTTGTTTCCCGAACATTTCTCCCGTCGCGGCCTTGTATGACGCGCGCGCGTTACGGTCTCTCGACCCCTGCCCGGAGCTTTGAGAAACGACGGCGACGCGTACGGATTGAAAAGCCCGGGCTGGCTCTCTCGCAAGCTCCAAGGCGATGCGTCGAGTTCACGCTCGAACACGGGACAAGGCGTCCCGATCTAAATAGAGATCCCATGTGTCTCTCTTTGCACGCGTGAGAACAGGTCGAGGCGGTGAACGCGGACAAAAACCGTCGCCGGGGTTATTCCCTTTCAGTTAAAACAGTTCCCATGGTAATTGCTCGCTTCTCCCAGTTTCCACCCCCGTTTTTCGAGTAAATAAACGTGCGTACGCTCAAGTCGCGTCAAGAAAATCTCCACGCTGTACCGCGCTTATTGTCCCTCCTTAATCGCGTACGTTGCTTTTCATTCGTTCTTTGGTCTTCTATTAATACATATTAACTTCCTATTGGAAAAAAAGATTCTCTGAACGACTCTCTGCAACATCCTATTACCTTCCTTTTTTTACCAAGTATTATGAAAAAGTCTTTAACTCCCGCGTAAGAGTTGAGATTCCGGCTTTCTCTCTCTCTGAATGGAAAAGAGAAGAATAAGAACACGAATGGAGGAAAAAGTCCTGATATTCAGCGTCGGGAGAGTGTTACTCCCGCTATTAGGTAAAGAATCCATTACCGCGTTAGTGTCACGGGGATAACGAAACCCGACACTCGCCACGGTGAATTTATTCGCCTAACATCAGACCGAACAGACGCGAAAAGATTCCCTCAACTTTCGTCCTCATTATCCATTGGATTAACCTGTCAAGCACGCCTGATTATTCCGTTAGCCCAGTTAATGGTCGTCGTCCCACGACGGCGGCTGCTCCCCGAACACAGTCGTGTAACGCGACCGACCAAGATTTTTCCTGCCTCATTCTTTTCCGACCGGGAAGCTTTTCGTTCGACCCGTGCCCCAGATTCACGAAACGTACCTTTCACTCCTTTCCTCGCTCGCTCGAATAATACACCGAACGAGGAGAGAGAGAGAGAGAGAGAGGAGAAAAAAAATTACGACCCTCTATGGCGTCGTCCTGGGTTCTCTCCTACCGATTTCTCGATTTTCCACGGCGTCCTCGAGACGCTTCGAAAGAAAGCGCAGCGCGACCGAAAACCGCCTCTTGCCTCCAAAGCCAGTGGCCTCATTAAATCAATTCGAGAGGTCGAACCGCTCGAGTGTTCCCGTCGAGGACACGAATTTCCCTCTTTTCCTTTTCCTCCAATCGCAAAAATCTACCAATCACGTCGAAACGATCTCCGCCCCGATTAACCCTAATCGAATTCCTGATAATAATAATAATTAAGGCGACGGAACAATCCTGTGCAAAGAATATGCATTCTCTGGCGTGTTTAACGCCAGGGGGAGAAAAGAGTTGACAATTTCAATTGGCCGGCGTCGACTGCACGGAATGCCTGGGAAAGGGTTAATATTGCATACGAATGCGGATGCAAGTCTTATCGCGATTCGCGTCGTCTGGAAACGTTCCGTATGCAGAGAATCGTGCGCCGCGCGATGGAAACGAGACCGAGATACAACGTATTAGATATTCACCGACAATGTTATCAAATGACGGTGTATAAATCGGAGCGTGCATATTATTAAAGGCACCGTCGCGTGCATCGATCGTATCGACCGATGCAACGCGACGCTACGCTATGCGCCGAGACGCGCGAGATCGGGGCGTTAAACAGCGGCGGCGGTGCGAATTCCTAGAACGCGTCAAGGAAGAAGTTCGCGTGGGAGGAGGGAAATGGATGCGCGGTATGTAGAGACAGAAACTGAAACGTACAGCCGGCTGTTCTAGTAGCAAGTTTCAAGATTCAACACGGATAGGCGTGTACCCTAATTGGAAAGAGAATTGGTTTCCTTGGAACAACGCGTAGATAGCGTTATCTAGTTTCCGCCGTTTCGGAAAAACCTAATATAGACGTATTATGAACGGTATTTTTTAACAAGCGTCGGAACGAGATGCGCGAGGAGATTGCTGACTGACATTACGGCAATTCCTCTAAATTTAGATAATCCGTCAAAGGGAGTGTTCACCCAGAAAACGTCTCATGCGGAGACGAACGGCAAACAGTGAAAGGCTGACTTTTTAAAACCAGTTGATCCGCTCGATCGAGGACTTTCAGGGTCGGCCGACAAACAGACCTTGACACACGAGGTCCGGCAAGGACTGAGAAATTTTAGCACCTGTCGCTTTCGAGACCGCGTCCATAAAAGGATCGAGGCGTAACAGCTAGGTGCCGTTACGTTCGTAAGCTGTCAAGAAGTTGTAGATCGGAGAACAGATGGCAATAAAAGGGCGCATCGAAATCGATCGAAGCTGACATATTGTCTCGCGGAATTCCCACTGGCGGTAACCTAAATCTATATGGTTGGATCCTGCGAAGTGCTCGTAGCTTCGGGAATAACCCAGTTTTGGCGTTTCCTCCAAACTTTCAGTCGATATTGCGTTTTATAATTCGGCTCCGTCGCGACCGGATTCGAAAAATCGTGAATCGAAAATCGGGAGGAACAACCGGAAACAATATCGCGGAACAAAGTGTGGGGACGCGGGGCGAAACTTTTCAAACGGGGTGCGACAGAGAGAGAGAGATGAGAGGAAGAGGAAGAGGACAGACGACGGAAAAAGCTCATCGGTTTTTCGATTCGTCGAGTTTTTGGCAAACCCGGCGAGCGGCGCCGGTGACGCGCGGAAGTAGCCAATTATGGGAGCGCACAATGGGTCGGAATTTTCGTCGGCCGTGATCCGGTCGGAGGAAATAAGTTGGTTCGAAGGCATCGGGTCTCCCCGAACGACATCGGAAGTATCGATTTCCAAATGCCGGCTTTCCCGTTTCGTTCCTTTTCCTCTTCGATCGTATCCCATCGAGGAAACGATCTTGCTTTTATTTCGCCCCCGGGAGCTGGATATTTCGTTACGCGCGCTGCGCTGGTCCGAGTCAATGGCTTCACCCTTCTCCTCCCTCTTTCAACTCTTTGTCTCCGTCGCACCCCTTCCGCGTCGGAGACACGTGACCCTAACACGCATTACGTACGCCGCGGCGTGACCGGCCGCCTGGCTGCCACCCTTCTCTCGATACCGGAGCTTTTCATAAGCGCGACATAGAACGCCGATGAATTATCGTCATTACCGAGCCATTCATGACAACCGGCTGTCTTCGGAACCTGTTCTCGATATTCGACACTCCCGTAAACGTGCCGCGTTCGAGCTAGTCCCAATGAATTACCGTCAAATCGACATAATTGTAACCACGCTACCATCGTTAATTCGATTCCGTTCGATGCCAGAACGAACCTCTCGCACAGAGACGCTTCATCTCTCTCTCCCTCTCTCTTCCTCTCTATCCCCGTCACTTCTGTGCCCNAAATCGACATAATTGTAACCACGCTACCATCGTTAATTCGATTCCGTTCGATGCCAGAACGAACCTCTCGCACAGAGACGCTTCATCTCTCTCTCTCCCTCTCTCTTCCTCTCTATCCCCATCACTTCTGTGCCTCGCTTTTATTTCCTGCCGTTTTACGCGCAACTGTTTTTTCTCCTTTTACGAGCCGGGATCTGGCGAACTTTGGAACGATCGGCCTGCGAGCGTTCGTTCGCTTCGACGCCAAGGAGGCGTGAACGGTTGGAGAGCTCGCGATCGAGTGGAAAGAATCGCGCACTGTTCCTTCCTCCCGGCTCCTCGCTCTCCAAAGCTCGGCTTCATCACCGAATTTATGAAAGTTCTCGTTCGCAGCCATTTTCAATGGCGCGTCGGATTAACATTTAACGTACGAGCGAGAAACACACAGAGAGTTCCTTTCGCGCGGGGGTAAGTTCCGAGTTAGGCCGCGTTATTTCGGGAGAGAGCCTCCGGTGTACTTGTCAGGGAGTGTAACGTCGGGTGGTCCGCGTTTAATATTTCCCCGCGTTTCAACGTCATAATACGTACACGCTTTATTAGCGAAAGGGAAGCCGGCCGACCCGGTAACTTCCGCCGGCACTCCGTGCGCGCTGCCGCGCCGTAACCAATCCCATTGCGAAACACCGAACTTTGGGATTACGAAATAATTACATTGCGGTACCGCGGTTATTGAAAGACACGTACACGTATAAAAGTATACCCGGGAAGATACGCGGATTATAAATGTATAAACAGCCGGCGCGCGTTTTGCAAGTCGGTAATGGGGGGGTCGTTGAAAATTCAATCCCGACCGCGCATTAATTTCTCATACTAGTTCATTTCTGGCGCGGGTGTACATCGTGTAACTCGCGCGAATCTCCGTGTAATTCCCAGTTGATCCCCGTGGCCTATGGTTATTCAACGTTATTTTATTCGGCGCTCTGTCCGCCGGAGCTTTAGCGCGACCGCCATCCAATCACTTGTCAGCCTCCGCCCCGGCTATTAAAGAACAACGGGGACCGATCAACGTCCCGATCGTTTACAATGTCCCCGACAACGACCGATTAATCGGATTGAAAAGATTCAATCATTTGCCCCCCGCGCGCGCGCGCGCGCTCGCGCTCGAACGTCAACCACCGCCGTTCGGAAGGAATCCGTTTCGGCGACCTACATATCTACGCGCGCGCGGGTCTCGATCGTTAGTGCAGTCGAAAGATCCGGGAGCTGGAATCCGGATTCCCGATGCCTCGGATTCGATCGACCCTATTCTTTCGCCAGCCGCGGCCAGCATTTCGGACAGTCGGCGCATAACTTCGAACGGGCACGGTCTCTGCTCGTGAAACGTCGCTGCATCTGTTCGCCAAGCCGCAGCCAGCCGAGGCACGTTCTCCGATCCTCAATACGCCGACTGGGTATCGTAAACAAGTTGGCGGTCGCGCTCGGCGAGAACTTAAGAACGAGCCGATTTGTTCTCGTTGCGCGGGCAGAATTGATTGGTCTTATTCTATAATTGGTCATGGGTCCCGGGGTAGTCTTTTACCGTTTCCGCCGCGTCTTAATCCGCTTTGAGCAACGACGCCGTTCGAATCCGATCGATCCGTCGCGGTCCGCTGTCCCGCAGGTGAACAAACACGTCGCCGACGCCGGCTAATTCGTTTAACGCGGGGATCACTACGGGAGAATAAAACAGCCGGGAGGAGAGATGATCGACGCGCGCGGCCGGCTCGCTTTGAACGCGTCAATTACGGGGCAGTTTTTCTGCAGACACCAGGCGTAACGAGGACGGCTCACGGTTTTGAATTACCGACGCGACGTCGTATTGCCATAATTTCGTGTTCATTATCCGGCGGGTAACTCGGTTCTCGGGCGACGCGCGCGTTCGACTCGCAGCGGCGGCGCGAGTACCGGGGAATTAAAACCGCGCCGCGCCAGCCAGTTTGATTAGCAAGCTCCCTCGGTCCCCGGGGGATTAAGCGGAACCTTGCACGCGTAATCGCGTTACGACCGACCGAGGGGGACCTTATTTTCTCCGGGAAAAGCGCCGGGTGAAACCGAATGGAAATGAAACGATGCGTTTACGTTTATTATCCTTGTTTGTCGGATTCTTACCGCTCATTGGAGTTAAGTAGAAGCAGTCTAGCACGGATCACTCTTTCCGCGATATCGTAATTATTAACTCCGCGAAACGGAGCGCGCACGGTTTGAAAACTTCGCAGTCCGACTAATTGGATACAAACATTTCGTAAGTTAAACCTGGAAAGTTTTGTGTATTACAGTTACAAGACAGTCGTCTTCCTAACGACGATGGAACGGAACCATCGCCGTCTCGTCGAACAAAAAAAATAGTCGTGACGAAGACACCGCGTCTTCACGGGGGAGGAAAATCGGGTCCCAAGGAGGTCGTTGTAAAATGTTTTACGATTCCCATTAAAGACGAAAAGCGTGCAGCTGGGCCGGCCGGAACGATCGGGCAGATGCTGCAGCATTTTTACAGGCGAACGTTCGGGGGCTGGACAGGGAGAGAGCGTCGTCCCGTTCGACGGGATCCCAGTATTCCCAAGATTGCATTGCGTCGTCGTATCGATTCTCTTCGTTAGGAAACCCGACTTCGCTTTGACATTTCCCTCTGTTCTCCCGGCCGGTTTCAGCCGCGGGCGGTCGATTAGACTGGCGTGGTCAAGATTACGAGCAGCCGGCCACAGAGACGGCGCCCGGAAGCCGGACCTCGTTGCAAAAAGCCGGATGTGTCTTTGAGAGCGACGTGATCCCGAGCGGGTTCGTTGGCGATCGCCGGGACGACGAGAAAAATACGTCTACTAAAATATAACCGATGCGCCGCCGGTGGCTGTTTCGATCTGGGTGGGGTCTCGCGGAGGAAAGAATTTGTCAAGCTGAGAAACGGTGTTACTGGTCGAGATTCGAGATGATTAATGAATCACGCGGCGGATCCCGCTCCGCAAATTGTGTAAATTTATTCTCTTCGCTCGATTTCCCCGGTACAAGAGGTTTACTCTTTTGCCGGGCTCGATCGGTGGAGGCTTCGAGTGGCGGAGAGTGCCGGGCCTTGATCGATGACAGGGGAGACCAAACGAGACGAGTGCGAATAAAACGCAGGGCGGGCACCGCGACTGCCAGCTACTCCTGTCATTTCTCAACTCGCGTAACGCTTCCCTCTCAATGACGTTGTAAGATCGGATGTCGAAGAGAATACAAAAATTGTTGGGCGGATCTTTCGAAACTTGTTCACTGTTTCCAGTGAGAGTAACTTGTAAACTACACGTGATCAATCAAGCTCAAACACGAAGTTTTGTAATCTTGTGAGATAATGAAGTACTGCTTCTGAGTTATTGATTANATTGTTGGGCGGATCTTTCGAAACTTGTTCACTGTTTGCAGTGAGAGTAACTTGTAAACTACACGTGATCAATCAAGCTCAAACACGAACATTTGTAATCTTGTGAGATAATGAAGTACTGCTTCTGGGTTATTGATTGGGCACAGGAAAATATTTAAAAAATAGAAGGGAGCGACATAAACCATGATTTTATTGACAGATTAAGTACGAAGTCCCAGTTTCGACGTTCTGCCGAGCCGGAGCGTCGCCACGGGCTGATCGGAGTGGAATTCGTCACGAGGGAACCGAAAAAGCTCGACTTTCGTTGCTTTCAGCGAGAACCAAAACGAAGAGCGAAGCTCGCAAGACGATTCGTACACGTCTGTCTGGCCGTTCCGCCTCGCGATTATAGGTAGGGTATACATTATTCCCAACTCGGTAGCCTCCTTTCCTTCCACTTTTTCGTCAAGTCGGTTAAAGATGTAACAAGCCTGATAGAAGATTCCGAGAGGAACACCCTCTGATAAGGATAGAGAATTTTTTTCGTTCCCGGTATACTTTAACGTTCGGTTTCCGCGCTCTTGGAGGTACAAAAAATGTTCCGAGTCTTCAGACAAAAACGAAGGGATGGCTAGGGAGGCAATCTCTTTCAGGCAAGAACGTGAAGCCGGGCTGAAATAAAAGTCGTCCGGATGCAGCACGAATCGTTTGAGGCCGATGATTCCCGTGAATCTTGACATCGATAACGACGAGGACGGTAATAGCGGTGAGAACAACAACCGTCTGCGAAGATAAAGGGAATAAAACGAAGAAGTAGAGGAAAAACAGGTGGAGGAAGGCACGGCGAGGGGTGGGCCAACCCGAGTGAGAGAGGAGAGAGAGGGAAAACGACGGATCGGCGGTCTCTTTTCGTCGAGAGTGCCTAGAGGGTCGTAGAAATAACGCAAGCTGGAGAAATTACATTCTCCTTTTGTCCCTGGACGTCGGACAAAGGCACGGGAAGAAAAAAGGGACCCATCGGAGCAAGAAAGAATACCTCGTTGAAAAGATGGACAAGAAATAAAAAGCGCGCCTAGGACATTGCTAATTTTACCGCGAAACGATTCGACGTTAGGGACGGGGGTAAAGGAGGAGAAACAAGGAGAGAGAAAGGACAACCGGCGTTATAGCCTTCGCGGTGAATCTATCTCGAATGGATCCATTGATAACGTGGCCCTCGTTAATTCTCGACATCGAGAAGAATGGGAGACGAAGACCGAGCCCCGAGCCGTCTTCCTTCGGTCGGGCGGCATTTTTTTTCCCTAAGCCTGGGTAAAAAGGAAGCGCAAAAAGACGCTCGCGTGTCCCCGTATCGCGCGCATCAATATAGGTACGGCTGGCCTGGCCGGCCCGCCGATTTACGAACCATGGCCTGTTTTTACTCGTGATGAAATTTATCGTTGTCCCGGAGCAACAAATTCCCGATTGAAATGGGAAGACCCCGTGGCTGATCCCCTCCAGCCCGATTTATCGAACACCGAAACAGGCGGGCTGACCGAGTCCGTAGGAAAAAGGAAAAGCCCGATATCTCGCCTTAATTAAAAGCACCGCTCGCAAAAAGCGCCGCAAAAGCCACGACAAAGCCTCGGATCCGCTTTGATCGCCGGGCACATCGACGCAAGGTGTATCCCGTTGCCCTGCCATTACGGACAAGAAAAGACAAAGGGGGGGTGGTGGTTATTTGAAAATTCCTCGCCCGCTTTAAAATCGGCGCGATGATCATACCCCCTCCCCCCCAGCGCCCGCGCGATTTCTTAATCCCGTTACGCCGCAGGAACGGCGGAATCGCGATTTAATCAAACGGTAGGGCGGTCACGCGTGTTTCGCACCGCGATGAAATGGCCTCTTGAATTAAGCAGGCGCCACGGACGCACCGGACCGAAGCTGGAACGAGTTTACCGGGTCTCATGCATACATTTAACCCGGTCGCTCTCTGATTTGCGAGCCGTGCCACCGTTGCTCGATCAAACGCAATCCACCCCGGCCCTCTCCTCCTCGACGCGGCCCAGTGGCTACCAGCGGAAGCCACGGTAACCGGCTACCACGCGATCCGTCTTGCAATTAGCTTCATCGCACGAAAACCCGGCGCTGCTGGAAACGCGACGGTGTACGCGGGAAACATCGCAATTCTTGATCCGCCGAATGAATTTCCAGTTATCGATTGATTCGGCTGGAGGAATTTATGACGGCCGGATTCAGGATCGTCTACGCCCGACAGGGGAGAACACCCGCGGGGCGCCGGTGTCAAGGAATTTGAAATTCAAGTTTGAAGATGAAAAGCTGATCTCGTAAAAAGTTGTATAGCAAACGGGCTCCCGGAAACGAACGGACTAACTTTTTAAGAGTTCCACGCGGAAGTTATCGCGGACGCAATTAAGTTAGAGCCAGACGCGGGATTAATTTTTGCAAGTTTGATGGCGGCCGGGAGCGGGCGCGCATCCGGTCGGGTCCGTCGAACGATCGAGGAACAGGCCGTGACACGAGGCGCGGTATATAAATTCTTAACTGGCAGTAACTTGGCGAAATTTATAGCTCGGCGGCGTAGCTCCGCTACCCCCAACATTGTCTATTATCGTATTTACCGCGGCTGAGCGGTCGTATCGCTGTCGGCTCTAACCCTCTATCGTTTAAACACGTCCGCCCGGCGCGGAAAACTTCGTTCCGCCCGCGCAACTCCGTGCTTCGCGCCCAAGTTTCTCCGCAAACCTGATGGCGAACAGACAACGATATCCACCCGTGCTCGTCGCGTTCACTGCGAGAAGTTAACCGAGCGTACGGTTATTGCCGGAGATAGACGTTACGATCCGCGTTTGATGGACAACCGGACTCTCCACTGAATTATTGTCCGCTCGCCAACGATTGTGTTAAATATTTCATACGGCTCGATTAATGCTCGCTATAGTCCGCGACGGATAAAATTTGAAAGAACGATTTCTATGTATGACGGCGACGAGGAATGCGGCGTATAAATGAAATTTTAATTTCGAACGTATTTCCGTTTGAAGAATTTAAAAACTTCGACGGGCCGAGCGTCTCGCGGACTCCGATCGATCGATACCGGAATGGTAAAGTGCGAATATGCAAAAATTGATTAAAAAATCCGCGGATTAATGGTACGGTTTATCGTCGAAAATAACCAAACGCGCACGCAAACGTAGGGCTCGCGCGCGTTTTACCGCTTATTGGGAACAGTTTTACCCAGCTTCCAAGCGTAAAATACATCTGCAAACACATCGCGTGCGCCGTTTTCGAGGTGGCCGGCAGATATAGCGGACAGATAGGTAGGTACGCGTACGGGGCAGAGGTCGCCGCCCGAATCGAACGCAATTTCGCGAGGACGTCCGCGCATCGGTAACAATGGAGGCAGCTCGCGTTTGCGGTAACTGCACTAAATTTTTATTATCGAAGGCAACGAGCCGGTGCGCTGCGAATCGCGCGAAAACCGGAATAAAAAATTACGGTGGTTTTCTAGTTTGTAGTTAAACCCGACGCGCCTGCGAAAATAAATCCTATGTCACGATGCTTGTCGAATTTTCCCGTATAACTCGTTTACCTCTTTCGTTCGAAACCAAAGATATACCTGCGGTTATGCCTTTTTATTTATCAAAAATCTGTTTGAATTGTCAGGGATCTTCCTTGATAGAAAGATTATACTATAATCACAACCGAGTAATAAGTCATGAATGATGTCAAGAATTAAACGTCAATTGGAAGCATAATGGAATGAATTAAAATAAATAAATTCTAATGTTTATTTGATGCAAATCCAGGTTGATTAAGATGATTCACTTAAATATGAGAAATGTCAATTGTTTATTCATGCTCTTGGAGTATCAATGAATTTTTAATCTCATGCATATTACGGACGGAGAGAGTGTCGGTACGGTAAAACTAAATTTGCGCGCAAGCAGCTTCATAAATATGATCGTTTAACGGATTCGGCTTCGGCCGAGACTTTTTGTATTTTCGTATTTGACCAAGTTCATTAAAATTAACCCCACGGTCCGGCCAACGAGTCGAGTAATTTTGTTATCTTATGTACGCGCGATATCGCCGGTTAAATTTATTGGCGGTCGGTCCGATTACCCGTCTCCCCTCCGCCCCGTTGACATAATTATCTTTTACTCGCGTGATTTTCATCGATCGTTTACGCAATTACCAAAACCTCATATCAGTGCATTATCAAGTAAATAATAAAAAAAAAAAGAGGAACTAGCCAGCGCGAGAGATGAAATATCGTGGTGGGCAACAATCGTGTTTGCAGAGCGCGTCCGCCGATCGCTAATTAATTAAACCGCATAAAAAACATCGATGTACACACCGAGTTGTTCCCTTTGAAAGCGTTCTATCCGACCGATTGGGAAAGGAGAGCCCGCCCGTTTCCCGTTTCAATTTTTCCCACGCCCCTGTTTTTCGGCCAATCTTTCTTATTTCTCCCTGATTCAGCAGGCCCCGGCCCGAAAATTGCGTTGATAATGCATCGTATACGGCGGACCGGGGGAAGAAGACGCGAGCTGGTTCGCGGATTTAGCTGCCTCCGTCCACGGACCAGCCCTACCTTTTTCCGATAAACACGTAATTGAATTTAGTATCTTCGCGAGCCGATACAGACGTTCAATGGGCTATGAGTTTCACCAATCCGGCAATCGATACGTACACCGGGGAACGGGAACCGCTTTTGCACACCCGCTCGAGTGCGCTCGTTGTTTATGAAATTCCAATGTCCTTTTATTCGCCGGCGGTGGCTCGTCGTCGTCGTCGTCGTCGTTGCCGCGGTGGAGCCACGAACTATTTATTCACGTACGCCCGAGCCTGAATAAATCATGCCAGACACGGCCGCAGCACCCTCCCAGAAAGTCGCGTTGAGACGCTTCTCACTCTTTCCCTCTATCTCTCTCTCCCTCTCGGGAGGGCATTAAAAATTAGTTCCAACTTACGAGCCCTCGACTTCCTCTCGCAGCCTCCCGCCCGCGCTAACTCCATCGTGATTTTATTTCCCGCCCCTCGACAATTTATTTCCGCTGGAAACTCGATTCGATTCGCCGATCAAACGAAAAGCGGCCGCCGCCATCTCGCCGGAAATTTCGATAAGAAAGAGAACCGGTTTGATTTAATTGTATGCGCCAAGGAAAGTCGCGGACGATTCTTATTCTTATATATATATATATTCTGAAGGATCATTTTTACGCGAATAGAAATAGAGTTCGAACCTTGACGAGGTTCCCTTGGTTGCGTTCGCACAATGACGTGAATTCGAACGCGGTTTTCCCGTGAGTAACGACGTCGGGGCTGCCTCCGCGATGGTTCGTAGCTGGACTATAAAGGATCTAATTAGTGTCGTCGACGTGAATTAACTCGGGATAAGAAGAAAATTGGAGCGTTCGTTCGGGGGTGTTCCTCCGCGTCCGACGCATTCGATTCTTTTCCCGATCGCGAAGAAGACCGGGGATAATTAGAGGTAGGAAGGATCGCTCTATTACACGCGCGCGAAAAGGGAGAGGCGTGGCGGGTTTGTCTGACTGCGAGCGGACGCTGATTTCCTTTCGCTATCGGTTCACCAGTGCGGACGGATCGAAAACGGCGGCGGACGCGGCCGCGCGTCGGAATGCTCTTTGCGCGGTAGAGGAACCGGCGGAGTTTAACTAGCTGAAAACGAGGATATGCTTAATCGAATGGAACTTGCCGGCTTTCGGGGCCGGTGAATTAGGTCCCGTTCAGTTAATGCCAAACCGGCACGCCTCCGCCGCGCCGCGTTTCGCTCCCCGCTCGCTCATCGGCTCCTTGTAATTTTAATTGGCCCTTCGAGCACGGCGTATCTCGATCGTAACCGTGAGCTTCTTGCCTCGCGCCGATAAACTTGACGCGACGCGATCGGAATACGATTAACACTCCGGCCGACGTTCCACACCGTATCAGTTGTGTACCGAGATAATCAGTTACACACTTATCGTTCGTTCCGTAACTGCATCGAATACTAATCCGACCCCGCGCGCTCCCGGATTCGCGGTTATTAACACCGCCGCAGGTTTATTACGACGAATGTGTTTACTTGAGCGTCCCGGGAGGGCGGAATTTTAATCGCGAGACCGTTTGTACAGCGGGGACGCGGTCCGAGCGAATTTCGCGCGGCGAAATATTTAATTTCGCTGGGACCTTCGCCGGGCAGACGCGATCAATTATTTCGCTCGATGTCGTAAGCTGATTTGATTACCGCGACATTCCCTCGTGAGCGTTTACCAAAAAAAAAACTTACCCGCTCGCCTCGACAGTCAGTTTCACCCTTCCCTCTCCTAAACGACGAACGAGATCGTAATTAAAAAACGGAGGAGCCCGGGGCGTGGCGGGCGTACCGCCACCACCCTCGGCTGGCACCGAACGAGCTTTCCGGTTCATCCGGTCGCGCTTCGACTGCGACGAAACGATCCAATTACGCCGGAAAGGAACGGAGATCTCGAGATCCTGGGACCGCGTTAGAGGAGCCTGCGGCGAACCTCCCCACGAGGTCACGTCACAATTTCTGCCTGATAATGACAATAATATCGGGCCGCTCTTTGTGCGCTAATAGGCAATCGCGGATCTTAATTAAGGTAAACTACTTCTGTAACTGTTTGCTCGGGCACCCCCGATCCGAACCGATCCGCGCTCGAGGAGTTAGATTGCGCGGCGGGTGTTCGGGTCACGAGGATCGATGCCGTCGAAACGTATACGCTCGACGCTAGCAAACCTGCACACACCCCCTCCTCCTGCCGATCGGCACGGGATTACGTAAACTCTGTATTTTTGTTCCCCTCGCAGCTATCGCGGTCGGATAAAGTGTCGGGGAAAGTGTAGATAGCCGCGCGGCAGTATGTACGAAAACAGCAGCCGAATCGAAGATTCGTGGGACGCAACATCTGTTACCCGCGGCTACGTATAACGTTATCGATATGAGATCGACGACTAAATGGATTTTCGAAGAAGTTCATATCCGATAGGGACGCTGTATCAACAGCGGAAACGAATTCAATTTTAAAGATTTAAGAGACGGCGAAACTATCGTTTTATGTACCCACCAAACGGGAATTCAGTTTCCCGGCCCGTTTCCCCCGCCGCAATAAACCAGAACTTTAACCGCTATAACGTCGCGCTATGAGACGGGGAAAACCTGACGGGCGACCCCATAACGCTATCGTTATTAGAGGCGTAATGTTCCGGTCCGAGCAACACGATCGGCCGCGGGGAGACCTGTAAAACCGTGCAACGAATTTTGCCGCGAACCAGGAAATACGGGGGCGGCGGCGGCGTTTCAATTGCGCGTCCCACAAGACCCGAGCCGGCGCTCGCGACTCTCCATTATTCCGGGCGTGTGCGAGCGGAGTCGCGCGATGTCGGTGCGGCTTTTCCCTTGGTCAGGGCGTCGCGAGATTGCGTCGTTAAAAGTTTGAAAAATAGACGGGTTTGAGAGGAAGCGGAACGGAGGAGGGTACCGGGGGAGCGGCGCGTAGAACACGTCGGTGAGGTGACGCGGCAAAGGGCACGGGAAAAGGGGAGAGCGGAAACGCAAGGTCCTGCGCGACTAATTATCGGATTAACTCGTAATTTCTGCAACAAGTGCCAACATCCGGCGTCACGGAAGGAAGTGGCCTCGACCGGAACGAGAGCGAACGACCGACTTGGGAGAGAGACAGCCACCAGCGGCGAGAGAGAGAGAGAGAGAGAGACAAGCGAGAGAAAAATGTAACGATAAGCACGTGACGTCTTGATAGTTAAAACTCGCGAAACTTCACCGAGAATTAGCGGCCACGGGTTACGTTACGTGCACGGTCGTTCGTCGTCCTCGGGACTCGAGCGCGGCACGGTGCCTACGCTTTCGGATCACGTGCCACTGCGGAAACACAGCTTGCACCATTGTTGAGATCTGAAAAGTCACGTCCCGGCCCCGAAAGAAATGGGAACGAAAGCGAGCCAGGCGCTGCGCTGCGCTCCCCGGATTGCAACGGAAACCCGGGGAGGGGCGGGCGGATTCTGAAAGCAAGTTTTTCGCGGTTCGAGTGACGTACGCGGTTGTCGTTAATCAGACGAAATCATCCGCCGTCCCGGTCTGATACGACCCATTAGAGGATAGTAACAGAGGAGAATGCGGTGAAAAATTGGCACGGTTAGTCTCGCCACCCCCGCAAATCCCGTCTCGGAATGGACGCCTTCCGTCTCGCCGTTGGCAATAATGTCTCTGCGACGGGGCGCCGGAGAAAGAAGAGGTATAAATTCCTGAGAGGGCCAACTTTTCTGATAATTTCGCGCGATTTAGAAGTCGCCTCGAAAGTTCCCTCTTACGTTCTTGCCAAACGGTCCGCGACCCATCACTGCTTCGTTTTTACTACCATTCGACGACGACGAGTGGCGATTGCATCGAATATAAAGAAAAGAATTCTTGATGTATACGCGCCTCGAGATCCCGAGTCGCGTCGCAATGGACCCTACAGAAGGAAATCCACGTCAGTCAGATATTTATGATTCCCCTTAAGCGCGCCATCGAGTTAAAACGCTCTCCTGCCGGCAACTTTCATTTGATTTACTGAAATCTAAATAACTTTTCACCTGTTACTTGGAAAATGATATTCGCAAACGGAACCAAGTATTTGCATCGCGCGAAATACTTTTCCCCAGCGGTCGTACACAGATATTTGTTATTCACGAGATTGTCGTTTTACTGGTCTTCAAGATTCCCGATTACGGTTGTATCTAGGATCGCGCCGCGGCGGGCGGCGTGTCGGCCCGCACGACAGTTCTGACGTCCGTGCGTGTTCGGTGGGAACGAGGCCTAACATTTTTACCGGCCAAGGGAAATCAGATCATGAGCGCGACCAGATATATCGCAATTTCGAGCGGTGTAACAGGGACACAACGGGTAAAAGGAAAAGTTTCGAGATACAGTAATGAGACCGAGAGAGCGGCAGCAGTTTCGAGTGGCGGTTGTTCAGCGAGAGAATAGTTTCTCTACACACCGGCGGCGGCGAGGGGGGTTGAATCGCGCGGGCGGTGAAATGGGAAGAAAAGTCGTGAGATTGATTTCAACCAGGGCAAACGCGCGCGCGAGAGCCCGTATCTCGTCCGGGGCGTAGGCGAAGTTCGTTCGAACGAATCGGGGCCACGTACGAAATCGAAAGCTTTAATTACGCGGAATTACGGAGCTGCGAATTGCGGAGGAAAGCGTCGGATACACTTCCTACACGTAGCGTAGAGCGCGTGGTACGTGCAGGTGACTCGTTTATCTCGCGGTTTTAATTCCCTTGTAACGAGTCGCGATAACACGTTGCCGTGCCGGCGTTGCGAACTTCGTTAACACGCCATCGTTTCGCCTCGCCTTTCGGACACCGCGGAAATTTACGCGACCGCCGCCCCGCCGCTCCATACGTACGGCACACCGTGTCTCTTTCAACGACTCCGTTTCAACGCGATATACCCATTTACATATATGAATCTATATTATCATCCTGCCTCGGCCAGAGCTTAACCGAACCCGGCCTCTAATAAGGACGATGTCGGACACGTCGCGTCACTCTCGCCGCGGTTACTCCGTCCTCCCCGGGGGTTCAACCTGACCGCACAAACGCCTACAACGAAAGTGGGCGGAAAAAGAAAGGCCCTGAAAAATTCACCACAACGGCGACTGGTGGCGGTCGCAGGTTCGCCGGGACGCATGAATGCAGCCGGCACAGGCCGAATGAAGAACGGGACCCTGGGGGGTGAGAAGTGACGGGGTGGAAAGGTGGTTATGGGAAACGCGCGGGCTCATAATTTTCGAGGACCCATTCTCTCTCTCTCTCTTGTTTTCCCTCTCGCGCCTCCGCGGACGATATCTGGCGTGCGCGACGCGATTTTACAGGAATAATACAACTGTAATTATATTTACCTTCGGCCCGTTTGCACGCCGCCGTCCCGCATAAGCGGCACCGGCCAGGTCTGAGTATTAATTGCCGCGGCGGACAATTACGCTCGTCCGGGGTTCGACCTACAATAGGCCCCGCTCGATTGTTTTTAGCCTATTGTTTGGCCGGTCCGTCTTGATGTGGTACGACACGGTTCAATTGATCGATCCCAGGGCATAGCGACGATTCTCGCGTACGACGAGACTCGCTCCACGTTTTTCGAGGGAGCGAGAGGGAGGGCGGCCGGTCCGTGGCGACGACCCCACTGACGCATCCGTCGTGTCGCATCGGTCAACGGTGATTGGCATTGAGGTCTCTCTATGCGAGCACAATGGGAACAATCGACGGATTGCGTTTCTCGCGACTATTCAAGGGAACCAATTATCAGTCTATGAACCTGTCAGTACGGTGTCGCTGTAACGAGCGAGACAAATGGAATTTGTTAACAGATATACATGCATGTATAACAGAACGTGCAAATCGTACAGGGTATGTTTTGAAAACGCGGATAACATAGAGCAAGTGTATTTCCCATTATGTAATTGTCGACAATTATCGAGCGAGCGAGCGGAGATGTATTACAGTTCTTCGTCAGCCGTGAAATATAACGGAGAAGCTGAGAAAACGACAGCCAGGGAGGTATTGAAAAATGGAAGAATGCGTCGTTATGTAATAGACGGGGAGAGCGGGCGAGGTGATGGTCTACCACGATCGAGGTTAGACGCGATCATGCCCGACCAATCACGAAATTCTTCCCAGAAACCCGTGCAACGATTCTCTCGAGTGACAAGATCGTGATTGGAAGGAGGAGGACTTACCCGGGCACGGTGACACAAATGGATCGCACCTGTAACGAGTTGCCATCGAGAACCGCTACAGGAGAAATCGCGCGAACCATCCAATGCATTAAGATAATGATGGGTAAGTCGCAATCAACTGTCTTGGGACAGACAGTAAATTCCCTAAGCAAGAATAAGAACTACGATAATCAAGAAAAGAAAGAAGATCTCGAAGTGAAAATCTTTGTTACAAAACAACGGAACAAGAGAGTGATTGTTATCTGTTCTTTACAATTTTCTAAAAGGAGTTCCGACTAAGCTGTGCGTGCGGAGGCACGTCGATATTATGCGTAGCGAGCGAGAGTGAATTCGTCGTTGGCAAAGAGAATTTGCTCATTTCCGACGCGCGTCCGGCGCACGCATTCCGGTCGAGCTGCAGCTATCGAAGCGCAGGGAACGATCTGGGCGGTGGTGAAAATTTCACGCAACCCCTAGCCACGGGGACGAATCCACTGCGTCGTATAATGAAGATGCGAATCGATCGGAACCCGCTTTGATCGCGGTCGCGTTCCTATCGCGGCTATCGCGAGGAGCACAGGACGGGCAAAACGCATCGGAGAGACCATTGACGCGAGCCACGCGCTGCGGTGCGAGCCATTCGCGTGGGAATTCATGGCGGATGGTCCGATGCCGACTAAAATAAGGCGAACGATATCTGGCGTCGGTGGCGTGGTACACGGAACAGAATCGGATATAGTCGATGGAAGTGGGAAGTGAGAATCGCAACGGACGGAGGCGGAGGCGGAAGCGGAGGCACAGGGAGGGCGAGAGTACGGTGTGAAAATTTCACGCGTTCGCTCGTACGTCGGGTGACTGCATCTAGTGCGCCGCTATGAATAATAAGAACGCGTTCGAACCCCTTCGATCGCGTCACGATCCTACGAATGAATTCGCGTCCCGCGCGGAGCCGGGACATGCGTCACAACGAACTGTTTTACGATTCCCTTTCCAGTTTCTCAAACGGATTGCATCGGGAGTGATAGATCTATGTCAATACGATCTCCCCCTTGCAAATATTAGATACGTCTGATACACTGTCCGACGACGCGCGACGACGAGAGTGCAGACGGCTGAAATTCTCATGTACAAATTGCGCGACGTTCGTTTATAAATTCCGCGTGTTTTAACTAACCGAGGTCAAGTCTGACAGATACATCTGAATGAACGTAGGAACCGCGGCGCGGCCGGATTCCTATGTGAAAATTTCAAATTCTCGGCGACACGGTCGGGCGCACACCGCACACAGCGGCGTGAGCGTAATGAGGATGCACTCAACTGACAGTGCACGCCAGGCCAAGCCATTCCCTCGGCGTTCGGCTGGGCCGGACTGTGTGAGAGAGTTCAACGGCGAAAATGTTCGCGCGATGACCCAACGCGACGCGACACCGTAGGTATGATAAAAATGCGCGAAACGCAGCCTTGACAGCGCGCCGCGTCGGAAACGTATCTCATTTTCCAGCGAGTTCCAGTAAAAAGACTCGTACGATAGGATCAAAGGGAATCTCGTCGACCGGATCTCGTTCGACGAGATTTTATCGGACGAACCGCGACAAAGGGACAAAAATGGATCGTCCCGGAAGAGAG
>SMSR01015974.1:16245-33938 GCA_019453355.1 Ceratina japonica | reverse complement strand
CCCATACTGGTCCGGAAGAATGCGCGTGGCATAACTAAATATGGCCGGCCGACCGACCGTCCTCTGTTTCGTGCTAATAAACGTCTTCGGTCGTAACGCCGCTAATTATCTGGTTTCTTTCGTGCGGGTCCTTTTTTACCCGGGCCCCGATCGCGTGGGATCCTCGCGGGAATTCTTGAATAGGTTCCACGGAAATCGTCGAGGATGTGTTTCACGGTCAGAGTACAACCGTCGCGACAAGCCATTTACAATTGTTACACGCGTAACTCTTAATTCGCTTACAGACGTCCGAGCTTTTATTTGTCACCGAGTGATTCCGTATTAAAGCGTCAGTATTAAAGTCGACAAGAAAAAATATCAGTGCCTGGTAAATAATGTTCCTGTCTAACAAACCGGACGCGATATCATACTTTTGGTCAGCGCTGCGCGTGTGTAGAACACGTATACACGGAGCGTATAACTAGTCGGAGAGTTCCAGCGGCGCAGAGAGACGCGCTCTCTCTATTTGTTCCACGTCCAGAACTAGCTTCACAATCGGACTATCGAATATCCTACGGGTATGTCCGGTGGAGCTGACGTTCGCTTAGTTTCAGCGCAGTTCCTCTGCTCTATTTCCACGCGAGATGGATGGCGGCGCACATCGCGTCGGTCGTTCTCTACGTAGACGCCGCCGTGCCGTGCCGTGTCGGCCTGCGAAAAGGCGTGTGAGCTTCTTGCTCCGCAGAAGGACTTGGAGAACTCCCGCGAACACGACACACGAGCCCCGCCTTCGCTATCACCCGAGACGATCGCTCTCGTGTACGAGAACGCTATGATAAGATCGTAGGTGCTTTTGCTTCTATACCGCCTTGGAACGGAAGATACCTACGTAGGTATCAGTGTGCACGACTGCCACCCAATACTCAACTAGGTATTTGAAGAACTAAGTGAATGATATCCTTAGATAAAAGCGGACGTCGTCGGGTGTCCTTTAACCCTTTGGGTACATTTGACGTCTGAGACACGTCATTTTAGTTTTATTTTGTTGTTATTAATTTATTTTTGTTTTGCAATTCTAATTACTTGAAGACATCTTAATACTACATATGTCAATATTTTAGAAATAAATAAATTTTTACGTAAAATATACTGCTTCTACATACTACTCCAAGCAACCAAAAATTATATCCCTTCCACATGCAAATATTTTCTCAAATAAATCCGTACCCATGGGGTTAATAAATGTGAAAAATAGACTGGTTTCAGGATTATCAAATCGTTCTTCGGCGGAACTAGTCTGAAAGTAATTTTCTCTTCGACATCAAGTTAGATCTATGGTACACTCGTTGAACAAGCTTGTCCCCGAAATCTGCAGCTTAATACCGGTAAGATGAGAACGGCGAAGCCCGTAATCGTAAGTTACACTCTGTATCATCCTACTCGCGACTGCCTCGCAGGCAGATCAAACAACCCTAAAATATACAATATACCCCGGAGGGAACCGCGTGCAAGCGACGCAGGGGCGAACTTTCAACCGGTTACCCCGTTTCCACGTTAGCGAATAGATAATCGGCCGGCGCGACGTAAAACAACAAATGCGCGGCCCGTTTAAGTGCGCGCGTTTACACACGATCCCGGCGAGTCTCTCCCGTGGAACCCGTCATATCTTGGATATCTGCGCAATTAACGGTGCGTAATTAACAATAGAGCGTGCCCGGTGTCCGAACGGAAATTGATGCGAGCATTAATTTTGATTCGCATAATCCGCTATTAATTGGTATTCGTCCCTACGATCAACGTCTCGAGAGAACCCCATTCTGCCGTTGAGGGAAGGTGGAGGAGGACCCGCACCGCTTTCTCTTGCCGATATTAAACGAGCCAATCAATCGAGAAAACGCGTTCCGCACGCACTCGACGATCAATTTGGCCTCGTCGCTTTTGTTGTTCGAGTTCCCTCCCTCGTTTGATTTTTCAGCCCGTCCCTTGTTTTGTCCGTTCCTCTTTTTTCCCACCCATTTTCTCGTTCGACCGATCAATTGCCGCGCGCCAGAGGATGGTGTTTCCTGTGTCTACGGATTCGCGTATCGTTAGACTCGAACGAAACCAGGTCGGTAAATTGCGCGCGTTTCGAGTAACCGAGATGTTCCGTTACAAGCAGGCATTATATGTCATCATCCATTGTCGGATACTACCGCGAAATTGGTACGAGGAATTGATCCGGACGCACGATTTCATAGATCAAAATACACGGCCATCTGGATCAGGAACGACAGTTCACTTACACGCGCGTCTATTTTAAGACTCGCGCAATTCGAGAGGGAGTGCTGTTGCAAAACGTCGAGCGTTCGGAAATCGTTCCGATAAGCCAGAACCTGATGATCAAGGTCGTTTTAAGCTCGGCATGCTAATTTACACGACCACGACCACGACGACGACGTTCGACGACGTTCGACCAGTAACCGGTGTTACGGGTGCACTTAATTCGCGGCGCGCGAACCGGATCGACCCGATGGTGCTCGTCGCGATTAACCGGCCGGGGCACCGTCGATTATCGCCGCTCGATCGCCGATCATAATCGTATCGGGCGTNGAATAGATAATCGGCCGGCGCGACGTAAAACAACAAATGCGCGGCCCGTTTAAGTGCGCGCGTTTACACACGATCCCGGCGAGTCTCTCCCGTGGAACCCGTCATATCTTGGATATCTGCGCAATTAACGGTGCGTAATTAACAATAGAGCGTGCCCGGTGTCCGAACGGAAATTGATGCGAGCATTAATTTTGATTCGCATAATCCGCTATTAATTGGTATTCGTCCCTACGATCAACGTCTCGAGAGAACCCCATTCTGCCGTTGAGGGAAGGTGGAGGAGGACCCGCACCGCTTTCTCTTGCCGATATTAAACGAGCCAATCAATCGAGAAAACGCGTTCCGCACGCACTCGACGATCAATTTGGCCTCGTCGCTTTTGTTGTTCGAGTTCCCTCCCTCGTTTGATTTTTCAGCCCGTCCCTTGTTTTGTCCGTTCCTCTTTTTTTCCACCCATTTTCTCGTTCGACCGATCAATTGCCGCGCGCCAGAGGATGGTGTTTCCTGTGTCTACGGATTCGCGTATCGTTAGACTCGAACGAAACCAGGTCGGTAAATTGCGCGCGTTTCAAGTAACCGAGATGTTCCGTTAGAAGCAGGCATTATATGTCATCATCCATTGTCGGATATTACCGCGAAATTGGTACGAGGAATTGATCCGGACGCACGATTTCATAGATCAAAATACACGGCCATCTGGATCAGGAACGACAGTTCACTACACGCGCGTCTATTTTAAGACTCGCGCAATTCGAGAGGGAGTGCTGTTGCAAAACGTCAAGCGTTCGGAAATCGTTTCGATAAGCCAGAACCTGATGATCAAGGTCGTTTTAAGCTCGGCATGCTAATTTACACGACCACGACCACGACGACGACGTTCGACGGGTAACCGGTGTTACGGGTGCACTTAATTCGCGGCGCGCGGACCGGATCGACGCGATGGTGCTCGTCGCGATTAACCGGCCGGGGCACCGTCGATTATCGCCGCTCGATCGCCGATCATAATCGTATCGGGCGTATAGAAAGTTGACCGGCTGCATGTTCGTGCGCCACGAGGTACGAACTTCGTACCTGACCATGGAGCGAGTAGTCCGCCCGTCCCCGTTCCCTCTTTACACAGTCGCCCTCGCTTTATCGATTCGAGCGTCGTCGGGGAACCCACTTTCTGGACGACTTGTTCTTTCTTTTACGATAGGCCGCATAGATACGTCGCGTAATAGCGGCCGGCCGGACTGCGGCGAAAATCGATCCGGCGACACTCGTCTCGGTGAGAGAGCGGCCGCCTATCGGCCGAGGCCGGCCAACTTCGCCACGGTCTTCCAACGCGGGGAACCGAGCATAATTCGATTAACCGCACTAAAATCCCCCCGTTTCTCACGGGCTCGTTAATTGCACGTTGAACGCGCGATATTGGCCGCGCATGCAACAGAGCAATACTTTCTGCCGATCCCCGCGCTATAAATACGGCCGAAACGTCGCCTCGGATGCAATCTGCCCGGGGTGAATAGTGGCTCGTTATAATTTTCTCGCCAAGTTCCGGGAAAAGCTGCGCCCGGCGGGAGTCAAAAAGGAAGTAATCGCCGCCCGATTCGACTTGTTAAACGACCGGGCAGATGCGTTATCTGGGAAACGGGGAGACGCGACGATCGAGTTTGGGCAACCGGTCGTTCGAGTTTTATACGTAATTGCGATCCCGGGAACGAATCGGAGTTAACCGGATTATCACGAATTAATTGGACGCGCTCGGCGTCATAACAATTTACGCAACATATTATGGGATCTGATAAAATATCGGGCATCATCGGTAATAACGAAATTGGTAAAGGAGACGGCAAGTCGAAAAACGCGGGGTAACACTTTTTCGTTCGAAGTCTCATTACCGTGGGAATAAGGTTTAAAAGTTTGGCGAGTGCGCGTGCACTTGGCCGAACTCGATTCCAAACTCGATTTCCTCGAAAACGAGCTTCCCGATGAAAAAACGTGGCCCCACATTTTCGAGTCGATTCTTTCATTTAAATTCAGCGGCGTTCCGGATCGTGACGCCGATTTAGCGACGCTCTGTATATCGGCGACGACGATCCGAGTAAATCGTTGGCCGATCACGGGCCGAGAGAGCGAGAGAGAGAGAGAGAGAGAGAGAGAGAGACAGGATAAGGAGACCGAGGGAAGAAGGCTAATTCGAGAAGCACGCTCGGATCCACCGCCCGTACATACATCCTGATAAATCACCGTTCGCCGGCGGTCTTTGGGGAGAAGGATCTCCTCTTAGCTCTTATCTAAGAACATTATCGGCGGAACGATTCCCGTCGAAGAAACGGGAAGACGTGACGACGATTGTCATTCGCGAACGACGATTCGATTATTGACGAGAAGAAACGAATCCCGGTCGTTGACGAGGAATCGAACGCCCCCGGAAGACCTTAATCCCTGCTAAATGGACGCCGATAATGTCCTCCCGTTCAGTACAAAAATTCTGGCCACGGTTTTGCAGGGCTCCCGCCGGGACAGCAAGTGCCGCGAAACTCGATCGACGACGGCGCAAACGCGTCGCTTGAAATCCGTCGAAATTCACGGTGATACGCGAGATTAACGGCATTAAAATTTCGTTAGGGGATCGGAGCCCCGAAATTCCAGGCAATCTCGCTATCTCGAGCTCGAGAATCGCCGGCTCGTAGCTGTGGATCACCGGGAAACATAGTGGTAATTCGTTCTGGAGATTACGCCGCAAAATTCGGTCGTCGGCGCGCGCGCATGGCATCGATGACCCGAGGATCGTCGCGTTAATACGTTGACGTTAATAAAATAGAATGTACCGAGCGAGAGAGGGAGCTACGCCGCCGTCCCGTCGCTCCATAATCTATAATTTGCTTCCTCTCTGCGTCTCTTTCTGTCGCCCACGGCGTAGGCGTCTGGACGCGGGCACCCCGCGCTCTACCGTGGGACACCGTCGTGAATTATCGCGCGTAGCAATAATTATCGTTCGATGCAGCGATTGTAAAAGCGTATTGATCTGTCGCGACCGCTACGCGGAGCCCGTGGCGGCGGCGTATCGACGGCCAATGAATTATCGAGGGGTTATATGCACGTCCGTTGAAAACGAGTCGCGATAAAAGAGCGGCTGGAAGAGGGGCAGCGGGGGAAAAAAGGGAAACGGAAGACGTCGCCTCGACGAGCGACAATAACCAGCGCCGATTCGAGCGTCGACGACCCGAATTTCGCACGGCCAGCGGAATCGATTCGACCTCCATAAAGAGGAACGGAATGAAACGGAACGGGGCAGCGAGAGAATTTAACGATCGGGCCACGCGACGCAGTCGAAAAAATAATCAAGCCTCGTTTTACGAAACAGTCGAACGAGTCGCCCGCGCGTGTAACGCCGGGGTCCCTCTCTCGGCCGCGTCGTCGCCCTCCAAAATTACCGGGTGCACCGCGCGGCCGCCAGTTGCCAGCTGATTAACGACCCTCGGCCGAGATATTACAACGAAAGGGCCAATTCACGGCAATTGATCGATTTACCCGAACGCGTCTAAGCACGCGAACGAAACGCGCCGCGCCGCCGTGATAAGGACTTTAGAAGCCGGTACCCCGTTGATATATCGTTTCCCCCCAGGACATGGGCATAAGAAATTTCCCTCGAAATGGAAAGTGCGAACGCGGATGCGGAATGAAGTCACGAACCGGGGAAACCGACCCTTAAAGCGGATTTCGTTTAGCTTTCTTTTACCGCGAGCCAATCATTCGTTATTGTCGAGCGGAGCGTAGGATCGATCTATCTGGGAGCGGTGGATAAAAGGAAGCGTAATAAGTATTGCGGATTATACGAGGATTAAACCGTATCCTTGGGTCGAAAGCGTGGGAAGGGGCGAGCCACCGGAAGGAACCTCGAGCCTCGGGTCTCGCGATCTTAAGCTCGCCAGACCGGAAATGCAAACCAATGCTAAGACGCTTGGAAACGGACGGCCATTTACCATTGGCACCGGAAGGAAGGGAAAAAGTGGACGCTTAAACGATCGCCATTTATCGCGTCGCAACAAGAATAGTTACTTTATTACGGCTTTACCCGGCACGGTCCACTGCCACGCGAGTGACACCGCTAAGTTTTTCTCTCTATCTGTTTAATTGCGGGCCCGAGAAAATTTCCCACGACGTCGTTAGTTCCCGATGCAACCCGGCCGCGACCCTATCGTCGACCTTTGACCAACTTTCGAACAACTCTCGGAATCGGGAGCGTCCTGTTTCTTATTTTGGGAATCGTACTCTCGAATTTGAATCGTCGATAAAGCTCGACGTCCCGGTATAATTGGTTGTTTGGACTGGGAATTATCTTCGCCGATCCGCCACGAGTGGGGAAGGAGACACCCTGGGCCCGGTATTCCGGACCAACTGGAAATCCCGGTCTGTTATCTTATTACTTCAAGCCCGGGATTAAATCTTTACATGAACGGCGAGGTCGCTAACAAGACGGAGCGATGAAAAACAAATCGTTTAAAGGGAATCGTCGAAGCCCTTCGCTGGCCGGGCGTGTTTTTCTGCCCGTTTAATGGCAGACGACGATCGGTCGTCCGCGTGTCGATCCGCGCAATCCGATTGCCGTAATATCTCCGGCGATCGTCGAAACCGCAAAACTACCTTGGTCGTTAGAAATTCCAGCGGGAATTGGCGTGGAAACAGGCCACCGCGTACACGATTTCCATTCGAATACACGTAGAAGCGCGCGCGGGTAGATACAGTAACCGGCGGCAAGTCAATAATCTAATTCGCTGGTAATCACTAATTGCGAACAGGTCTGTTCGAAAGCCGCATCGCGATTACGACGTTAACGGATAGCCGATTGGCAATGCTCGTTATTCGCGTCCTCGAACGTGGCCCCGGCAATACGGCGGTTTCAATAAATGGTTTCGTTTCCGATCGATCTTGTCGCGGGGATTGGCGGCCGCGGACGAAAATCAGAGGATAGAACGCGAAAGGAACAAAAACCCGCTCCTTGACTCGCGATTAATTCAGAGCCGCGACTCCCGGACCCGGGGCACCGGCTACGGCGCCAAAGGAAGCCGTGTGTCGGGGCAAGCTATTTTACATTTCGCATTTCCCGGTTCGTTATTTATGCAAACTACCGGAATGCGCGATGAGAAGATGTGTGTTTATGGAAATAGTTCATGCAGTCGTTTATTTATGTTTTCGGGGGTAAACTTAACCCTGAACTGAACCCGGTGCTCTCCGGTTCTTCCAGCGGCGCCTCGCGGTCGGCGCGATAAATGGCGTTAAGAGGAATTATTCGTGTAACGACCGAGAGGGGTTCTTTAATCCCCCTCCTCGTGCGTGTTTCTGGTCCCCGTTCGATGGTCTCAATTAAGCGCGCTCGTTTAACGCTCGTAATCGATTACGCGCCGGAGTATCGCGAGTCGCAATCATTAGTACATTAAATATAGATAATTGAAGTAACAACGGGCAACAAAAAAGAGAGAGAGAGAGAGAGCGGAGAACGAAACGACGGCGGAATATATCTGTTAGAGTTCCGACGCACCTGCGTTTTATAATTACGCGCGCATATCTAATTGCAGTGTTCCGTAATGCGAATTGAAATGTACGAGCGCGCGTCTTTATCAAACATCGTATAAACGGAGCTTTATACCGTCTCGCTCCGTGTAGATCCTCGCAGAGTCATCGTACGTAAGACGCTCGCTTTTCGAGAGCCTTTCTTTTCTTCCCTTTCCGACGATGAAGTGACGTCGTTCTCGGAGATGGAGCCCACTCGTCCCTAACTCGCAATTAGCGACTTCTAATGACGACGAGTCACAGTAAACCTGCCATCATCTCTGCGTGTGTACGTGCGCGTCGTTGCTTCTTTCTTTGATATCTTCAGCTACCTCGAGAGACCGAGCTCTTCGCGGAAAAAGATCGCGGATAGAACAACGAAATGATCGATTGCTACGTGTTACGGGAGCAGCTTCATTTAATCCTAAACGAATTGTCGTTGTCCCGTCCGCGATCGCGGATACGTTTGCGCGTTTCACCGCTGCGTTAGTTTGATGGAGATTAACGACATCGTTCGCATTTTATACCGCGCGAAAGACAATCGGGCACGGACGGAAGGCAACACCGGGTAGGAAAAAAAAAACGATGAAACGCGAACGAGATTAAAAAAGTCTGGACGAGGTTTCGAGGGCGGCCGCGTTAATTAAAATAATGCTTACGAGATAATTAATTTGCGGCCGGACAAAGTGATGGACGAGCACGCGGCCGCGCTGTTCGCGCGGGCACCGGGATATAAACGCGAGCCACGAGAACATTTGGTATTCGCAAATTAATCGATTACGATTAATCATGATCCCGCGCTGGGACGCCAACGTTGGTCGATCATCGGGATAGAAATCCGCGCCCGGCGACCACCGTATATTACATCGGCCGGCCGAGAAGAAGTTCGACACCGCACCGCGTGCGCCGGTAAACGGTCGAGTTAATTCCCAAGCGCTAATCACCGGAAAAATGTGCCGCGTCCGGTCCGGGCTAATGAACATAAACGAGAAGACGTTAAAAGCGATATTTAAAACGAAAACCGGAGAGCACCGCGGACGGCGTTATACGCAACCGTGCAGCTCTCGTACAGCTTAATTAGAACTGGTATCCGGGCGTAATTATTAAATTAATTAACATTAATTTCATTCGCGTTTCAGTTATGCCCCCATTACCGCCGATTCTTTTCTTCGTGAAATTTCAGTAGCCGTGTTCAACCGCGTGATCCACGCGAGCCCTCTTCACCGTTCCCCTTTTTTTTTTCCGCCGAGCGGGCCGGCGGCGCGCGCGCGATCTCTTTGAAACGGTCCTCTTTCAAAGTACACATTCAGCCGGGCCGTCACACAGCGGGTCTTCAGGCGAACGTACGGTCGTACACCACGCGAATCGAATCACCGCGAAAAATCAGACCGTACAACTTTTCCTCTTTAGAAACGGAATCGAGTTAGCTCCGCGTGTTCGATGATTCTTACCCTCCGCCCCACCCGTCGAGATCTCGATTTATAAGTTCGCCGCAAGTTAGGGGATATTTACATTTCGTTTCCGAAGCCCGCCGGCGATTTCGCGTCGATTCATGCAAAACCGAGACGGTTGCGTGAGAAAAGAAAAACAAACTGGTATTCTCCGGCCCGCCGCACTTTCCGCGAGTCCGTTCGCCGCGACATACGTATATAAAATTTAACTCTCGCGGTCTGACGTGCGTCAAAGCGAGTTCGGGGTGAATAATAGAGGAGAATGACGCGGCATCGAAATATCCTTTGTCGAGTTAAGACCGGATTATCGTCCGAACTGGTAAAAGCGAACCGGTTTCGCCTTATCGCTAAAGGGGCGAATACCTGCCGCCCCGAGGTTATCGATCTCAATATGTTTCCGAGCGGCGACGCTTTTTCCGTTCGCCGCACCATCAATCTTTTATTGCAATTTATCGTATTGTGGGAAACTAATTTCGTCCGGCCCTCAGAGCTGTCTCCTATTTCCCCCCACTCTCGAAAAGAAATCAACCGACTCGAACCCCCCGATTGCCGGCATTCCGCGGCCGTAATTCCATTAACACCGACAGTGACGAACAGTGCAGTCGGCCGAGCTCGCCCGGAACCAAAAATTAATTTTATTTCATTCCGCGAGGAACCACCTGTTACACGGGCTCTCTTCCTAATACGGATATTCTTTATGTGTATGTATAAAATAAAATTATGATCCGCGGATCCTGGAGAACGGAATTCACGCGCCAAAGTAGAAAATGAAAAGAGAGACAGGGAGGCGATTGAAATATTCGAATGAACACGACGATTCCTGACCGCCGCTCATCAAACGTCGATTCGATTCCGTCGGAATGTCTCGTCGAAGACGCGATCAAACTGCGATTTCGTGGGGGCGACGAAAAAACCATCCGGCGACGGACCCTTCTGTTCGAGAACGACGGTCATACCTCATCCCTCAACGACGTCCCTTTTTTGGATACGCTTTGACGCCCCCACGGTGTTTGATAGCGATCGCGACATCTCATTTTCTCGTTTCGGTTTCCACGCGTTGTTTATTCTCTCGCCGTCTCTATCGAGGCGTTCGCGTTTCCCAACTTTTCGTTTTGCGGTCTGATTTATCGAAGAAATTCCGGCGCGACGTCAGCCGCGAGGCGCGCGGCCGGTTGTTGTCGCGAAAGAATAACAGCCCGAAGAATTGGAAGAAACAAACACTGTTCTTTCTCGCCTCCGCCGTGCGAATTGCATCTCGCCGGACCCGCGATACTTCTTTTCACCTCGTTCTTTCTTTCTTTCTCTTGCTCTTTATCTCTCTCTCTCTCTCGCTGTTATCTGGCTTTTCAGCGAGCCCGGAAATCGAGCGCAACCTCTCGCGAAATGCGCGGGTATTAAACGCTCCATTGTAGGAGCTGCTCCGCGAAACATAACGCTGACAAAGGGGCATGATAAGATTTTTATTATCAGCCCGGGAACGGTGCGCATATATTAGCCCCGTGTGGGAAATTAATTCGGGCCATAACGCGATTCGTTCGACTAGAATTCCCCCGACAAACGAATATGTCTAACGACCGATCGAGTATCAAACGCAATTGAGCTGCGTCGTGAAACAATGCTTGAAAGGAAAATTCCTCCGAAGACGATCGTGTCAAACGGAGAGGAGAACAGCGGTCCGTCCATTAAGAAGCGAATCAGCTGAGTTATTGGATTTAAACAGAGCCGGTTTACTCAATTGAGCCATCTGGAATTTAGTCTATCGAATTCTTAACCTCCCAAGCCTGAGCAAACAACCTCGTTAGTAAAACTATTTAGCAGCCTGTCGCCGGTTCAATCGCGGACCAGTCAAAATCGGTAGTGAACGTCGCGCAGTCGGTTTAACGACGTGTTTAAATGAGAACGTGAGAGAAAGCGAACGTGTTTAAATGAGCGAAGTGAACCGCGACGCTTCGACCCAGTTTCATCATTACACATTCACCGATTTGGGGCGAGGAAACCTACTGACTCGCGACGCTACGAATGAGTCGACGATACGGGATGGGAAATGATGTGGGCCGACTTTGTTCGATGACTTTCGGCTCTCCATTGACGCCTTGATTTATTGCATTACACCCGACACTGACACTTACACCGGGAACGAGAACGAGCCACGGGAGCCAGCCAGCCAGCCACCGAAGGGGCGAATTTTATTTACTTTTAGCGAATCGATCGACCACGAGAGACGGAGGATAGGCGCCGGGTCAAGGGGTGGAAAAGGAGAGAAAGAGAACGAGAGCCCGAGGGAGAGAAGGAGGTTGCTGGGTCGCAGGCAACCCCGGCAGAGCGAACCGAAGAGTTACGTGGCCTCGCTACCCGGCCGGCCTTTCGCTTCCCTAACGTTATATCATCATCTACTTCCTTCGAGGCCGTGAATTTACGCCGACAAATCGGCCCGAACATCGCCACCGATTTTCTCCGTCCTCCTCTCCTGCTACGGCACATTCTCTCGCTTTCCGCCACGGTTTCACGGTTCGCCGCCTCTTGCACTCTACAGCTGAATTACTATAATACAATGTTCCTTCCGAAGTAATATTCCTGTCTTTGTCGATGTTTTCGAGCGACCCTTCGATCTGTCCCCGCGTTTCCCTCCGCCGTCGCGCCTCCTCCGGTTTCGCAGGACGAATCGCGCTTTGTCTTGGAAATATCCGGTGCTCGGATCGCGACGCGGGGAACAACGAAACTCGATCGACGATATTCTAAGAGCTGACGTACACTATTCCAAGTTATAGATATTCCCCGTCGACCTTTTCGAGGAGAGTCGATGGTGAACGTCTATCTCTCTCTCTCCCTCTATCTCGCGTTTCCGTGGTGCTCGCCAAGAACGCGCATTACGAACCTCTTGAAATCGAAACAATCCGTGGAATGATATTAAAGCTGCCAGCTCAGAAGATCCCGTTAAACTTTGAAACACCGTTTAGCCCGTTTATTCAAGCACCCCTAAAAAACTGCTCCACAAATCCGCTGACCGAAAATAACCCGACGTTTTCGTGGTACGTACGCTCGATCAAGCCCGATGAAAGTCTACCCTCTCTCTATGCAATACCAACACCCACTAGTCTCTCTCTCCCTCTCTCTCTCTTTCGCACCTTTACCAAACCCTTGATCGCGGCGGTGATTTCCCAACTTTCGGCAACTTCTGTTCGCAAACGCTGTTTCCATCGGTATCACTCGAATTCGCGTATAATTCGCACGAGTTTCCAACGCGTTAGATAACTACCTGCGTCCACGAATGACTTTATCCAGCCCAAACGCCGATCAAACGTTCCCGGAACTCTGCTACGTTGCTACTTTTTATTAACGTTATCTTTGAATCGTATGCTATCAAGCATTCAGACGAGCGTTGAACCAAATTAAATTCGCGTTATTCCGGTCAGCGTCACACTCGATTATAAGTGTATTTTACTTTGTAGAATGTTAGAACAGAGAAGTGCAAGCAGCAAGAAAATAAAGAGCTTGCAGACCTGAGCCGAAAATGGCTCGAGTATCATGTTAGTTTTACAGCAATGCACGCTTCTTTACGATTTCACCTCAGGACGCGGAACCCCTCTCTACGTTCCTTGCGTTCTTCTTTCTCGCAGATTTTACGGAGCGGCGGAAGCCTCTGACCACACCCTCGCCAAATGGGAATATAATTTCGCGGAAACTGGGTCGAACTTTCGCGCGACCCGCGACGCGTTTTTTCTTTTTCCCTGTTTTACGGCGGGACACTTCGTTTCGTCGTTTGTATCCGCGCTATACAACCCTGCGCGCTCTCTTCCTTTTGGAGAACGTGTCTTCCCGTTTTATTTTAAACTCCGCGGAAGGATTTAGCACGACGCGAGGTGAACCTGGAAGCGAGGCCAGTCAAATGTTCACAGCCGGTGGAAATAAAATAATTATTTTCAATTCGAAGCTGGCGGGGCTTGAGCTTCGGGGCAGTAATTCAAGCGCGCGGTATCGCTCCTCGCAATCGTATTCAAGGGTCGGGAGTAACGCGCGGGGAGAATGGGCGCCGCGATTCCGCGGAACGGGAGGATCGCATCCAAGTTCGAATTTTGCAGCGGAGGCGGGTCTTTGTTGCCCGTTAAAATGTCCCAGTAATATCCCATTCCCTGTGCGTACAACGCCCGCTGTATCTCTTTCCCATCTCCTCTCCCCCGGCGCCATCCACTTTCACCCTCCTCGCTCTCTCTTCCGCGCTTTTTTTTCTCTCTGTAATTCCATTCGAAATGGGAAAAAACTCGCGGCGCCCGAATCGGATCGACTCGATTGAAAATGAAAATATTGATGCCTCGCCGCGGGAAGCCAGACGTCGCGCGTGACTTGTACTCAATTTTCGCGCATCAATTTTTTACGAAAGGAAATGACAATCGTCAGTCCGCTTTCCCGTATTCCGTATTCGGGAATTGCAAATTCGACTCGCGAGATCGGCGGCACGGTTGCACATAATACGTTCGGAACGTGCATATGTCCGAGTAAATTTGCTCATCGTCCTGTTCCATCCGCTCACCGACCACCAAACTTTGTTAATCAATCTCATATGCAGTGGAAGTTTCTTGCCGCGGCGGTAAAAACCGACGAAAAATCGTATAACTGTCCTGCGTGGGATTGAAACTGGAATGAGAACCGGGCTACCCAGCATATTTTCCTTCTCTATTTTTTTATCATCGATGCGCGGCAGCAATACACGGCACGGCACCGAAACAGGGAAATGGGAACGATGTCGATACAACTAGCAAAAATTGGGTTATTTCACGTTTTCCTGTTCGGTTCGTTTTCAGTTTTACACGCGGGGTATCGCTGCCGCGAGCAACTTCATCAAGATGATGCGATTAAAATCGTCGGATTACGAGAGAAGGACGCGGAGAAGGTCCGCGCGCGCGCGCGTCCGACAAGAAGAAGTAAAAGAGACAAAGGGGAACGAGATAAATTGGAGATTGCGTAACGGAGGAGTTAAAACCATGGTTACATCTTCTGGCCGAGGTTATTTCGCGTCGCGTCATGGAAAATGTAGCCGCGGCGCGCCAATTAAAATACACGCTCGGATTACGAGACACCGGGTCAGGAGGATTCCGAGCATTAGGCAAATGCGGCCACGCAAGAGGACGCATTGACGTTCGCGGCCGACCCGGCGAGCAAAAAGGGCGGAGGCGAACGCCGAGGCGGGGAACAGCCCGAGAACAAGCGGGAGCTTTCGTGTTGCCTTTGTCCCGAAATTATTCAAGGCACCCGACGGCTTTTTCAACGCGGCGCCCCCTTAATCCTGTATCTTTAAGACGAGATTACACGGGATCCTCGTTCCTGTAGTCGTTTAATATCGTGCTGCCGCCCTCGCGAAATTAAAATTTGACCGACTAACGGAGCTTTCACTGGAACATCGACGCACAGCCACCGCATTGTACCTGCTAGCGAATGTCGGTGTAACGGCAGCTGCGCGATCCGTTCGAGAAAGGATTTTCTTAACAGAAGGAAAGACCGGAGTAATAAAACCCGGCTACGAGCTATCCCGTTCATTCGTACACTGCTTATCGGATTCCTGGCTAATCCAAGCTTAATAAATAACTCTTACATAACGAACGTGTATATGCGTATTATTTTTAGTCTACAAAATGCAAAGCGGGTTGTAGGGCACGGTTATAAAAAGTTAAACGCTTTTACTATTTCATTTTCCCCGTCCACTCTCCTTGAAATCCTTTTATCAGATTAGAGCTATGCCGTAATTGATTGTTAGGAGCACCGACAGAAAATTTCACTTTCTCAAAGTTCTCTTTTTTCAAAGTTAATCTCGCGTGTTTCACGAAGGACCGGCGCGAAGCGGCAGCGGCGGCGGCAGGTGCAAGTTAGAAAAGCTTAGATCGCTTTCGACAAATCCTTTCGCTCGTTAATTATGAGGCGGGTATTAACGCGACCATTAATCACCAGTGCGACGATCTAAAAGCACGTTTGCCGGGGGTGGTAGCGCACCTCGGCGGCGGCGTGTCTTACGCGCTACGCGTTTTGGTATCGACCGGCCGCGGTAAATTTCTTCGCGGGGGCTAATGGCATTATATTCCCTCGCGCGCCATTTAATTTCCGTGGGCCGCGTGTCCACGGGGCGGCCGGCTACATCCCGCGGAAATCGATAGCTTTAACGATGCGTGCCTTACATTTATCTCCCTGTTTCCGTTGTCCCTTGTTCGTTGTCCCCCGGAAAATCACCGGCGAAGCGCAATCCTCCTCGAAACGCGTAAAACCCGTCCTCGGACCGAGTCACGTATCGCGACACAACCGTGGAACATCGATCGCGGCCGCGTGAATATTTTAACGCTAGCGTTTACATCGTTCGTAGTCCCGGCGGACAAAAACCTGCCGCGTGTTTTATCGCGATGAACCGCAACAATAGCTTCAAACGTAGTCATCCGCGTTTTTGCTCGGAGCTCGCGCCTTGAGACGTGGGCGCTTTTTATCAGCCGCCGAGCGGCGTAAACACGTGTATGTAAATAAACGCGGCCTGGTTCTCGACGAATGTTGGCCGCAGTGACACATGCGCCCTGAAATATCGTGTGTGCACCGGAGTATCGGAGAATTATCAATGGAGCCACTTGCTCAGAAAGGAATTCTCGTCGGTGATACTAAACCGACCGCGAGCTCGGCGGCCGCAACAACCCTTGCGAACCCCGTAGACCACGGGGAATGTCGACGGGGGGGTTGAACCGAAGGACAAAAATGACTGGCATACCTGGCAGTCGTCGTGTGTCGTCTCAATCCGGTCGCAGGACCCTCGTTGCCCCCGGACGAGCCGCGTCGTCGTCCCCGCGTCGCAGGAACCGCGTCGTAAGTAGTAAAATCCATGGTTGTCGCGGCGAGGGATCCGAGCGTATCGTCACTGGAATACAACGTGAAAAAGCACACACTACATCAACATTGCTCAACGAGCCACGGTCGGGGTTGTTGAACCAGCAGCCAGGCACCGGCACGCCAGACGATATACGTATAATCCGCGATACACATGTGTGTATTACAGGTCACGTCCGAAACCACCGTCTTCGGTGACCGACACCCAGGTATACGATGTACAATCGCGCGGAATGGGCAAACTGTCACACGTGTTACGTAGTTAGCCACCGTCCACTGTATCCGCTATTATCACTCACTGTACGCGTTGCGGGCACACTGTTCGCGTCGTATCAACACGGAGAGCCGGGTGTCCGCGACGTAATCCATCCACATCGAGAGGTGTTAAATTGCAGAGAGAGGGAGAGGGTGGTAGAAGCCGATCTTCGGGGTTGTCGCGTAGCAGGTATCACTGCGACGTCATCGTCCCAGGAGCGGAGGTCCCACCAGTCTTGATCGCGAGTCTATCTCATCGGAGCGGCGAGGACGATGGCACGGGGCTCATACTGTCAGGAGGAAGCGATCAAGACGGTGTCGAGCGGCCCCGACGGTCCGCGTCCGTGCAGCATCACGGCATCCGTGTCAAGGAACGTTCGCACACTCGCGTGTCTCGTCCAGGTCGCGGATCGAAACGTCTCCTCGGCGGGCGAAAACACGTTCCGGGAACGACGGAGGCCTAACGTCGCGACGGGATCAGACGCGGAGGACACCACTGTCACACGTCGCGTTTCTCTTGCCACGTCCCGGTGGTCCTCTCGGTACCGCGGTCACTGTCGTTCGCCTCGGAGGTGGGAATCGGTACGTAAACGGTGGGCGAGCTTGACGCAGGTCACCCGACATCCGACTCGCGCGAGAGTTGGTACGAAACTACTGGCGAGTTCTCCGACGAGTGTACTTGCATCCCCACCACCCGCACATCGGATCTCCCACCGGCGACCTCGCGTAGGGCACACGCGCTCCTTATCCCCTCTTTCTAATGGGCACGCACCGAGCTACCCGGAGCGTGACACACGCTCACGCTTCTGGTGGGGGCTACGGTCGCGTGGCGAGCTGCCGCCGCGGTGGGGGGCCGGAGAGGGCAAAGGAGTAGACGGGATCCGTGAACGAAAAGGGTAGCGCGACGCGGCGGCCGCGGAAAAGAGAGACGAGATGCGCTCGTCGTGTGGCTCGCGCAAGCGCGATCCTCTCCTGCGGGAATGTGTATCCTCGTGAAATGCACGCTAAGTATATGTATACGTTACGTACGTA
>SMSR01015973.1:129344-151290 GCA_019453355.1 Ceratina japonica | reverse complement strand
GTATACATGTACATTTAGCAGAATATTACCGGTGTCCGCGGGCATTATTTATCGGTTATTCGTTTTTGTTCGTTCGTAATAGTTGTGTACGAGGAATCGTAAAATAATCCTGATGCGAAGGCTATAACAAAATTATGCTCTTATATAAATACGCGTTAATCACGAACTCTGCTATTACTTTTCTATTCTACACAACTGGCGCGCGCGATTCGGCCTTCTAATATCCGATAAGTGACATAAGTCCCATCAGGTTGTGCAGCTGACGCGGACGTCGTACTAATATTTTACTATTTTCCGGGAGAAAATTGGAAAACTTATTTTATCACGATAGAACGAGCTTATTCCTCCATTATCGGAGTAATTAGTTCCGTTGTCGATTACTCGCTCAGCTAATTAAAACACTATTAATTATTAACAAGTTGTCAGTCATGTTTTTCTCGAAACGGACGATATAAAAAAAGTAGGTAAGAAAATCGACAACTTTTTACAACGGATCGATTAAGGGATGAAAGACTGGAAAAAAAAAACTGAAGTCGATGTTGCGAGGAAGTTCGACGTACGTCAGAATAGCGCGAGGTACATATCTCGGCGCAGCAATTACGGTTGCACATTCTGGGGGCTTCCCTTTGTGCGAATTTCCGGGAATTTTTTCGTCCCCCGCATCGTATCGGGGGGTCGCGGGGGGAAATTCATCGGTCGGCCGCGGTCGTATTTTACCTCGGCCGCGCACCCGGTGTGTCGTGCAGGTGCTCGGATAATTTAGAACACTTACCGGCGAGTGTAGAGCATACGAAAGTAGGTTCGGCGGATAAGAGCATGCAGATACGTACGTACGGAATACATAGATACGTCGTGTGTCTTGTTTTACGGTTAGACCTAAGTGTCGTGAAGAGGGTTAACAAGGGCGGGGGAGCCGCGCGGCAACGACTGCCGCCGCCGACCTAAGTCCTGAGCACACTCCGAACCGAACACGGCACAGTTGCGTTGCGTTGATAAAGGTTAGCAATGCGCGTGCGTTCGCACCGTTGTTACGCGGCCTCGTATTATCAGGGATAGATTTACACGGGTAAACAACACCGCCACCCGGGGACCGGGTACAAATTGAGATTAAAGTTAAGCCCGGCCGAATATCGGAATTATTCGTCCTCACGGATTAATTGAGATCAATTAAAGGGCATTGGACTTGGGTAATGGTCGCCGACGCGCCAAGCAGTCATTTCTATGGATACAGCCGGCGAAGAACGGCGAATATTGATGTCCCCCGTACCTTCGGGAGGGAAATTGTTAACAGTTTACCCTCGAACGTTGTAATTAGTCGGCCAAATGCTCGAACACGATATCGACAGCGGATTCAACTGCTGCAGAATTGACTATCGTGAACGTTGATGCTATAAAAGCGGGAGAAAAAAAAGGAAATATTCGAAGACTTGTAAGGTAGATCTTCCGCTCAACTGTTTGCTTGGTATTCAAGACAAGAGATACGATCGAACTGTGATACGCGAAGAAGCAGCAGCCATTAAATGCAAATATCTGCACAAATAGCATGTCGAAGTGAAGAATGGGAAGCTCGTGTACAAAGGGTCGGGTCACCTTCTACTTGTCAACCGAATAATTTAGTTTAGTGCTTTTGCTGACAACCCGGGGAACTAGTTTTCATGAAAAAGATATAAAGTTCGTCCCTGCCTTCGAGCGTCAGCGCAGCGAGTTACATGGGGCTGATGACTCCGAAAGCACACACACACACCGTTCGCGAAGTTTACGCGACTCTCGTCGAGTTGGAGTTACACGTACATACAGGAAAAATCATATCGCGGCCGAGCATCAACCTAGCTGTTCAAAGTATCGCAAATAATCTGTTTGGATACCAAAATTTAGCTCTGTCTTGATCACGTTTGCCCTCGTCCCTCGCCAAAAAACTTTTCCAAATCAAATTTCACGTCTGTCACAGCAGTGGCGTTCGTACGTTTCAATCATATTATATCCAATCACGTTCATTCGTGACGCCATAAAATATTTTGGAGCATGATAAAAATGGACAGAAACACTTGTTCAATAAAATCATTGACGTCCGACTGACCGCTAATAAATGGACACCCGTTCCTTTTTCATACTGAAACATTTATCTTATCCCCGCGGCCCAATCAATTCGCCGGATTATCTACAAAGAGGAGTGACTTACCCCGGGCGTAGGCGATAATCGGTTAGTCGGGAAATTATTGATTGAGAGGTATAATAAATCGATGACATGGAATGATCTACTTACTCGTAGCGCTGACAGCAGGTCCGATGACCGAGTACTTGGGGTTACCGGTAACGGCCCCTGGGACGACCTTGTCCGGCTCTGAAATACATTATTGTAATTATCCTCGGAATATACAGTGCCGTTAATTACAGTTGGGAGTCCGCGTGTGCGAATGGAACACGGCCAATCTACCTTAGCAAACGGTCCCCATTCATGATTTATTACCTCATAAATATCGGGGACCATCCTTATTCCGCCCGCGGAATTTCGTTCCAGACGGGAAAAGCTTCGTTTAATTGACCGGCCGATGGAATTTGACGAAAACTCGGCAACGGACGCGTCCCGTCCGGCGATTGGCCGACCGGGGACAGGCGGAGGGTTTGACACGAATGTCAAGAGGTCGTTAATTAATTTGACCGCGATTAATATGCCGGTAGCGCGTAAGGAGGTTGAACCAACAAGAGATATCAATGTTATCGTCCGCGTAATAACGAATTTATGCAAATTGTCAGGCCGTTCCACCGATAACGCGTCGACATTGACTCGTGCTTAGCCACGGCCGTCTATAGTAGAAGGCCGTAACATCCCCCACCACAAACCGAAATCGGCCTTCTAAATTCTTTTCATGTAGGTTGCCTTTCATGCATATGTACGGTTTATGTCGCATGACTCGATGACAGGCGCAGGCGCAGACCAATTAAGAAATACAATCGTATCTGTCTTATTCGTCCATAAACCGTACATATGCATGAAAGGCAACCTACATGAAAAGAATTTAGAAGGCCGATTTCGGTTTGTGGTGGGGGATGTTACGGCCTTCTACTATAGACGGCCGTGGCTTAGCTGATATCAAGCCGGACTTCGGTAAAGCTTAAAAATCGTTGTTCAAGGAAGAGGCAACTGTAGATAAATGGAAAAGCTCTGGTTTTACGATGCGCTGGAAACCTCGGGAACCTGTGTTACCGGCGGAATGGGGATAAGGGTGGAAAGCTTCCTGGAAGCTCTGACATGAAGCGCTACGTTGCAAGCTCTGCTTTGAAGCGACGCTCCGCGTGGAGCTTGTGAAACGGTTCCTCTCGTGAATCTGCGCTACCGACAACAGATCGATCATAAAAGCACGGACTAAGTTTGCGAGTACAGCTATCAATCAATGCATTCTACCTCCTGTCTTCTATTCCAACGTTATTATAATTATAAATTAGAAAAAATAATCCTAAGCGTCAGTAACGTAAGAAGTGCTGTAATATATTGTACAAATTACTAAATCCTGATTAATAAATGAATGGAAAAATATCTTGGTATTTTTATTTCAAATTTTCCTTGACCAATCCTGGAACGAAAATGAGAGATTGAATCCATTCTTTCTTAGATCGGAATGATTTTATACAAGGATTATAATTACCTAGTAGTTTGCTAGCATGATACTATTAGAACTGAAGTTGAGACAAATATTTAACTAAAAACATAGTCTTTGTGCATCAATGAAAATAAATTTCAATTTCAAAGGTAGATTGGCCGTCGATTAAGTCGCAGAGATTGCAGACGAAGAACGTGTAATTTCCAGGAGCGATTAAACCTTTTTTAAACGTTGTTGCAATTCCACGAAATGCTCAATAATATCTGGGAACGTCGGCAGCGACCGTAAGACGGTCGGCTATTCAAGTGGGAGACTAAAGGAGCCGACGGAAATGGAAATGAAATTGGTGGAAGGGAACACAGGAGGGGTTTATGTCGGGTGGATTTTCATAATGCCGGGAAATAGTGTCGTTCGTTACTCACCAGGATGCGGCGCATCGTCCAATGGCTGGAATTGGAACATCGCGTTGAAACCCTGGCCGGGCCACTCGGAATTAGCGACGAACTCGACGTATAGGTCTGACCCTGTGCTGAGTACTTCCACTTCCGCTCCTTGGTTGCACAGTACAGCTATTGTGGCCGCCCTTGAATCCGAGCCGTCGTGCACCCTGATTAAATCCGCCCTATTCAGGCAACTGTAACAAAATCCGTTACCTTCTGTTACAACCGCTGTTTCCAGAAAACTTGTCAACAATTGTAGAACAAATTGCGTTTCCTCGCCAATGCTGCAATACAGCCAATCTTCATGTGAGTAAATATCGTATGAAACAAATAACAAATAAATTGCTGATTTTTGAATAATATAAAGTACCTATAATGATAGTCAATTAAAAATATTCATTTCAGACAGAAATTTCTTTTATCACTGAAATTGGTGCAACACTTATGCAATACAGCCAATTTTCATGTGAGAAAATATCGTATAAAATAAATAATAAATAGATTGCTGATTTTTGAACAATATAAAGTACCTATAATGATAGTCAATTAAAAATATTCATTTCAGATAGAAATTTCTTTTATCACTTCACTTATGGTTCACCAGATTTGTATTTTATGCATCACATGCAATATTTATATTTTCTGTAATTAAATACGTAGTACGAATATTGTATGTTATTTAAATAAAGAGAATAAAAAAGAAATCCGTCCAATTACTGAAGCACATTTTGTCTCGACGAAACGCGATAGATATCGCTGAGTAGTTCGAGATCAGGGCAATCAGGCTAGAAAAATGGTCTTATTCTTACACCGATAGTGGCTCGTTATCCTTCATTGTATTCCCACTGTTTGCCGATTCAGCGCACACGGACCCGATTCAGTCTTGCCGTGTCGACGACAACGAGACTGTTTTATTTGCTACGGAATGTATTCGATTTGCGGTAATTCGAGAGATTCGGGCGGGGCGGAAGCGGGGGGGATGATCGGTAAAACCGGTCGTTATGCAAATTCGAAAGTTTCTCATGAGTGTCGCGGCCGCCACGGGAGTTCGGGGTAAAAACGAATGAAATATGCTTGCCGATGCGTTCCGTTGTAGCGGACGCGCAACGTTTCAAATCGGTGGACCCCAGTTTTTTGTCGAGATAAAAGTTTTTATACGAGCGCAACTACAAAATACTGGGAGAGTACCGGCGGCGTCCTGAAATAAAACCGAATACGAAAATTTGTTCGGTCTTATTTAAAGCACCCCGATTTTTAATCAGCTTTCTTGCCACAATGTAACGATATCTATTTTGCCGTGAATGAAAGCGCGGTTTATCGGAACCTGGACAAATTTTTTTGCAACTCGAAAAAAGCAGAGGCCAAAATGAAGGAGGCGAGACACGCGCGACTTTCCGACCTCGTTCATTTATCNATACGAGCGCAACTACAAAATACCGGGAGAGTACCGGCGGCGCCCTGAAATAAAACCGAATACGAAAATTTGTTCGCTCTTATTTAAAGCATCCCGATTTTTAATCAGCTTTCTTGCCACAATGTAACGATATCTATATTGCCGTGAATGAAAGCGCGGTTTATCGGAACCTGGACAAATTTTTTTGCAACTCGAAAAAAGCAGAGGCCGAAATGAAGGAGGCGAGACACGCGCGACTTTCCGACCTCGTTCATTTATCGACGTGTTCGCGCAACTTAAGAACTCCCAAGTCGATTCTCTCGGCTGAAGTGTAGCCGACGCTACACGTTCCTCCTCAAGGCCTGCCTCTCAACGAAGGTGAGATAAGTTCCCTCCCAGTGACTCGCCTCGTTGCGAGATCTCGCGAAAAAAGATACCTGCGTCGGGACAGAACCGAGGAGCGACGTAGAGGACGGCGAGACGTGGAAGGAGACGGAAAGTGGAAGTCGACGCGTTCGCTAAAAAGACTAAAGGTCAGACTACAAAGATATATTACATCGACAAAGCGAACGACAAGAAGGGCAAGAAAGATTGAATTAAAATCGGTAGAAAGAAAAGGCATTCCGCGAGAGCAGTCGATGCGGGCGTGCGTTTTTTGCCAAACGGAATCCAAAGAGGATATATTCCTCACGGTCAAGCAGTCCGAGCGGGAAGGATCGGCGATTCGATCGATTTAAAGGGCCTGATCGATGACGACCACGGGATAACCTTATTACCTGTACGGGTTAAGCAATTACGCTGGCAGAGAAAGATTATCGTCGGGGAGGCCGGAGATTAAAGAGTTCGCCCCGTCTTTCCGTTCGCCGCCGCCCACCTTCGCCTCGTTTCGTGTACACAAAACGGGGACACCGAATCTCGTGCGGAAATGAACTGCCCCCGCCGCGAACGGCGTTAATCGAACGGTCGTCGATCAATTCCGCCTCCATAACGAGAATTATGATTCGCTGTATGACTCGCGCATTTCCGACGGAAAAATATTACATTTCGCCCGCGGAGCATAATGAACTCCGGATACGTGATGAAACGAAGTAATTAAAAAATTTAATTCTGGTTTTAATTATGGGTTCGTTAGAAGATTCATTAAACATTTTTAAAGCCACTTTGCGAGACGCACCGCGTCTCCAATTGCGGGCTCGACGTTTATGATCAACGCGGATATCAATTAACGTTGTAATCAAGTTTAATTGATGCATAAAAGTGGTTCCGCGGAATTTCATCCGGGGTAGCTTGTATCTTTACATTTCACACTGCTTAAACCTGCACACGTACGGCAATAAGACTTCATTAAAAGGAAGGTTCCCAGAAAGTGAGCCAAGGACATTAACCACTTCCATTTAAAACTACATGCTAGTTGGAGGAGCAATAGACCGAGACGGGAGCTGAACTAAGAATACCAAATAAAAATGTAACTAAAAATAATTTTTCTTTTCATAATTCACGTTAGAAGTCGAGGAAAACTGATTCGACAATTCACACCATGGGCCATGATTAAAATTGAAGATAGATTAAAAAAACTGACGGAGGCAGCGAGGGTTTATTTATGCTGATGATATTCAGCGATGCACGATTTCTTTAGGTGAGGGAAAATGCAGCCGTGCTAGTGACTGAATATCTCTAACGACGGCGACCACGTTAAGACTCCACAGATGCTGACTTCCTACCGTGTGCACGGAGCGAGGCTCGCACGGAAGAACGCCGAAATTTCCGAGAAAGTACAAGGTACACTTCTTTTAGACAGGAAATCGTATTTTCGTGGGTGTGAGAAAGGAGCAGGTCAACCGTGAGGCCGGGATAAAAGAAAGGAGAGGACGTGCCGCGTTAATATCAGAGTGGAGCACAGAACTCCCTTTCCCTGCGCAGTAATAAGCAAATTCGTTTTTTAAGCCGACGCTTTCAGTTTAATTGTTGATAACCGTAATTCTTTATTTGGGTCTGTCCGGTGAAAAACGTATCCAGACTTTTGTTACGGGATGAATCTAAATGATAGATATCCGGCTTTTAAGGCGTGCGTTGCTGCCTGTTAAACGTACCTTCGCCGCAAATTCCCTCGAAGCGGCAACCAAAAATCGAACAAGGGGGTGATACACCCTATCTCCCGCGAGTTCTCTAGAGTGCTCGGGAATGGGTGTATCGAGTGGCTGACAGAGAGGAGTCTCTCGGTATCCATCAGCTCCATTCAGGATAATATCCGAGTGCGTCTGACAGTGCGGCTTAACGCTGATATATCGAAGCATTTCTCAGCGGTCTTCCTCCCTCTTACCAAGTTTTACCGCGACCTTCCACCGGTAAACTTTATCGACCGCGAGATTAATTAGTAGGATCAAGCCAACTTCTGTTAGCTGGAGTCTGTTTTGTTTTCCCCGGTACGTATCAGTTCGACTAGCCATCGAATTAATCATTCTTTCGACTTCTTGCGCTCATCTGTCCGACCTACAATGGATATTTTCTCGAACTCGAATTACCTGCCGTACAGACAAGTATTGCGGGGTTCAGTATCACGTTCCTGGTAATTAAAGAATGAAAACATACAAATTTAAAAGGATAAAAATTACGGGTGCGTACGGAATTACAGAAACGAGTTGTTCCAATTAGCCAGAACGTCCAGCTGCTATTAAATTTATGGAAAAACACAAACAGGAAAAAGATTGATGCAGTTCCAGAGAGGGAAGAGAGCGAAGTTAACTGATTTAATGAAAACCGAGAGAACTTGTCGAGAATCAATTACCCTTAGTCGGGGAATGTTTACATTCGCCCCCGAAAGGGACGGGAAGAACGAAATGGCGGGAACAATGGAATATTAGAGTGGGCCACGAAACACGGAAAAAATATGCACCCCGTTGCGAACTAATATTTGAGAGTCACAAATTTCCAGCGTTGCAGTAATTGCGGGTTTTTGTAGCCCCGGCTTGAATCGGTCGTGAATCAGCGTGCTCGCCGATATAAGCAAAACGGAAGTGCGGAACACTCGTAAAATACTGGCATTTTAGCGGTAACAGGAACTCGAACCGAGTCTAAAAACAATTAATTGTTTCCCAGGAATTCGGTGTAAATTTTGTTGAAACACTTTTAGGGTTCTTTTCAAAAAATTCAGATTAACACTCGTTCACAGAAGAAAATGTTAAGAATCGATTAAAAATGTTCATTTCCGAAAGTAACTATAAAACGAGACGAACTGTTCATGTATAAATTAAAACCACTTAACAGCATCCTTGATAACATCAAACTCGCATAATTCTTCGAACGAGCCGAATTACGAACAAGTCAGCTTCGAGAATACGAGCACCGTAAATTCCGAAAGTTTCTCCCCTTCCTGTCTATCAATGTCGACAAAACAATGTTGACGTAAAAACTGATTACGCCGCGGATGATATTCGTTTCCAGCTCCAGTTATCTTATTTTCGCTTCCGGACTTAATAACACAACGACGTTCCAAAGTTATTCATCATTTGCAAAGCCGCTTGCAGTTTCAATTATTTTAATATAATACCATTATCGCAGCAGGATAGTATAATACTAATTAATTAAGATCATTAATATTTATAATTCCTTATCAACAGGTCTGCCGTTATGAATTGAGGCCAAACGGTTCCGAGTGCAAATGGGATTGCGACCGAAAAGGAGAACAGTATTGTTTTCCCGGAAATGTAACTAGACGATCGTCTTAAGTCGTGACTCCGATGGTTCGAACAGAGGGAACCGAAATCTCGGAGGTCAACGGGAAAATGAAATTAAGACAGCTCAATACCGAATTAGGACGGAATTCAAGGATTTATCAAGGATTAACTCCTGTACGCTACAGCTGCGAGTCTCCAGGCACCTCTCGTTTCCCAAGTCGACCTCACCATCACCATTCTCAGCTCTAAGTCTTCAGTCACAGAGGAACTTTATGTGGGTTAAGTAGAATCATGGTCCGTGCCACGCTCAAAGGATTTAGGGGTCAGGTATAGCTGGAATAAAAAAAAAAGAACTGAACGAACGCGGAGTATTTCCCCGTGAAAGAATGTTCCCCGTCTCTTCAAACCGCCTATTGTGCTTAGGTTAATAACGACTGATGGTTAAAGCACCGTGTTAAATACGTACGTTTTTACCGCTACTCTTAAATCTCCCGGAAAAAGAAATAGCCCGGCCATGAATATACAATGGATTCCAGCCTGAAGCAGTATCAGGGATTCTTCTTAAAACAGTTTTAAAACTAATGTTCATTGTCCTGGACAGCGTAATGTCTGCATTACTACTTCATATGTCTCTATTATTTCATCAAATATTAATTAATTAACTGATAGTCTCTGTTCGTCTTGTTAAAGAACTGGAGAATATAATTGTAGTACATTCTCACGAACTCATCAGACGTTTAAAACTCTTAAGCCAGATTTTATAGCGCTGTCTCGCGCAGGAACTTTCAAAGATGGTGAAATTCATGGCGATCCTTTTGAAGGCAAAACTCTTGGTATTATCGATGTGACAGATTTATGCTCGTAATATCGAAAGCATTAGACCTCTGACATATTGACAATCGCAAAGTTTAAAGAAGGAACACACAGGACATACGTTTGATTTACAGTCTGGTGATACACGTTGCAGTTATCTAAGGAAATCATGGATACTTATTTGCAACATGTGAGTAATTTAATTATCCTGCTAAATTATACGAACCGGAAAATCAACTTTCTAAGATAGAATAAATTGACTAATTTTTAGCCTCGTGCCGTAAGATCATATTTGTAATGAGAATATTATTTCAAACTATAAATATCGTAGTCAAGCTAATATTTAAGCATGTTAAACTCTCCATGTCGAATGCCTCGCATGCTGAAAGGTACGTATATTACGAGAAGTCCGGTTAGACAGGTCATGAAAAAGGAGGCAGGGATCGAGCAAACAGACCTGTTCCGGAAAACGGAAGAGGCGGGGAGACAGTGAAGAATACAGGACCGTTTCCACCGACCGACGATTTCTCCAGTGATTGTTCGCCAGCTGTCGGATTCAGTTTTAGACGGCGTTATATCAAACTCCGGCGACACCGACGATGACGCCTACGTCGAGTACCGCCGATGACAATGCCGTGACCCGGCGTGCACGCGTTGCTATTATCACCACTTAGTAAACACTTGGACAAATCTGTTTGATTAGCTTAGCCCTGCCTCGCGTGTTCACAACGATTCACCCTGAGTTATTGCGTAAACATACCAGGCTTTTTTCCATCGCGAGGATGCAGACTGATATCAAGGAGAAATTTGTGGGTAGAAAGTAAAAAATGGATCGAGCAAAATAAGGACAGTAGTCATAAAACTGTTACGTTGCATTAATAAATTCATTCTAAAAAGAAGAAAAATACAAATATAAAGAAGAAAAAAAACACGATATATTAGATTGAGTAATTCAATCATGAAGAATTAAATGAGAAAAGACTCTCAACAATATGTGGAGTTCCAAGTGGTCACCTATTTTTCCAACATAGATTAATTGTTGACATTAACATTGAATTGCGACAGCTATTTCTATATGTATTTCTATATGTATTCTATATATATTCATATTCTATATCTATATATCTATATAGTAGAATTTTAAGAGATGGTTGTATAACCCAAAATAAAATAAAAATAAGAAATGGCCCAAATACATCTGAGGTCCTATTCGTTAATTACAAGCTATTAATCATTGCACCTGACAGGCAAACCTGCCTACCATTTCGTCATATTAAGACGAAACTACTAATTGGAATNCAGGTCATGAAAAAGGAGGCAGGGATCGAGCAAACAGACCTGTTCCGGAAAACGGAAGAGGCGGGGAGACAGTGAAGAATACAGGACCGTTTCCACCGACCGACGATTTCTCCAGTGATTGTTCGCCAGCTGTCGGATTCAGTTTTAGACGGCGTTATATCAAACTCCGGCGACACCGACGATGACGCCTACGTCGAGTACCGCCGATGACAATGCCGTGACCCGGCGTGCACGCGTTGCTATTATCACCACTTAGTAAACACTTGGACAAATCTGTTTGATTAGCTTAGCCCTGCCTCGCGTGTTCACAACGATTCACCCTGAGTTATTGCGTAAACATACCAGGCTTTTTTCCATCGCGAGGATGCAGACTGATATCAAGGAGAAATTTGTGGGTAGAAAGTAAAAAATGGATCGAGCAAAATAAGGACAGTAGTCATAAAACTGTTACGTTGCATTAATAAATTCATTCTAAAAAGAAGAAAAATACAAATATAAAGAAGAAAAAAAACACGATATATTAGATTGAGTAATTCAATCATGAAGAATTAAATGAGAAAAGACTCTCAACAATATGTGGAGTTCCAAGTGGTCACCTATTTTTCCAACATAGATTAATTGTTGACATTAACATTGAATTGCGACAGCTATTTCTATATGTATTTCTATATGTATTCTATATATATTCATATTCTATATCTATATATCTATATAGTAGAATTTTAAGAGATGGTTGTATAACCCAAAATAAAATAAAAATAAGAAATGGCCCAAATACATCTGAGGTCCTATTCGTTAATTACAAGCTATTAATCATTGCACCTGACAGGCAAACCTGCCTACCATTTCGTCATATTAAGACGAAACTACTAATTGGAATAGGATGATGACACAAATGCCATGGTTTACGTAGTTTATCGTTCACGAAAATCGCTACTGTGTGTTTAATACGCCTAAAGTTATTTCTCTTCCTTTATATTGCGTTTGTCCTGTCCGCTCCCGTACGAAGTTTGACACATCGTCGAACTACGAGCGAATACGATGTCGGCTCCGGGGGAAACTTTTAAATAGAAAAGTTTTGCCCGGCCGCTTGGCGATCTTGTGCCCCGTGCTCGTTATCGTGCCTCGTTAACCGGTAAACGTTAATAACCGACAGACGTCGTAATTCTCAATTAGCGTAATTGAAACACGACTGACGTGAAAGTAGACGTTTATGTGGCGGTGGAGTCCTCTTAAAATTTATCAGATACATCCTCGGAACGGTCTGCATGTTCGTCAGAGTCGTCAGCATGAAACTCGCAATTAACACGTCACAAGTAACTAATGTACGTAGTTACTTTTTTACGCTATATAACTACCTACCAAAAGAATTGCATTTTATATATAATTAATAAAAAGTAATTAATAATGGAGAGAATTTCATCAATGCACTGAAGGAATTAATAATATGCAGTAATTATAACATGCCTTTATCAATCATAATACTTCCTGGTAGATTAATAATGAAAACATATGTTATTAAACATATTATTCTCTAATTATTATACCCTGCAATGTTCCATATTCATTTGACGACACAAAACAGAGGAAAGAGTTCCTTTAATTTGCACTTTCGGGCTATAATAATGAGCACGTGAATGGATTGTACATTCCAACTTTATTGCATTTTCTCCACTTTAAAAACTTCATTTAAATCTCTCGCGTCAATACACGAGCCAACCCGTATCAAAGATTATAACAATGGCTATTGATGCTGCCTTAAACTTCAATGATCTTTAATTTCGTTAGACTAAAAGATTTAACGAGCTCGTCTGATTTCATAAACCTCTGTGATCACGAGGATCTGTCCTCCGTTCCAATAGACGCGGCTTTTGACTCATTTATAAAGTTCTCTTAATTCGTCCTGATTATAAATTGTGAGTCCTCGCAATGATAATTCCTTTGAAATATTCCTAATCCTCTCTACTACTTCAAATTGCTATATGTTTCTTCCTGTTCATTTCCTAACCATTATGTTCAATATAATACAAAAAAATGTATGAAATGTATTAAATTGTGTAAAACTTTAATAAAACATTCATACTATTTTTCTGAGTTATATTTATGTATTATTTCGCAAGAGAGCAAATAAATTTTTTGCCACGTCTCTGCATAAGACTTGAAACTGTATTTCGAAACACGTGAAAAACTTTATTGAAGAGCTATGAAGTGAAGATGGCTGGTTTCAGTTATTGACACATACTTCCACTGCGAAAGCATATAGCGTACGTATCAAATAGACAGTTTTCGTACTTCATCTCTTGATTTTCTACGTAACTTCCAGCGTAAAGTCTACGTATTTGTTCTCAAACTCAATAAAAATTTATGAGAAATAGATATAAAAGGAAAGAGCCAATAGTGCATCCGTAAAAATAGTATTATCAAACTTGCGGCACGCTATTTGATTTACCAACTAGGAACCGCGTCGCACGTTCCTAAAATTTCAAATTGAATTCACGCTAATTTTGGCAACGTGAATATTCTCAATTCTGATTGAGTTACGGAAATGCATTTGCCGATGAAACGACAAATTAAATACGATTAATTTTGCGGTCTGAGATGAAATAGGAACGTTAATGTAGCGGGAAATAGAACAGCGTTATTTCACAAATGACAACCGAAACATGGGCCAATAATAATACCATCGAAATTAAAGAATAATGTGTAGCAGTGACGTAAAGACTTACCTCAAGTCCCCTTTTTGTAAAGAAATTTCTTCAAAAAATAGACGTATTCTCTCTTTTAATCTGGAATCAGACAAAATTTATCACATTATTAGAATACTATTTAGAAGATAATATCTGATGTTCGACAATAATGATAGTCACGTATACAATAACCATGAATTATAAACTTTGCGTATAGATACAAACCTAATTTATAATCATTCACCAAACACTGACGCAACTATTAGACATACCGAACTACAAACGCAACGTTGATTCAATTATTCCCATTAAACAGAATCCGCGATACTATAGAAATTATATCTGCGTATTAGCCGCGTCGCGATTTCATTGCGACATACAGAAATGACTGAACCTATTATGATTTTTGTCTGGCTAACAAAGAACCTAACAATAAAAGCTGAATATTGTAGATTGTCCTCACCGCACGTGAACAACATCGATCCGATACGAACTCGAACAAATATAATTGGACGTGAAACTTTTAACTTACAGATAATAAAATGGCAATATACATCGGTCTAACTGAGGCAGAAAGATAAATGGAATCTTCGAAGAAAATGTTACGGTTGATTAGCAAAAGTTCCTTAAAAAAAATACAATTGCTCTTGAGAGATCGCATCTGGCAAAGTTGACATAAGATAACTGAATCAAAGAAATGGGTCTGGTAAAGCTAGAAACCTAATTATTAACTACCTCCATTAGGGAGTGTCTCTTAGATTCAGAAGAACTCTCCTGCTGCTCTTCTGTGTCATAAGGTTTTCAGTTCTTTATAAAGAAACATAAAAAACCGAGACCAGTTCCGTCGGTGATTAAAATTAGGTGAAAAATACTCGTAGATCGTGAAAATATTCAGATTGTGTTTTTCTAAACAGCAGAACAGATGCGGTTTCTTATTGTCCGCTTTCAGCTAATTGTACGATTATGATATTACTCAGACCATGAAGAGTACTGGCATTCGCTGCACCGCGATCCCGTATAACTCACTCCTTCCTTACTCGACCCTTTATGCGATTATACAGAAAACGCTCGGCACAACTGGCGCAAAGTTTCGACAGTCGGAGTAACAAGGAGCGGAGATGAGAAACGAGGAAAGTTACGCCGGTCAGGAAACCGGAAAATGTCTGGTGACAACAGGGCCAACCGCTCGTTGTAACAAAATTAGGCGCGAGAAGAACGAATGTCACGTTATATATTAGATATCTGGCAAGTGTGCGATATGCAATATTTACCAAATTTATTATATACTCAAGATTATCTAATCAAGTAGAATAAATACACCCTTGATATTTTTTATCAATAGAACATAACAAGAATACTTCACAAGACAGATGAGACAAATGTAAGAAAGTCAGACAAGTGTAAGAATTAGGAACGCCAATATCCCGACGAATGATGAGGTCCAGATGCTCCAGGATTGCAATTTGGACAACAAGGACTCAACGCCTGGTCCTCGACTAGTGGATATGAGGAAAAAGGGGTTTTCAGACAGGACTTTTTCCATAATGCTTGACCGACGATAAGCTGCATTGTCAGCTCTCCTAGTCGACTGTTTTTTTTTTTCAATGGAAAGGTTCTTCTTAAAATCAAAGGACGTTCATCACACTACATTCAAGATTAATATTCCCTACAATATTCTTGCATCGATTTATAGAACCTATTCCTCGTTTTTTATTTATATGAATATTATGCGAATTTCGATAATGAAAAATATATTTCTAACAGATTCACCTTAACACCTCGTGAGTACGTGAATCATGGACGTCCATCACACTGCATTCAAGATTAATATTCTCTACAATATTCTTGCATCGATTTATAGAACCCATTCCTCGTTTTTTATTTATATGAATATTATGCGAATTTCGATAATGAAAAATATATTTCTAACAGATTCACCTTAACACCTCGTGAGTACGTGAATCATGGACGTCCATCACACTGCTTTCAAGATTAATATTCCCTACAATATTCTTGCATCGATTTATAGAACCTATTCCTCGTTTTTTATTTATATAAATAAACTATTATGCGAATTTCGATAATGAAAAATATATTTCTAACAGATTCATCTGGACGCCTCGTGAGTACGTGGATCATGTGTTAATTAACTCGGATTCTGATTAGAGCTTAGTGTTACTGCGTGCGCGGGAACGTTAGATACGTAGCAGCACTCGAGATTGGCGTCGAGATGCATTATACATATATGGATTATGTCGGGATCAGTTTGCGAGGTTGATAGTAGGTTAGACTAGTTACCTTGCCCGGAAGAGGTACGAGCACCGGATGTTCTTTGGGTAGGAGGACGGGTACCGTGGCGAATAGAAACGACCGTATTGCCGTTTGGACTGTGAACTGACAAACTCGAGGTCGCACATTGTGCCAGGAATCAGCACTCCGTCCGTCTCGAACAGTCCTGAAACAGAAACGAGGGGTAAATGAGCATAAACATGAGACGAACTTCGCATAATTCTTATGGCGGCGAGTATATCTTTAAGCACAAACATCAACGATACAAACCAACTCAAAGTGAGATAGTATAGTATCAAAATCTCTGGACATTCAGAAACTTCACGATTTCTCATGCTAGATTAACCTGTTATAATATTAAAAAGAATATACATAGTTTTTTACTCAATTAACGCAAATTTATCGGCAGATCGCATTGAATTTATAGTCGAAAACTGTTTCAGACAATGGAGGAAGTCACACCAAGAAAAACAGTTTCCGATATCTCAATTCGTTCCGGAGATATGGGCTTTCAAAGTTTCGCCGTTTAAGGGGTCCATGGAATCCCACTGGGATCCCCTCACTTCTTAAAATCAAAGGGTTACTTCCTGGAGTCCCGCCGCTCGAGCGTGGGGTAAGTAACTGGGTCAAAGTGTAAGACAGAGATCGGAGATGTCTAAGAATGATAATGTCACCGAAAAGAATTATATTTAATGCCAAAAACGTCGATCTTCCTTTTAATGTACCAACACTTAAACGTCATTTCAACTGGAACAGCCGGCTTGATATAATTTCCACATATTTTTAATTAGAAATGCTGAAATCGTTGCCGATCATTCCGTATAATTTCATGAAATTCACTGTTCCCGAACTCCCGAACATCGGCTAACTCTCAAGCCAGAAATTCACTGTATTTCCGGCAAATCTGTTTGTAGTTCGTATCATTTTAATTTAATTAACACGCCACACCGAACCCGTATTGTAGCAGCGTTAAATCTAATAGTTCAAGCATACGTCGCGTTTCATTCCGATTGCGGAATGAAAACGGAGCTAATGATCCGGAAAATATCCCGCTTCAAGAATTTTATACCGCTCCCTTATCTTTTAATTAAACACGTGTATCGTTGCTCCAATTTGGGTCTGGCGAAACTGCACGAACACAATGACGAATCCCGGCGCAACGCAAAAAGTAGTTTCGAATCAGAATTCGCGCGAACGTCGGGGATATTGTCATTTTTCCGTGAAACGGTTTTCGTGTAATTTAGAATTAAAACCGAATTGTGGAATCGCCCGGCNGAATTCGCGCGAACGTCGGGGATATTGTCATTTTTCCGTGAAACGGTTTTCGTGTAATTTAGAATTAAAACCGAACTGTGGAATCGCCCGGCTGTGGAGGGAGGTAGAGAAAAAAAAGGGAGCAGCACGAAATATTCCTGCCGTTTCGGGTCGCGCGAAATAGCTTCGGAAAAAATTCGACGTTGAATTATTCCCCAACTTTTATGACCCCTCGCGAACGTCCAAGTGCCGACGAATAATACATGGCTGAACGCCGCCGCCGCGTCTCAGATCCTCGTAATCCGCCCTTTGTCCCGATGGGAACAAAGGGTGAAATTTTGTAAAAGGATTGACTTAATTAGTGAACAATACACCGCCTCATCAATGGTGAAATTACTTTGACGGATCGTAAAGCAAACGACGTTTCTCGTCCCGCCGGGGGCGGTATCTTTGACAACGTAATCACAGTAAGGAAAGGGGTGCAAGATGCTCGCGGCTACGCTCCCTACATGACAAACCACATCTACTTATCTTGACAAATGGCTATTACCTGGTTTAGGAGCGTCTGACTGACGTAATCAGGCTGCAACATAATGATCTGTCGACACCTGGGCGCGCGACGGAACCTAATCGCCGGATGTGCGTTCCACAGCTTAAACAGACGTATATTTCGCCCGTTCTTCCCAGTTACGGGGATCGATAGTTCCGCGAGTGCCATAAATTTCCAAACAAAAAGTTTCGACGCGTTACCGTAAAAACTGTTACGATTCCGGCGTAAGTACGGACGGTGCGCGCTCTTAAATTCTCATTACTTAAATTAGAAGGGCCGGGTATTAAAAGACACGGTAAGCTGCAGTCTCGTGGTTAAGTGACACGGTACGATTAAGTGGCTCCCATGCATATTCATGCCATCCAGCATTATCATATCGTGTCGCGAGGGTGAGAAGAAATCCAATCCGTGCTCGAGAAAACGAAAGTTCATTCTGACCCATTGGAATATTCGACGAGCAAGTTTGTTGATCTCGATTACCCTTCATTAAATTGAGATCGATTTCTCACGATTCTGAAATATATATTAATTAAGAATATCATACATTTTCGCGTATGTTCATTCACATTCTCATTCATTTATATGTTTCGTGTAGTAAAATCCACTGCAAGCAAGTTTGAGCAAGTTTGTTGATCTCGATTACCTTTCATTAAATTGAGATCGATTTCTCACGATTCTGAAATATATATTAATTAAGAATATCATACATTTTCGCGTATGTTCATTCACATTCTCATTCTCTGACATGTTTCATGTAGTAAAATCCACTGCAAGCAAGTTTGAGCAAGTTTGTTGATCTCGATTACCTTTCATTAAATTGAGATCGATTTCTCACGATTCTGAAATGTATATTAATTGAGAATATCATACATTTTCGCGTATGCTCATTCACATTCTCATTCATTTATATGTTTCGTGTAGTAAAATCCACTGCAAGCAAGTTTGAGCAAGTTTGTTGATCTCGATTACCTTTCATTAAATTAAGATCGATTTCTCACGATTCTGAAATGTATATTAATTAAGAATATCATACATTTTCGCGTATGTTCATTCACATTCTCATTCATTTATATGTTTCGTGTAGTAAAATCCACTGCAAGCAAGTTTGAGCAAGTTTGTTGATCTCGATTACCTTTCATTAAATTAAAATCGATTTCTCACGATTCTGAAATATATATTAATTAAGAATATCACACATTTTCGCGTATGCTCATTCACATTCTCATTCTCTGACATGTTTCGTGTAGTAAAATCCACTGCAAGCAAGTTTGAGCAAGTTTGTTGATCTCGATTACCTTTCATTAAATTAAAATCGATTTCTCACGATTCTGAAATATATATTAATTAAGAATATCATACATTTTCGCGTATGCTCATTCACATTCTCATTCATTTATATGTTTCGTGTAGTAAAATCCACTGCAAGCAAGTTTGAGGAAGTTTGTTGATCTCGATTACCTTTCATTAAATTAAAATCGATTTCTCACGATTCTGAAATATATATTAATTAAGAATATCATACATTTTCGCGTATGCTCATTCACATTCTCATTCTCTGACATGTTTCGTGTAGTAAAATCCACTGCAATGACACATGCATTTCACACGAATCTGCAAATATCTCCGTACGATTCTGCTCATCCAGAAATGGAACAAAATATGTAACAAGCTCCGGGGTCGGAAAAATGTTGGGAAGTTCCGTTTATCTGCAGCTTCGGAACGGTTAGACGCCTAGTTAACTACTCGGGCCGGGCCGGCGAGCCGATGCGATGTTCTCTGTTTCGAGTGCCGACAGACACGATTTTTCTGACAACCACGCACAGCCCCAGAGCCCGACAACCGTGAAATTTCCGACCGATGAAAATTTCAGTTATCGCGTGCCCACCGTCCCGAAGCTTTGATGCCCTCTAACCCCCTTGAAATTCTGGTTAACTCGTTGTGACGTCGACTGTGAACAACCGCTTGGGAAACTGCGCTGGGCAAAGTGCTCGCCGGGCGCTGCTCGTGCGGTTAGTCGCCGAGCTACGACGAGAGTTTCTCATGGCCAGCTGCTTTTTAATTCATAATTTTTCGTTCGATCGTCCCTCTTTGTACGCCACGGCGACGGATCGCGCTTGAAACAATTCCGACATCCACCAGCGAACCGAGTGGTCAAAGGAAGCGGTTAATGCCCGCCGTTCGTTTCTTGCGATTTCTTTATATCCTATAATGATTCCGCAATTAATGTTAATATTGTTCCCGATATCGTGCGATCGGAATTTTATTATACAACTACGATTCTTGTTGAGANCTTGAAACAATTCCGACATCCACCAGCGAACCGAGTGGTCAAAGGAAGCGATTAATGCCCGCCGTTCGATTCTTGCGATTTCTTTATAACCTATAATAATTCCGCAATTAATGTCAATATTGTTCCCGATATCGTGCGATCGAAATTTTATTATACAACTACGATTCTTGTTGAGAGGAGCAGCAAATATTCTATACGTGCATAGACACGGGACTGAGGCGCGCGGTTAAACCGCTAGTCACGCGGAAAACACGGTGATTATTGGAGAAGCGGAAGAGACGGAGCGTAATGCTCAAAAAGATTATCGACATCCTTTATCGCTTAAGCTTCGATCCCATACAATAAAGACAAAGTACCTACTGGATACAAGTTCACCACCGCGTGTTTTACGAAATTTATGACTTCCGAATATTCAACAAATTAGACTGCAAGAAACATTTAACACCAGTACTACCGACTCTTTTTTATTAAAAAAATTGTTAGTATATCGTATGAAACTTTTTATCGATCTTTTTCTATTTCGCTTAACGAATCGTTACAAGTATTCTGGCGTTGAACGTAAAATAGTGGAGCCAGCAGAGACGCGTGAAATCGTACGCGCGAAGTGTCGTGTAAAAATTGCACTTGACAAAAATTTCTGTCCCTCCCACCATTCCCGGCGCTCGCCGCGTCGACGAGAGACTATCGAAAGCTGTGAGGACAAAGTGAACGGGGACCGTAATGTCAAACATTGAAAATCGACAAGAACTTTCCCCGGAGCTTGCGTATTTCCGTTACGGGAGAGAGGGCTTCAAAAAACGTTACCGTTCGTTAGACGGGATATGAAACTCTGAATCGACTGTGCAAGTAACACGTGCTTGATAAGAATTCGAAATCCCCTACAGATTTTCCGTACCGATAAAAGTAACGTAGCGACATGGATAAGCTCAGTTCTCAACTCGAAGCTCTATATTTTTTTTTCAATATTTGACAGGAAATAAAAGTTTGTCGAACGCAATTGTAATACCTCGCGAATGATCCCGAGAAAAGTACAATATTTGTACAACATTTTTTGCTCCGACGAAAGCTTTAACCGGCGAATAAGAATTCCGCGGCGGGTGCCTGGTGTCTAAGAATGAGCACAGCTGAGCGAGGGAGAATAAAATCTCGTTGTCGCGAAAATCGTACGCTCGTAATACGTTCCACGATACGCATGTATTATACGACGCGCGAGATTCAGCAGACGCCTAGACGTCGTGTTCCGGGGGGGGGCCAACGGATCTCATCTGAATATTTCACAGGCCGCCGCAATGCCGGAGGTGTCGCGCATACCGTTCCCCTCCTGTCCCCATCGATGCATAAAATTTCACGTCACATCCTCGGACATTTTCAAAGAAAATGAGAGTGAACTAGCGTGCGAAGAAAAGGAGGAAAGTTCGAGCCCGGAGAAAAACGAGTAACTCGCCGGGGGAGAGCCGGGCGGAAAAAGAAAGAGGACGGGAATGAGGAAAAGTTGAGCAGGAAACCAGAACGATGAAAGGTGGAAACGAGAGAATCGCGGAACAAATGAAGTAAAGGCAGAAGCAAGCTTTATGGAAAAAGGGAGCGGGACGGGGGACGAACAGGCGGGAAAAAAGGAAGGAAAAAACAGAGTGGCGTCTCAGAGGGATCGTGCGCGG
>SMSR01015973.1:96759-128984 GCA_019453355.1 Ceratina japonica | reverse complement strand
GGCGAATAAGAATTCCGCGGCGGGTGCCTGGTGTCTAAGAATGAGCACAGCTGAGCGAGGGAGAATAAAATCTCGTTGTCGCGAAAATCGTACGCTCGTAATACGTTCCACGATACGCATGTATTATACGACGCGCGAGATTCAGCAGACGCCTAGACGTCGTGTTCCGGGGGGGGGCCAACGGATCTCATCTGAATATTTCACAGGCCGCCGCAATGCCGGAGGTGTCGCGCATACCGTTCCCCTCCTGTCCCCATCGATGCATAAAATTTCACGTCACATCCTCGGACATTTTCAAAGAAAATGAGAGTGAACTAGCGTGCGAAGAAAAGGAGGAAAGTTCGAGCCCGGAGAAAAACGAGTAACTCGCCGGGGGAGAGCCGGGCGGAAAAAGAAAGAGGACGGGAATGAGGAAAAGTTGAGCAGGAAACCAGAACGATGAAAGGTGGAAACGAGAGAATCGCGGAACAAATGAAGTAAAGGCAGAAGCAAGCTTTATGGAAAAAGGGAGCGGGACGGGGGACGAACAGGCGGGAAAAAAGGAAGGAAAAAACAGAGTGGCGTCTCAGAGGGATCGTGCGCGGTTCAAAAGTTAAGAAACTTCGCAATGGAATCAAGTTTGAAACGCGGCCCTCGGACGTGCTGAACCGCGCCGCGAGACTACGGTAAGATCGTGAGGCGGCAGCGCGCCGCATTTTTGCATAATCTTCGCGTTCGTTTTAACGGTACAACTAGCGGCGGTACGCGACGACGACGACGACGGGACCGTGGCAAAGGGGAAAACCGTCGCGTTATTACGACGGATTCACACGCCTCGGTGTGTCACGGTTTTCACCTGACGCCCCCGCGATTTCTTGCTAAACTTGCGACGCATTCCACTGCCGCCGCCGTCGTACGTAACCGCGCCTTATGATTCCCGGCACATAATTCTATCAAACTTCCGTACACCTCGGGGAAATTCGTCGCGATGACAAAATTTAATAGAAGTTATTGTCATCTCGAATATTACTCTCATCGCGACGCCCGTTAATTAACTCCGACGTCCCCGATTAATGCCGTTGCTTTTACGCAATATTTTCAGACTAAGCTCAAAGGGGAACACGAGCAATCGATAATACCGTTGATTGGTGCATAAAGTATTAACAAGAGCATTATTCTTTTTCTACGACGTATCACGGCCACTTCATACGAGACAGATTCATTATTGAGCTCGTATAAAATTCACACGGAACACTTCCGTACAAACGCGGTTCTATCTGCTGCATTATTGAACTCCAATCCGTGATCACATGTCCAATTAGAGAGATATGGCGAAGGATGCATTATCATCTACCGCAGGGGGAGGAAATCGTGAAGGACTCAACGGTATTCCGGACGATCGGTCAATATCTCCTGTTTAGAGAAAATTCTTGAAGAATCCCATTTTATATATGAAACACTCTCTTCATTCTCTAATGAGAATAAAAAACGTGGTTTACAAACGTGCCCTGCGAGTACTACCGACTCGCAACGAGACTCGTTTCAATTCTACCCTTTACGAATCCGAAAAATGCTGTTCTTCCTAAAGTTTCGGTCCAGCTTAGAGTCTTTTACATTCTCTGATATCGTGTATTCAAACTTCTGGGAAACACGACGGCCTCTTCTCTTGCGACGCAGACTGGGAACTTGGTATTTATCCAAATAAGTAATCTCAGCGCGACATACGTGCCGGTAGTAATTTTAATCCAATTTGATAAGATCTCCCGACCTGCGATTTGTACCGGCTAAAAAGAAAGACCTTGACAGTGTAATTTCCTCAACGAGTCAGCTACTTTAAGAGACACGAATTTTTTGCCCGTTAAAGAAAGGAGACACTAAACTAACAGGGTATCGCGAGATAAGGGACTAATTAAAACACTTGCCTACTTAAAGTCCGGCGGCAAAGGTGGCCCCGGCGATATGGCACCTCTCCGCTTTTTAAACTCGCCCACGTCATAAAACCGACAATTTTTATAAACCGGGGCTAACTAATCTTAGTTTATAAGGCTAATAAAGCGAACCCTATAAAGAAGATCCTCGCTGCATAATGTAGGAACCTTCAGACCTACTATAATACATACTTTATACCACTTTCACGAGATAAGACGGCTTTGCAACAAACGCCTTATATACCTGCACTCGAATTCTTTTACTCTGCGCGTCGTCGACGTAACCGAAAATTCTTCGCGAACGAAACTTGTGCTTCGTAAAAAGCCTCATGAATGCATAATTTTATCAACAGAACAAATCCTTTCGTCAATAATTTAAATAACAATTTACTCGACTCACCTGGCACGTTTCATTGACGCCATCTTGGAGGTTAATAATCACTTAAGTGACGCGACCGTTAACGCGGAACTTTTCACGGCTACGAGGCGTCTAATACGCAGTTGCTTTGTAGAATAATGTAAGTCAAGGTACACGAAATGTTTCCACAACATTAGAACGTAGAATTGCGTAATTATTCGGAAGCGGAAGGAACAAAGAACAGACAAGTTTCATCACCACCGCGAAACATTGACACAAAGGCTTAAGAACAAGTAAACATAGCCGCGAATCATTCCCTACTCCCACCACTTGATGGTCGAAGCCGCGTGGTCACGCGAGCCTCCTCGAGTCTTACGTAATCTGTTTATGTTTCTTATCTACTATTTATCCTTTTTTGTTTACATATGCTGCGCTTTCGAGCGACTTTAAAGGAGTCCATAAACCACAAAATCAAAAACATTTTAAGATACATTTAATTGATCCGGGCAGATATAATAATCGATTACGAACGAATCGAAGCGAGACTAAATCGAAAGTGACTATTAGAAAAATGATTGAACTTTAAATGCAGCTGTTAGCGTGCCCTTATGGCTCGTTCTGGCGGCAATAATCGAAAAAAATAATATTTCCTTCTTCTAGCAGTATCAATGCTCCTGGCGACAAAGGAGTCTCGCCCCCTTTGCGCTTCTCTATTATTGGGAATAAAAGCAAACGCTTTCACTTGACCCAGATTCCCCCGGCGGATGTAGCGAGGAGGTTCCTTTTTTCTCTACTCATTCCTTTCGGAGAGAGAAGAAAAAGCGTCGCAATTTTTTTTTCTTCCCTCGCCCCGCGCCTTTCGAGTTCAAAGAAAACGCGCGCGAGCCAGTCTCCATCGGGACGTTCTAAATACGTTTTATTATCTCGGATCTATTGCGAGGGTGGAAATTCTCGGTTTGCTCGGGCGAGCCCTTCACCGTTGCGTATTCAGACGCAATTTAATTACGCAATCCTAACCCCGATCGGGGAGCGGGCAACGCAGCCGGCGTCCATTGTTCGCCGACGTGGAGCCTGAGATATTTTAAATACCCGGCAGACGGAGGGAGAGAGAGAGAGAGAGAGAGCCCTGCGGTCTTCAGGACACGTACAATTCGAGATGCCACTTTAATTCAGATTTTTCCAACCGCAAACGCCGTATTTACCATGTGCACGAGGGCTTATTGGATCCTCCGCCTAGTTTTATTCATCCCACTTTCTTCGGGCCCACCCCTTGTTCGCAAATTGAAAAGCCGACGGGTAGGCGGGTCTCGAAACAGAAGGAAATTGCAACTTGCGAAAACTCCGGGGTAACGCGGCCGTGTAACACCGTAGGGTCGTCATAGAGATATGGCGTTCCGGACGATTGTTATAAGTTGCAGACAATTTTGCTCCTTACTCCCATGACCATTTCTCCCATGTATTATTCCGGGCTCGTTCTCCTCTCTCTCTCTTTCTCCGCCGCCTTCTACCGCTCTTATCACAGCGACCATCTCATTCGCCGCGTATCTGTTCCTATCGTTCCCCGGCCCCCGGCTCTTATTCCAACGTGCGATAGGAAAACGTGATCACAGGTTAGGAGAAAATTGTCTGCAACTTATGATAACCTTCTACGAGCGCCGTGTTAGTTATACAGCATTGTACATTCTGAATCGCAAACAGATTCCGCCCGTCCCGGTTCCACCAACTTTCTTTGACGCATCGTGCATCTGAAACTACCCTTATCACGACGTGATTTATATATTTCGTAGAATTCTAGCTGTTCGTTGAGCAATTCATATCGCCCCCATGCAGTCAGGTAAATAAGGAAGAAATTGCACCGACGTACCATAAAGTATTTTCCAAAAACCTGAACAATTCTTATATCGTAAATTTTTTCGGTGTTTTATTACAGTAACGGAAGATGGTTTTCTGGTTCTGTGACTTTTGTACGACACAAAGAGCGGAACGCATCTGTAATCAGCGAGAACGTACGCTCAGACGGTAATTATACGACGGGACCGTCTAATTTACAATTATCAAGAAACCCGCGGGTGCTAACGATTCCCCGCTCCCTGGGAATTCCTCAGCTCTCGATACATTATATAATGTTCAATTTTGTAACACGTAAGTGTTAATACATGATGAATGCCCACTCCGCCCTGTGGTAGACATCGTTTCCTGAATTTCAGCAGAGGGAATACCGCACGGTTTGCTAATTAAGCCGAGCTTTAATGTCCCATGAGTTAATTAGGGACTTCTTCAAACTTATCCCTCGTAAATACAGTGTTACGTTGATATATTTTTTTTATTTTCAGCCTCACATGCTTCCCGTGAGATCGATCTGGACCGGGAAGCTGCCGAGGGGATAAGGCGGGGGGGCGGGTACGGCTAATTTTTGTTCTTCCGTCGACCCAAAAAACTTGCACCGTTACGGGAAAGGTTTCCCGTTCATTGCCTCTTCTAATTCAAGGGGCGCGGGCGAGAAACGAAATGCGGCAATTTCCCGACGGTCGAGGCTGCTGCCACGGAACCCGTTTGAAGACGTTCGCCCGAGGTGCAACGGTGGCCCCGGTGTAAAATAAAAAGGCGAACGAAGGTGGCGAAGAAAGGGACGGACGGGGGGCCGCGGCTTTGTGCGTCCACCACCGGCGTTAGCCAGGCCGGGGTGGACCGTCGGTCCCCCGTATTCCACGTTATACTTACGTGGGACAGCGGCTTACACGGAGCCCATTTAAGCCTGAGATCCCGCGCGACATATAAAAGTCGTGCGTTAAGCGGCGAAATTAATTTCGCAGCCGCCACGGCGCCGTCGAGTGTGTTTTTCCAGCGTAGGGTTCGGGGGCTTTTGTCTCGCGGAAAACTTTCAACTTCCATTTTATAATTGCGCCCCGGACCCAAAGTTGCTCTGTCGGAGACGCTGCGGCTACGGGCCGAGGCCGGCCAACTTTTACACAAGGCTCGCGCGTAAAACCGCGCACTTTTAAGCGGTTTTCACGCCGCCACCCTAATTATTTGAAATTTATGCTGACCGCTCCTTCCTAAACCGAGACGAATTCGCCCCTGGAGGGGAATAAATCCCGGACGTCTTCGAATTTTAAACCCTGCCCTTTGAACCGGCGCGCTCCTTCCGAAGGTCGAAACCAATTTGAGAAAATTGTATTCATTCATAAAAAATCGTTTGAAGAAAAATAGTTCAAAGTTATACAGTAAAATGAACAAAGTAATCATCATTTCATACAGTGTTTCATCTTTTAGTTACCTTGTATATAATTGTTACAACGAAATGTTAGTAATAAAAAAAGCTCAAGCTTATTCTTCCCTTTGTGAACGTCCTTTTCCGTAGCTGAGAAAAATTGGCACGTTGTCGCGGAGCGAAACGACAGTGCGCTCGTCGTTTTGATGTATTCTTGCAAAAATCGAGATATCAGGTGTCCCTGATCCCAGCGGAACAAGGTCCCCTTGTTAAAATACTCGCAAAAGGGAAAAAGCATGGCCTGCGCAGTGTTTGTAGAACGGAGAAAAGTCACCGAGAGCTAATGCTACTCCGNAGAATTTGGGCGGGACGCGGGCAACAAAAGGATCGGGCGAAAATTAAATTGACCACACACGTAACAGGGGAAACCGTAATACACGCGAGTAGCGCGGGGAACCCGTGAGAGGGAATCGGGAAGAAAAACGACGGGGACAAACGAACGGGATGAAAAGAGCTTTAAAATTGTATTCAGCGCACGGTGACCCGGCGCCACGAATCGCAGTTCCATTTCGACGATGAAACCGGCATTCCACGGTTGCCGGCGACGCGCCGGTTGATCGCCGTAGAAAAATGTTAGGCGCGTTTGGTAGCCGTGAAACACGCCGACGGTGGAGGGAGAACCGTGCCGGCGAGGAGTCAAAGGATCGCGTGGCCCGGGCCGCGTGACCGGAATCGAACGGAAACCGCGCCGCAACCCCTGGACAAGGATCGAGATCCGTCGATGCGAAAGTCGTTTACGAATTGGCGATGGTAGGAGAGCGGAATTCTCAAGGAACCCGGGGCTCCCGGACGCCGGGATTCGTCGGGGAGAGGCCGCGAGGTCTGATCAACGGGAAGATTTTTCTTACTTACGTAGTCAGCTCGACTTAGTCGGCTTAGGGGACGGGTATCTCTCACCATCTACTGTATTCCCTTCCCGCGAATAAATTGTTTAGAGAGACACACAACGAAATAGACGATGATTCCAAGAAAATAATGGTAAGACTCCTTTTCCTGCTCAATGAACACATGAATGGTAATTACGCTTATGTAAGAATTTATTGTGAATTAAATTCTACCACCATTTAATGTTTCATCCTCATCCAATGTTTTCAAAATAAATTGTTCTGAAAGAGAGAGAGCTGTAAGAGATTTAATATCCTTCTTTGATCTGTAACAAGCGTCTTAAGGCAGAAAAAGACCGCCGGAAGAGAACGAAACCAATCAACGAGAAAAGAATTGACGGCGATCCCCCGGTATGAACTTACTCAATATATCAGCATTCAGCACAATGCAGGGAACGTAAAGAAACCAAGCAAACACTCGATCGTCGAACATTATCGGATTCTCGTTTTAAGGACATTATTTCTCCTACAAAAATCATTTTTCCGTCCGGTGGCTATTAATAACGAGTCCCGTCAATAGGACTCGCGGAATAATGACAAAATTATAGCCGCGCTCTGACCGAATTTTTACGTGCCAAATTTTTCATCGACTCGATTTCAATAGACTCTAGCAACGCGGATCGAGCCGAGCTCTCCCTAAAATTATGCAAAACACTCGGTTAGGTCTATTGCCGTAAAAAAAGAAGTCCCTCTTAAACGTTTTAGCTCTATACATATAAATCTATCTAAATGGGGGCGGAGATGGAGGAAATACGGGGCGAGAAGGAGGGCGGCGGAGGCGACAACGAGCCACGTCGACGTCGTCGTCGGCCGAGGGGCGAGAAATGCGCGAGAGAATCTGAGAGGAAGAATGGTAAGTGGGCTCATTGATGCCGACCGCGATAGAGAAGAAGAAAAACCGTCGCTTAATGGCCGGGTTTATTTGGATTTTACGGTCCGAGTCACGCGGACGCGAAAATAAGCGTCTCTCGACTTCGTACCTACTTTATTCGTGGCTGTTGGAAATTCACGGCGAACCATCCCGCGATACCCTCGCCCCCGGTCGGACGTCGATCGTCGCCTCTTATATGAAAAGGGGGATCGACCCGCTGCTCTCCCACCTTCTTCCGCGAATTTGAATGCATTACTAGAAGGGAATACATTATCACCCGTTAAGATCCGCCGCGATCGATCCATTTTTCTTCCGCCGCCGTGAACGGAGTCGCTACGTACGATATTATTATTTATTTATGGATGTCCTTCGATAAAAGGTCTATACGTTTTTCGAGCAACTCTTCCCGCCGGGTTCGTGCACTTCCGTGTATTTTCCGCAGCTAACCTCCCGCGATCGATGTCACCAACACTTAGAAATAGATCAAGTTCACTCGAAAGTTCCGAACAACTTTTAATTTTTATCGAATATATTCTACCGTTTGGAACTTTGTTTAATTGAAGGAGATTGTGAATTTAAGAAAATACACGTGGTTCGTAGAGAACAAGTTATCAGCTTGATAATATGAAACTTCATGGTAGGTGGTCAAGGATCGTAGGCTTCATAGATAGAGTTTTAAGCGCGTTATCCTAATACGTGGGAACGAGTTAAGCCTGAAAGTTTCCGGAACGTAAGACGTCTATACTGTTGCCGCGGTTCGAGTGGATCCTCTTTCTTTTACGCGCGCGGATGTGAACATGTTTGCCGCGAGTTATGGAAGTACGCGTTCGAGGGGAAGCCGGTTGTGTGAGAGAAGGAGCTAACCAACCGTGTGAACTTCAGCGAATTAAGCTACTAGCTAAAATTAGAAAGCCGAGCGATGGTTCGTAATTAAATTAGGTTCGTTATCGTGAATTTTAAGGATTACATGCTGCGCAATTTGATAATACAGTACACTGGCACCTATCCCTGCAAATTAATGTAATTGACGCGTCAAATTTATTACCATTATTTCATTTATTCTCCCACAAGAATTACCATTTTTATTAGAGAACCAGTTTTTGTATAACTTCATTTGCATCCCTCCCATTCAACTGGTACTTAAAAAGTGATAGGAGGACGACGCAATAATTTATTTCGCCTCGTTCTAAATTTACGCCTCGGCCAACTGGTTTCGCTATAGTACGCGATCATCTTAAACGTCGTCGTTGATCATTGTTTATTAAAAATAGCACTGAGTGCGTATTATAATTGGTAATGGAAATAGTAGCTCACCGTTTCACGAATGAACGGGTTAAGAGCGCTTTTACACGCAAAGTGAATCGCGTACGTACGAGAATCACGGTGTGAAAGCGTTCTTAGAGGCAGAGCCATGGTGTATCGTCGCCCGACATAATTATAATTTGCATTGTTTAACGGCGTACGTCGATCGATGTTATTCAACGCGTCGAAGTAAAATTTGTTTCCTCGTTCATACGTTGTCCGCCGGATTCGTGAATGGAATTAATTCCCTCTCGAAATTATTGGATACAGCGCGTCCAAAGTTTACGGTACAGCACGTCGTAACAGAATCCTGTCTCTTGTCTGCAAACACACGGCGGTGTGTGACAAATATGATAATCAACTGACGGGCTTTCGACACACCTGATTCGGTTCAAAGCCATCAGTGGAATTCATTTGTTAAGTCGATCCGTACATTTTGAACCTATTTAAAATGCATGGTAATGAAATTTTGTAGCCGGACGAAAAACGGACGCGCGCAGCTCCGGCTGAATTTCTGGCAAAGCCAAAAGCGAAGAATAAAAATAAATGTATTGAAACACGACCGTATTTTCGTTCGCGTTTTACGTATTCACCTAGGTGGATAATTCTGTTTTTACGAGGCTCCCGTTTGATGGAAGTCGAATTCAATATACGATCAGACAGAACGGAGCTGGTCTATGTAGGGAGATCAAAGCTTCTGCAATTATTACTGGGTTTTGTTAGGGAAATAGCGATTTGTTACGGTTGTTTGTATTAGAGATGAATTTCTTGGTAGCAAAAACGTGTAAAAGGAAGTCTGTAATAACGTGAGAACAGAAATTCCTTTTACTGATTGTAAGCTCTTGGTAATGCATTTTAATATCAAGCAGGAAATGAAATTGGATACTTTGTATTATTAATGACGTATTCGACATTTTAATGGAATTACGTTTCGATGAACTAATTTTGCCTGCCCATTAAAATAAATCCGCAAAAATCGGACGGCGAAGTACCGAAAGATTTTCCAATTTCAAGTTCTGGGCATATCTGTATTGCTTCCGATGCAGCAAAAGTGCATGCCCGATGAATTAGGAAATTAAATGCGCCGGACCAACGCAGAGGAACGGTTTCAGTGAATTTTCAATTGGCAATTTCAACTTCCCCGGCAGCGAAGTTAAAACAATCGAGATAAAGAGCTAAAAATAATTTGAATAAATGTAAGCAATGACTGAATTCCGCCGGGCCCATCAAATTAACCCAATTTTTGGAAATTCGCTTCGCTTATCCGTGCCCCTCGAAAACTAATTTATAGTTCCGTTGAACGACGGTAAACAACGGTGATTGAGCGGGCCGGGATTGGTCCTATTTCAATCTTGAATGACCTGTCCGGAAGTAGAACGGGATAACGATCGGGCCACCGATATTTTTATAGCGGTTCGAATTCGCGCCCGTATCTACCAAAACGAGGGGCGCACTTTGTCGACGTTAAACGTTGTTTCAGAAACATGTTGACAGGGACGTATACGCTCGCGTCCTGCCGTTCGACGATTGTCGTTTCACAGGATGCCGGTCATCGAGTAAATACTGAATCGATAGGCCAATGTAATACCGGCGTATACGGCCGTTGTAGATATTCGATTCGCGCCAACGACGCGCGGTTTCCCGTTTAATTGCTAATTAATATGGCGCATCTGGTGGTGCGTCACCGATAATGTTTTGTAAAATATCTTGAACGACTCGACAATCGAAGCCGGCTGGTTTCATCAGGCCAACTGTGCCCGAATTCATTTGTGACACAGCCGACGTAAAGCGAAATTAGCGAGATTAAAACCTACCATTTATTTCTTTTTAAAATTTAATCAGTCGTTTAACACGAATTGTGGAGGATTGTAAAATGCAAAGTCGTATTTTAATTCAATATTAACAGCAAAATCAATTTTTGCATTCGATCACAATGTAACATACAATGAGGTCACTCATGACTTCGCAATTTTATTATGCACAAGAATAAATTGAACCGTTTATTTCGAAAGTGACCTAACTCCATTTATACTCAAATTGAGATATTTAAGGGTTTAGAAACCGTACAGACTCCATATCCGTTTAAGACTCTCAAAATGGGACTCAACCCATTTTCAAAATAACAATTTCAATTATTCCATTAACTACGTACTCTTTTCTTTACAAAATCTTCCTGGCTTCGCACATATTAGTTTCAATTTCTTTGAAAATGGAAAGATAACGTAGAAATGCAAATATTAAAATAGCTAGAATGATTTTTTTGAAAAATGGACTTAGGCCATTTTTAAAATAGACAGCTTAATTATTAGTACACTTTTTGACAGAGTGAACTCACTGTTCTTTTTCTTATTGTGACTCGGTGTTCGGAGACACCAGAGATCGATGCGGTGACACAAACAGTTGATAAAATGTGGAGGGTGGTCTGACCGCATGTTCTGAACCCTCATTGCAAGTATCGATTACGAGCCAGGATAGATACTAGTACTTCGCTACTTTCTTCGCTATCCATTGTCCTCGCCGGAAACGTTTTACGGACTCACGGCGCTTCCCCCTCGAAAATTTATACTAACCGCAATTTAGTGTATCGACGGAGGAAACCCGTGAGAATCCGCTTCGCTTGAATTTTCATTTTCACGTGCCAATTTTCAACCGTCATATGAACATTTTTTTTGCTCGGAATGGAAATATTCAAATAAAGCCCGATGATATGTTTCCACTGATCCGAAATTCATATTCCTCATACATCTCTAAAAATGATGAGAGAATCCGATCGTCGAATATTGAAAACGTTATAAAACGTCTCCTAATTGTTTTCTATAATTAACCGAACACTGGTCTTAGAAACGTTATCACCTAACACCTTTCACGGAGCTTATCCGTTTATCGGATGGCAGAAATCTATTTGCGAGTTTACGTTCAAGTTCGGACGTCACTCATTACCGTGTGTACGTTGTATAATGAATACTCGAGATCTATCGAACTTCGGGTATAGATATCGCATCCGCGTGATCATCGAATCCCGAACTTCCGTCGGAACTTCTATCCCGGCACGCTCACGTCAGACACAAAGTTGAGGAGGAGCCGCCGCGCCGTGTGAACACATCTTAAACGAGGTTGATCTTTGTCAAGATCAATTGACAGTGTCTAATCAAAAAGTTCCGCGTATTAAACTTCATACAGGAATTTCTATAGAGGCGAACTTCGTCGTCGGTAAATTTGGTGCGCTCTTCGTTCGAAGCCGATTCAATTAACGAGCGGAATCTCGGGCATCTTCCATCAACCGGGAAAAGAGGCCCCCCATTGTTTATTTCCATTTCCGTATTCCCGGTGTCCCCGAAACAAAATAAACGGGGCAGTAAACCGAAATAGAATCCATCTTGGTATCGAGGCGGCCGATCGATTCGGCGGAGCCTCTTTCAACCATGGAAGCCGTCGCCGTTCCGCGATCGTCTCTATTTCCGTAGGTGATCTGATTTCGCGGGATTCGATTATTACGCCAGCCGCCAGCCGCACCTATGTGCGCTCGGCTCGCGAACGACCAGGCTCTTTTCATTTTCCGCGTCGACAAAGAAGAGGAAACGCGCGTACGAGCCGGGCTGATTCGAAGATACGCGCTAACAGTATCAGTAAAAGAAAACTGGGAGAAAGAGGGGCGTCGCGTTGCCCGGATAACTTCGAAGAGAGGACGGATCCTTTGACTGACTCGTCGCGGACTTGTCAAATTACTGACGGGAACGAGCGTAATCCACGCCAATGGACTCGTCCTCGCAGCGCCCGCGTCTTCGCGCTTCCGTTTTATCGCTTCGCTTTGAGATCCATTCCGCAGCCACTGCCGTTTGTAACTGTTTCCCGCGGGGAGAGGAGGAAGACGAGGGAGAGGAGCAGAAATTCCTTGATGTGTCCCGAGAAACGAGGACTCGTCTTACGTAAAATTCCTTACCGCCGCGCGCCCAGTTGGTCGTAATATTTTTTCATTTTTCCACCCGGCCCGTATCCGCCCCGTTCCTTTATCTAAACGTGCACCCCTTTATTCCTTTTCTTTCTCTTGTTTTAAAAGTTCGAGGGAAAGATTGCGCGGACGGAGCGACGTCAACGTGAGAATTCTCTCCTACAAGAAAAGAACGTTATATCCTGATCCTTGATAAATCCACACCTGAGCTGTTCTCCGCCGGCGCTTGTACGGATGAAACACGGTCACGTTGCAAATGTCGCTTCCCTGTTTTTTCTCTATTCCCTGATACGATCATGTTTTACGGCCGCCCGTCCTTCATTTGCTTCGAATTCTCCGAACCCAGTTTCCGGAATTTCGACTTCCTGAGATCGCGCAGAAAAATTATAATATAAAATATCGCGTTTACCATAGAAATTCTAACTCGCTGTCGTATTTCCGATTCGATTCTATTCCAGTTTTTTTTTCTTTTTTTTATTTTGTTCGGCAATAAACCAAATCGATTACAGCAGAAACAAAGTGTTGCCCACGGAATCGCACGCAATCGTATAATCGAAATTCTCTCAGTTCTATGAATCTCTATTATCTGCACGGCGTTCCACACCGGCGAACAAAAAATTATCTAAATACCCAAATCGATTCGACGCGGTTCTGCTTTTTCATTTTTCTTTTTTTTTCCCCCCCCACCAAACGTCGGACGAATTAACGCGTTGTCACGCGGCCCGGGACCGCTTTGTTGTCTTAAGGACTCGCAGCGCGCCGCCGAGTTCGTTAGGAACTGGTAGCTAGGTATGTGTTAGCAATTCAACTTCCCCGCTGTGCACGGGCAACGCAGTATTTGCACACATATAATTATTCAAATTCGAGGTAATGGAATTTGGAACTGGAACGTTACCTCGCGGACGCAAAAGCGCGTCTCGCCCCGATATTTGTCTATAAAATACAGCGAGTTAGCGCGGATTTAATCCGGCGCCGGAAAAAGACCCGACGACCATGACTCGTTTTAAATAATGATTCAGAGTCAATATCAATTTTTTACGCGCGTGCGTCATTCTATTCGTGCCTCGAGCGTGAAATTCCAAGTGTTCCGGTTACTCATTGTTTACCGACTGTTTTGTACACGATAAATCATTGCGAACATTATTCACACTGGAAACGTGCAGAGTATACATTTTGCGTGTATTACGGGGGAATCTAATTTAATAAAATTCCGTGGACGCATACCTCATTTGTNTACCCAAATCGATTCGACGCGGTTCTGCTTTTTCATTTTTCTTTTTTTTTTCCCGCACCAAACGTCGGACGAATTAACGCGTTGTCACGCGGCCCGGGACCGCTTTGTTGTCTTAAGGACTCGCAGCGCGCCGCCGAGTTCGTTAGGAACTGGTAGCTAGGTATGTGTTAGCAATTCAACTTCCCCGCTGTGCACGGGCAACGCAGTATTTGCACACATATAATTATTCAAATTCGAGGTAATGGAATTTGGAACTGGAACGTTACCTCGCGGACGCAAAAGCGCGTCTCGCCCCGATATTTGTCTATAAAATACAGCGAATTAGCGCGGATTTAATCCGGCGCCGGAAAAAGACCCGACGACCATGACTCGTTTTAAATAATGATTCAGAGTCAATATCAATTTTTTACGCGCGTGCGTCATTCTATTCGTGCCTCGAGCGTGAAATTCCAAGTGTTCCGGTTACTCATTGTTTACCGACTGTTTTGTACACGATAAATCATTGCGAACATTATTCACACTGGAAACGTGCAGAGTATACATTTTGCGTGTATTACGGGGGAATCTAATTTAATAAAATTCCGTGGACGCATACCTCATTTGTGCGAGATATTTACATATATATTAGCTGTGTCCCTCCGAAATATTAGATAAGCAACAGGAAATCCTTCTATATAGTATATTAAATTACAATATAGAATCTCCTGTTATTTAAGCATAAAATATGGAGAAGTTAAAATAAAATATTCTGAAATTATATATCTTTGTTCTTTCGAATCAAATAAATGTTAGTCTTCTGTGTGGGAGAAACACACCTGTAGGAGAAAATGACACCTCTGACATGTGAGATAAGGCGGGCCTCTGACTCTAACTAGAAAGCTGGTAAATTAGTATTCTCATCACTATCGGTTCTTCATTTTTCTCTCGTTCCCGGTCTGTCGCTCGTCCCGCTCTGATGATGTATTGCGGTTCGATGCCACGGCACCACCATTCGTTATACTGTCCGATGAAACAATATTAAAGAATCTGATTCGTATTTCTATAGTTTCTTACTAACAAAAAAAGAGGGAATAAAAGGAAACAATAATGTTGTTTAATAAGAGGATTTCTCCGGGAACTATTTAAGGGATAAAGCGTCCTTTGAATAAAAGAGTAATTTGCGAAATCGAACGGGCAAAAAAATATTTGGCGTGCATGCAAATTGGGATCGAAATTAAGTGCGGTCGCGCAGGTCAATATTCTCTGGGAGCGTGCAGACCGGCCACGATTCGGACGGCGCGCTTCGTTTGGGAGGAACAGATTGTCGAGATCGAAAAATAATAATTGAATTTTCTGCCGACTGACGTGAAAACCGTTTTAAATCCCTTCTAGCACGAGGAGCTAAATTGGTGACCTACGGATTGCCGGTGCTGTTGCCAACACAAAACGAACCGACGTCGGAATCAAGGGAGTATCTACGATTTTTATCGCAAATTGCCCTTGTACCGAACCACCACCCTCCCCTTCCCGGTGGTCTACGCATCTCCTCTCGATAGGTGAAATAACGATTATCGAATAAAAAGAAACGTTCGCCGAGCGAATATAGACTCTATATAAATATTCATTCCCGGCAAATTACGCGAAATCGTTTGACGGAAAAATCGAAAAAGAATTTTATTAACTTTCGTTTCAATAAATTTACATTGTCGAGGAAATCCCACTCGGCGGGAAGGAAGTCTGGTTCCTGCGTGTTTGGTTCTGAAAGTAAACGCATTAAAATGGAAGCGTAGGGGTATTTAGAGGGTTTAAAAAAAATTGTGAGCGAGCCCGTCCATCACGGAGTTCATTTTTTAAATTGCAAAATAGGGAAGCCGGGGATTGAACGCGGAGATGGAAGGAAATACGCAGCCCACAATCCTTCAGAACGCACGGTCGAGGACGTAAGCGGTCTACCAACAGGAATTTTTCAGCTAATTATAACTGGATTTAAATTTTCATTCCTTTTCACAGACGCTGACTGCGTTTTTTGAAATATGTAAAAGTCGCCGGACGTAATTATGCGTAGTGGCTCGTTTATTTATTATCCGAAATGAAATGAAATGAAATAATTGATCAGTCAGTTAAGAGACACGAATTTGTGATTAACCGTGCCAGGGGAAGATTAATGTACATTACAGTTAATTAACGGTTCGCTGATAGCGACGAGATGAAATCATTTACAACGATGTGTGCAAATTAGCGATATTATATAACTAGTAGTAGACCACGAACTCGATTAAATCGCACGGATTATGACGCACGACGCACGGCTTCGTCGATCCAAAGTTCACTTTACGGCTTTGCAGATAAATTAACCTTTCGCCACGCGTTGTGACAAAACCCGGACGAGTTACCGCTAACTAAGTCAATAATCATGGACGAGTTCGAAAAAGGAAGAGGGATTCTAACGAAGATCCGTAATAAATAAAAATGTTATGCATCTGTCAAGACGTAAACTGGATAACTAGATTTACCCGAAAGTTAAGAAATTTAGTTTGTCAAATCTCGGCGAACTTTTTACAAACTTTGTTTCCCTCAGAAACCAACTTCCACCTTTGGTCGACTTTATTTACTAACGTCCTTAAGGTATTGCAAGCTTTTAATCCCCCGAGTTCCGCGAATACAACTCGAACATATTTGCAGATACAACTTCGTCTACCCTGAGTATACCAATAGCCACTGTTTTATACGCGTTGCAGCTTTTCCTAGTCACATCCAGTTAATGGAATCACTTTGGGATTTTATATACAAAACCTGACGCACGCAGTAAACTGACACACACAAATATATATATATATATAATAGTGAAACTGTGAGCCGAAAACAAAACTAATTACATTTTTGTGTAAAACAAACCATGCGTGATGTCAGTTTCGAAAAACGAAGCTTAAAAAATAGTTGTTTCATTTAGGGATATTTTCGGCGCGTATGAAATTTTTTTAATACATGCATAAAATCTGTTTTAATTTATTCGAAATCTCGCGAACCTCAATACCGCCGTGCAACGGAATNACTGGATAACTAGATTTACCCGAAAGTTAAGAAATTTAGTTTGTCAAATCTCGGCGAACTTTTTACAAACTTTGTTTCCCTCAGAAACCAACTTCCACCTTTGGTCGACTTTATTTACTAACGTCCTTAAGGTATTGCAAGCTTTTAATCCCCCGAGTTCCGCGAATACAACTCGAACATATTTGCAGATACAACTTCGTCTACCCTGAGTATACCAATAGCCACTGTTTTATACGCGTTGCAGCTTTTCCTAGTCACATCCAGTTAATGGAATCACTTTGGGATTTTATATACAAAACCTGACGCACGCAGTAAACTGACACACACAAATATATATATATAATAGTGAAACTGTGAGCCGAAAACAAAACTAATTACATTTTTGTGTAAAACAAACCATGCGTGATGTCAGTTTCGAAAAACGAAGCTTAAAAAATATTTGTTTCCTTTAGGGATATTTTCGGCGCGTACGAAATTTTTTTAATACATGCATAAAATCCGTTTTAATTTATTCGAAATCTCGCGAACCTCAATGCCGCCGTGCAACGGAACAATAATGACCCAAGACGGCAACAGAAACAAGAGGCATCGCGAAATTCCATTTGCTCATTTATAACTGGGCTTTGCGCCTCCGTCGTTAACAGCAACCTACGTGTAGCCGAATCTCCGTCAGTTTATCATCATTCCTAAGCCTGCGAGCAATTACAGGAGACTATGGGTGTACGTTCGAATTCTAGTACTGCTTTCCTGCATTCAGCCCCGGCGATAATTAAGTGACTTGCGCTTTCGCCGTCCTCCGTGTTTGATAGGGTTCGCAACAATGCTCGCGTAAGACGAGAAGGGATATTAATGTCGTTATGTAAAGGCGGCCGCGACTGTCTCTGCTTATAGACTCTGCCTCCGCTTAATAGACAGTTGAGGATCTGCTTTATTGTTGGATGAGAGACTCGCGAAATTATGCAACATGCCAGACCAGTCCACGAAAGTTTCAGTACAATTTAAATGATTTATAAATGGGAATTATTCAGTCTCGTTTTTACTCCACTCCTAATTCAGTCTAATGATATAAGATATAATAGAGACGTAAGAACTTGATTAAAATTGTACTTCTTTCATATTATAATGATTGTGAGATTTAAGTATCGGATTAAAGAAATAGTAGGGAGAAAAGTGGTTTTTAATATGTTAGCTTTTATAAAACAGAATTTTGATATTATATGTCAAGTAATTTCTTTCTTTTTTCCTGACCTTTGGAGAAGAAACGCAATTTGATGTCCGCAGAGAGAAATGCGATTCTAGAAGGGCTATTGAGAAACTTTAAAAATGGAAGACCTTAATATGATATTATAGTGGTTGAGCTTCGATCTCGAAACGAGCGGAAGTCATTATTTGTCAGGGAATCCACTAGAACAGTCAACGAAGCAATCAAATAATGAAATATAATATAATATAAGGTCATATGCACTCGTTAAATATACAAAATAAATTTAATTTTTATAAATAAATACTTATTATACTCTAATTATCTCACACCTAATTAACTATTCTTACGCCTCGTAATTAATGATAAACTAGATTTAATTACGTTCTAAACTGGGTTAATTATTCTGATACAAATAATTTATACAAATAGGGCAATCATTCAAATCCATACATTAGCTAGTAAATGAAATTAGAATAGAGATTCACTATTAATTCATTTCTGACGCATTGTTCAAATTCGATCATGATCAATCATGATCCTCTATCATTAGTTTCCCCCGTAGGTTATAAGTTATCGCATTGTACGGTGGAAATTCATTAGGTTTGCGAGCAATCCGTTAACGATCCTGTCGCGCCGGTTTTATCGCGTCCCCGGTGCTTGTACGTTTCGATCCCTTCACCTTCGACCCTCGTCCCGCCGATCCTCCGTCTGGGCGACGAAGAAAAGACCAGGCTTCGTCGGTAGGACGAAAGTCGCGCGGACCAATCGACCGTCGCCCATTCGTCACGGAGACTTTTGTCGCAGCGGAGCGACCAAGAAAACGGGAAAAGGAAGGAGTGAAAAAAAATGTGAAACCGAACGAACGTCGTATAAACGAACCCGTTGCCAGGATTCCTTTGAGAACGGCGCTGTTTTTCCCGGCTCNACCAAGAAAACGGGAAAAGGAAGGAGTGAAAAAAAATGTGAAACCGAACGGACGTCGTATAAACGAACCCGTTGCCAGGATTCCTTTGAGAACGGCGCTGTTTTTCCCGGCTCCTTTGATTGACGCACAGCCGTGGTCGCGGTCTGCTACGTGACAAGACTGTGGNTCCTTTGATTGACGCACCGCCGTGGTCGCGGTCTGCTACGTGACAAGACTGCGAACGTTTATGCGTTTATAAGAAATACGAGAAAACGGGGAAAAGTGGCGAGACAGTGGGACGTCACATTTGAACGACACTTCCCTAACAGATTTATCCGGGCGCGCGTCTAGCGGAGATATTTAACAAGCAAACATCGCCTTATCTAGGACTATAAAAATATGCGTTTGCATAATCGTCCGCGGTTCGCCGATAAGGGAGCCGTCTCCGTTTCGAGCCGCAGACTCGCCGGAGCTCTTCTGGCGGCGCCGGGGAAACGCGCGGGCCGACCGGGATTCTTCTTAAATTTCTCGCCGCTGCTGCGCCGGTAGATAGATTTTAATGGACTTAGCACGCAGAACACGTAGTCACTTTGCGCCAGCAGGCTACCGGTACCACCACATATACACTGGCTGCGTTTCCGTGAGCGTCGCGCCCCGCACCACTGTTTGGGGCACGTGTTTGAACAGAATGTGCACGAGTGCACGTACACGGCCTCGCGTATGCTCCGCGGCACTCCCCCGATTGTGTTCAACGGACCGGCTGATAACGATTAGAGAGCCGAAACGAGGCCTTTGAATGATCAACGGAAAGAAGACGTTACTGCTCGCAGAGTGCCCACTCGTTCCGCGTTCGAAAAATATTGCCTCGTCCAGTTGAACGGACCGATGGAGAATAACGTCACGGATTTCTATCTCTTTCGGTTTAATTATTGAAATTCTTAATGAAGCGGGTTCATGTTCTCGATATCCGAGCTTATTTAAAGTCAATTCTCAGTGCGATTACTCGAGATTATACGAAATACACGTAATTCTCTTTTTAATGTGTTCAATATTGGATGCCAAATGCCATNTTTAACAAGCAAACATCGCCTTATCTAGGACTATAAAAATATGCGTTTGCATAATCGTCCGCGGTTCGCCGATAAGGGAGCCGTCTCCGTTTCGAGCCGCAGACTCGCCGGAGCTCTTCTGGCGGCGCCGGGGAAACGCGCGGGCCGACCGGGATTCTTCTTAAATTTCTCGCCGCTGCTGCGCCGGTAGATAGATTTTAATGGACTTAGCACGCAGAACACGTAGTCACTTTGCGCCAGCAGGCTACCGGTACCACCACATATACACTGGCTGCGTTTCCGTGAGCGTCGCGCCCCGCACCACTGTTTGGGGCACGTGTTTGAACAGAATGTGCACGAGTGCACGTACACGGCCTCGCGTATGCTCCGCGGCACTCCCCCGATTGTGTTCAACGGACCGGCTGATAACGATTAGAGAGCCGAAACGAGGCCTTTGAATGATCAACGGAAAGAAGACGTTACTGCGAGCAGAGTGCCCACTCGTTCCGCGTTCGAAAAATATTGCCTCGTCCAGTTGAACGGACCGATGGAGAATAACGTCACGGATTTCTATCTCTTTCGGTTTAATTATTGAAATTCTTAATGAAGCGGGTTCATGTTCTCGATATCCGAGCTTATTTAAAGTCAATTCTCAGTGCGATTACTCGAGATTATACGAAATACACGTAATTCTCTTTTTAATGTGTTCAATATTGGATGCCAAATGCCATGGTTTGAGTACCACGGGTATAAATAAAGACAAAAGCGAGAACGATTTAATTTATACGATCTGCCTTCCCATCCGCAAAAAGAGCTCGTAGAGAGACTTTCTACGTTACGTGTTTTTTGTATGTCTTATGGGTTAATCTCGTAGCTTAATCATTCCCGTACCTTTCTTCTGCTACGTTAATCTTATAACGAAAACCGCTTTATGCAAAAGCGACACATACACTAACCGACTCGGAATACATCTTACTAAACACTGATCATTCCTTCGGTTCTGAATTATTACTCTTTTTTTTTAACATTTTATCCAGAATTATCATTGGATTAAAAGTTACAGATGTTCTGCACATAAGATTTTTCTTTCATTTAAGCTTGTCAAACTTTAAGAGCTGCATATTATGCAATTATTATATGAGCAGTTTATTTTGGAAGTGGCCTAAGTTCATTTATGCTTTAATTACGATACTTGTTACAAATCTTTAATATCAGGACATTCGTTTTTACCAAATGATAGAGATTTTGGCGTGGTAGAAATGTCAGTAAAGAAAAATAATTTACTGTTTGTCCCCCAAGATTATTACAATATTACCAAAAAGTGTTGAAAGGGTGATAACTTTATTGTAAGTGAAATGAGACAAGAAGATTTTGTATCAACAAAATTATTAGAAGACGCAATTTTTAAAAGGGCAAAGAATTCTAACGAAGAATCAATAAACTGATTAAAAATATGTTGAATGCGTTTTGTCAGAATATCAGTATAAAATTTTTTATAAGGCATCAATGAATGAGAATGAAAATTTTTAAGTCTTGAATTTATTACTACGTCGGAGTAGACCAAGAAAGATCAAAAATATTGTATTGACACCATTGTATAAAAATATCAGATAAATTACAACAGCAAAATTCAAGGACATAATTGACCTATTACGATAGATACACCGGAACATCATGATTTCTTTAAATCCCTTTCCAATTTCCAAAATGTAGATGAGTAGTAAATTGTTTTGTAATTTATGTTTGTAATTTTGTACGTTATGTAGTTAACAAATGTTTTGAATCGCATAAATTATGTTTTTGAAATGTTGTAAAAATATGTAAAATAAATTGAGTATTGTTTTTTCAATTCTGAAGAATCTTAAATTACGTTGAATGGACTTGGACCCCTTCAAATTATATAACGAATCTGGTTGTTAATTTTAAAAGTGGCCTAACTCCATTCTTGGTAAGAAAACGCATATTACTCACTTAATAATTGCCATTATTTTAATAGGAACTATAAATTTAACACCTTTAGATAGAACTTAAGCAGCATGACTCATTAGTATTCTGTACGTATATTTTTAATTGCACTGAAACACAAATCCTTAAATTCAATTTAAGTATAAATGGACTTAAGCCACTTTCAAAATCAACGGCTCACGTATTTCAATTATTGTTGTATACGGCTATTACAATGTGTTAGAAATGTGCAACCATAATAGCACATCGGAATACCATATAAGATCCTGTATACCGGTTCGGTTTCTATGTTAACATTTATCCAGCGGGATTCGGCCGACCCAGATTTCGAGGCATCCCGATCAGTGCGATTGGATTTCCTAAATTGATCGTGTAGCACCGTTCGAGATTCATTATCAATTTACTCACGGCCGCGCAAATTAAGGCAATAGCCGTGATACAGCCGGGCTGTCGCGCGCGCACGCGATTCGGAACGTTGTCGCGCGCCGTTTACTCGATTTCAACGATCAACGCGGCAAGCAAATTATAGCGTTTTAATTGCGGGGCTCCCCAAACACGCGGGGACGCTCGACGCGTAACAGAACCGTTCGATTCGATTCTAAAATTACATCAAATAACAGGACGCCGGGCGCTAAGTGTTCCGTGTCGTTGTGTATCGAGCGCTGTTTATGCGCTTGATTGCCACGATCGTTAACTAATGAGCTTTTATTGTTCGGCCGCGCATTTCAGACACGCGATCACCGATCAAGGGCTCGATATACCCTCCGCAGACATTGAAATCGATCCCAGGCCGAAAATTCGCCGCTTCCTCTGCCGGAAATAAATGGGACGTACAAATATAATGAACGTCCAGTAATAATTTTAATTAGAACGCGAGGCGCGGCCGTGAATTAAATTAGATTTTATTTAAACGGTAAGCACAGAAACCAGGCAGAATTCTGTAGCAAAAGAGCTTTGCATTAAAATAACAATGACTTTTAATTTCGCTCGGGCAACGAGCTTTTGAGGCAACAACTGTTTCAATAATTCCCGCGTCCTCTAAAGCGCGAGGAACTTTCATTTATAATTTTCGCGCATTTTACGTTCACCAAGTCCGTGGCAGGTGATAAACACGATAGAATACGAACCGGCGGCGGGGAAAACGCGATGGGAACGAGAGAAAAAATAATGGAAAAGGAGGAAACGAGGTCGTGCGCGCAGGTATGTGCTTAACATTACAATAAGAAGAACTAACGTGTGAAAAGGACGTGGAAAACTATGAGGCGCGCGAATTTAATGCCGGCGATCGCCGCTCGCTGCGCCGGAATTTCTGACCGGCCAACGTTTACTGCTTCCCCCGCGGAATTAAACGAATAATATAAATAACGAGTCGGTGAAGGCAACGCGATGCGAAAACGCGACCATCGATCACTATAAAAAAAAAAATAATTTCGAGGCTTGCTTTAAGCGCGTGTCTAACGATCTACAAGCGTCCGGGTAAATTATCATACGAATCGTATTTGGAACGGGGAAACTTTTGCGCCGAGCTTTCAGCCGGTTCTTCCCGGAGATAACTAGTTGCGGGAGGAGAGGCAGCTTCTCGCGGTGTAACCGAGTAGCGAAAAGAAACACGGCAACAAGAAACCGAGTCACGTTCCCCTTCGTTTACGTAGTGCCTTCAGTAACAGGCCGTCCGTTTCCCTCGCCCGCGGTTCGAATCGTTCGTTCGTCTCTCGTCTATCCCGGGAACTTCATTTTACGCAGCCACAACTTCATAACCGCTCTGTCACAAACAAGACAGTGGATACGAAGCTGTCCCGAGGAGAATTACTCCAGCCGGGCTCAAAGCAGAAACGTTAAAAAGAGCCGGCGACGGATCCGGGGCCGCGTTTTACGACCGCTGCTCGTTTAACACTGGCAACTGGTCGGTCAATTAATCCCTGCCGGAGCCAACCACCGCGAACGATCGGTATCGAAAACATATACCCCGAGACTTTTTAATATTTTAACCCCATGATCTCATTAAGGTTAAACGACCCGGTTAAACGAGCGAAACTTTCCGCTTGCGATCTTTCCCCGGATCTAGATAAGCACCGCGACCAGATTGAAACGTTGGCTACGCATAGAAACGGCTTCCATTAGTTTCGCCGTCCCTAGCCTGACCGCCGAAGGTGAGAAAGGGAAAAAAACCAGCGTTTTTTAATCACTGCACGAATGACAGAGATTCAAATTTACATACAAATATAGATAAGATTCTAAATACGGACGTAGAAATACAGACTCTGTCTAAATACGACGAGATCGTAGCTGCACTTTTTGCACGGACCCGCGTAAAAATTGTAACAATGGCCAATACTTCGGCAAAATATAAACCAATCGCATGGCCAATATACATATATGCCACATATTGGACATATTCCGCTAGAACATTTAGCAAAATGTTCGAAAGTAACCCAGCAACATTTTGCCAATATCTTGCCAATACTTTTACAAAATAATTGAAATACATGTCGCCAATATTTTGGCAACACTTTTGATTTTTTTTTAAATCATTACACTATGTTTTAACTATTAGGTTGTTCGGAAAACAATTTCGTTTTTTCCCAAGGGGGTTTAAGTTTATTTTTTCACAGCCAACCTCATATTTAAGCCACATAATAATTAAATATTTTAACAGCTGATACAGCAAGGCTTGCTTGTGAATAATTTCGATTGAATCTACGCAATAGTTTTTGGTGTTACCCTTTTAAATATGGAAAGTTAAAAGCAGCATTTTCGGCATATTTTACTTTTTTACTATCGAAATGGTAAAAATGCTGTTCAAGCAAGAAAAAAATTGTCCGATGTGTATTATTGACAGAACGCTAGTGCCAAAATTGGTTTGCAAAATTTCAATCCAACAATTTTGATCTTGAAGATGCACCACGTTCTGGAGAACGGTTAAAGTTGATGAAGATAAAATAAAGGCATTAATTAAAGCAAACCGGCGAATAACAGCTTGTGAGATCGATGAGAAGTTAAATTTATCGAATTAAATAAAATATTTATTCACTATAAAAAATCGTCTTTCATTTTCATAAAAAAAGAAACGAAATTACTTTTCGAACACCCAATAATTATAATTTAATAATAATTTAATAATAATAATAGAAATATTTATTATGTAATAGAATGTGTAAATACAATAGACAAAAGAGAATAGGAACATTGTATAATTATAATAAATTTGTAAATTATATAAAAAGTTGTATTTATTATTATAATTAGTTAAAACATAGTATAATAATTAAAAAAAAATCAAAAGTGTTGCCAAAATATTGGCGGCATGTATTTCAATTATTTTGTAAAAGTATTGGCAAGATATTGGCAAAATGTTGCTGGGTTTCCAACATTTTACTAAATATGCTCTAGCAGAATATGTCCAACATATTGCCAATATGTGGCATATATATTTGCCATGCGATTGGCTTATATTTTGCCAAAATATTGGCCATTGTTACAATTTTCACGCGGGGAACTACAAATATTAATACTGCGTCCGGTTTAATTCGTCCCAATTTGAAAGAAGCGTGTAGGTAGTATTCCTCGGCGACACGTTTGAAATGTTGACGTGCACGGCGGGCGACAATAGTGCGCGAGGGTCAGGTCGCCTCGTGCACGTTTAAACAAATTAACTCTTGGAGGAGCGGCTGGATGCGACGATGGACAGGGCGGGAATTCTCCGTAAGCCTCATTAACTTTGCACGTTGCACGGAATATTCGACGGGGAAACTCGTAATGACGGCAGCAAGTTGTTTACGATGCTGCGAAAAAGACGGACGTGTCGGGACAAAGTTTCGTTCGGTCGCCTCGCAGCTATATAAGAGGGGATTTACTCTTGACTCAACGGCGAAAAAGTTCCCGAGTTTAAGTACTTTCCGTATCAGATGTCTCTCCAGGTATCATGGGATACGGGGCGAACGGGAACGGTCGTCGCACGAATAGAAACGGCGGGCAACAGTTGTACCGATGGGATTATATGAAAGAAAATTATCGCGACTTTGACTTCCAAAACAACTTCCCGCCGCCGCGTCCTCGTTTTCAGTTTTTCGCTCACGGCAGATTTAATCTCCTCTAAAAACTGAGACGTCCCCGGCGTTAAGACAATTCCTTATCCTTTTTTATACCTTCGTTATTTTATGTAATTACTGTCAAAAGAGAAAAGCTCCCCTTTGAGGAATTATTTAGGTTTTACTTCGTGAGACAAACATTTTTATTACGGTGCATATTCCTTGAATTCCCTATTTTCATCGGTTTCAAAATATTTTCGGGACTCGTTCCGAAAAAGAGCTTGTTTACCAAAGCGGGCGGGTGCGTCATATCGCGTTGATTAGAATTTTTCAAGAGCCGGATGATAACGCCGGGCTCTTTAATTGCCGGAAAGGTTTCAAATGGATTCTGATAAAGGCGCAAATCGAATCCGAGTCGATATCTCCGAGTAATTAGCACGGGCGCCGGCCGTAGGGAAAGTTGAAAATAGTCCAGCGCGGACCGAATTGACCACTTTAATCAATACCGGGGCAAATAGCTCGGGGACATTTCGCGTACTTGTACCATATTTCCTCTTTATCTTGAACATCGTGGCCGCCGGTTTATCACGGCCCGATAAGCCCCGGGGGTTCGCTACTCGTTACAATTTTAATCGTAACTCATCGAATTTCGACCGGATACCAGGCGGACGGCCCGCGGAATACCTTGTTACCGATTCGCGCGAATTTACGATTGCCGGAACTGGTTTACGACTCGGTAGGAGCGCGTTCATCGGCCGCGATCATACGCTCGCGGCGGCAAACGAAGGCGAAGCAACGCGGTTAGCCCCGGTTTCCTAGGAGTGATACGAACGCAGGCGGCGGTAACGAAATACGATTTTGTTATGCGCGGTTATTGTTCCGTGGCGCGGCGAGGCGGGCGGACGACGATTTTACGACACGCCGGTGCTACCGGCGGCGATCCATTAACCCCGTTCGATTGTTTTACGACTTCTTCCGGCGGGCGATAGAACCATCGTTCACGGACGGTTGCCCGCCAAGTAATTACTATTAAATTTCGTTGCAATTAAGGAGGACAAAGGGGAATATTGGTTAACGAGGGGGCGGCGCGTGTAAGCGATATTTTTCTTGGCGAGACCATCGGGAAACCGCCTCCGCAATTTTCACTTTAATTGCCGAATTTCGAGGAGATTGAAGCCCTGAGCTGGCTGCCGCGCACTAAATGAATTAACCCGCGCCCGTGTGACCTCGCGCGATATCTATTTTCACGAGGGGAGCCCCGCGTCGTCGTTGCAATGCTGCATATTGACAAACAAGCGGGAATTTTCACGGAATTATGCAATGGGAACGAAACGCGGCATTTGAAGAGATGTTACACATGCAAATGAAAAGATAACGCTGTTATTTTGACAAGTGTCGACGTCGTCCATTGTAGAAAATAATATCTTCCCGAGTCGAAATTCGCAGACTGAAAAAGAGCTGAAAGGACTGTAAAAGAATTGGGAAAGTATTGCAAGCACTGTCTCTTAATTGAAAGAGAACTGACTGCACTGAATATCCCCACTACTGAATTTTTAGAAGATTTGTAATAGAACTGACAGCACTGAATATTTTTAGAAGATTTGTAAAAGAACTGACAGCATTGAATATCCCCACCACTCAATATACGGACTTCGAAAAATATTGAACATTTTATATTCTAATGGAGTTGGGGGAATAATTTTCATCTAATAAAATTGTTTATTTTATATTTTATTTATATTATTTATTATTTATTATATATAACTCTCTATATATATTAATAGTATAATATATAACATAAATTCAGAAACATATGTTATATTTTTTATTTGAAATTTCTATACATTAATATAGATTAATATATTAATATTAATATAGATTAATATAGATTCCCTCTCCCTTTAGAAAACATAGCACTGAAAAAGATATAGACAGTATTCAGTTCTTTTAGTTCTTCTTCAGTCCACGAATTTCGACTCGGGTTACGCGGTTGCTTAATTCTCCTAAAATGAAAATATTTTTATCTGTACAAAATTCAACCGAATTGTCATATCAATATTGGAATTTATTCGTGAGATACGTCCGCACTTTCCCGTATAATATATGTATCTCTTTACAAAACGAGTCGCTCCGCGTTTGCAGCGAAGAATCCTGGCGGGAGATTCCGCGGTCTGCGATAATCATCCCTCCGGCGTATCGCGTCGCAAGCCCTTCCGCCGGTTCTTCGGTTCGGAGCCCCGTTTGATTAAAACTTGCCCGGTTACGAGGGAGAAATTACATTTTAATTATACATGGTTAATCAGCGAGGAGCGCGGTTCGCATGCCGCCGCAGCCAGCCCCACTGTTTACCGTTTAATGGACGCGCATAAGTTACGGGCGAATATTCCATGTTTGCCGGAGACATCGTGCGTGAGAGCGGCACCCCGGGGATCCATCGCGAATCCGCGCGTCGTCGACAAAAAAAAATAAAGGAGCAGGTACATTTTTCACCCGCGTGGGACGACACTTCGCTCTTTTCCTCCCCCCGTTTCTCCGTCTTGCGTTCCCGCGCGGCGGCCTATTCGTCGCTGACGGGTCCGTCTCGGATGATGGATCGAGCGGAATGGATTCGTGACGTTCTCCACGCATTACCGCGGACCGGGTGCATTTTTCTTCGCCACCGTCAAGGTCTTTGTTCGCCGGTTCGGCCGCGGATCGACCGCCAATGAAATATCATCGCGGGCCGCGGCGCGCTCTGTGTTAGTAATCAGCGGGCACGGGAGGCTCACGATGATGAATACCGGTAGAACGTACGGTGGATGATCGGAACGGCAGATTGAACATTGATCGAGTTAACCGGAAGGGGGGAGGTTTCGGGACCGAGCCTCCTTCGCGCGGAACGTTACCTATACGTCAGGCTGCTTTGATAACACGGTTTACGATAAGCCAACCGGCGCAGCGCCGATTTTCCTATCTGCCGTCTAATCTCTGTTTAACTAATCTCTTTGGTTATCGACTTCCATTATGCTTGACCGGATCCTCGACGGATTTCGCTCACCTCGGATTAACCGCGCGCCGAAATCTGTTTCGAGTGAACGACACCAGCACGTTGAAAGGGACTCGAACTCTTGACTGTGTGAAAACATACCTCAAGATGATACCTCAAGTCACTCGATATGCGCCGACGTTGGCGAAGATGTTCCAGAGAGATATCGAGTTTCTAATTAATTGTACATCTTAGTACGATCAAGTAGTATAAGCAAACGATAAATGACACTGATGCCTTTATACATTTTCCTTGGACATTTTTATTGTTTGGGTAAAAAATGTTTAGATACAGTTGTTTATTTGTTCCAAAGAGATGTCGAGTTTCTAATTAATTATACGTCTTAATACGATCAAGTAGTATAAGCGAACGATAGATGAAACTGATGCCTTTATATTTTCTCCTTGGGCATTTTTATTATTTTGATAAAAAATGTTTAGATATAGATGTTTAGTTGGTGAAGATGTTCCAGAGAAATGTCGAGTTTCTAATTAATTGTACATCTTAGTACGATCAAGTAGTATAAGCAAACGATAAATAAAATGACATTATAATTTTTTTCTTGGACATTTTTATTACTTTGATAAAAAATGTTTAGATATAGATGCTCAGTTGGTGAAGATGTTCCAGAGAGATGTCGAGTTTCTAATTAATTGTACATCTTAGTACGATCAAGTAGTATAAGCAAACGATAAATGACACTGATGTCTTTATAAGTATTTTTTTCTTGGGAATTTTTATTATTTTGACAACAAATGTTTAGATACATATGTTTAGTTGACGAAGATGTTCCAGAGAAATGTCGAGTTTCTAATTAATTATACATCTTAGTACGATAAAGTAGTATAAGCAAACGATAAATGAAACTAATGCCTTAATATTTTTTACTTGGGCATTTTTATTACTTTGATAACAAATGTTTCAGATAGATCCCTAGTTCCTAATGAATTATTCATCTTAATACTATGAAATAGTATAAGCAAAGAACGAACGAAACGGACTTTGTATAATATTTTCTCCGTGGGAGTTTTTGTTCTTTTGATAAAAGATGGTTTCATTCATAAATTGAGTAATTCAGAATTGTTGGTTAACTCGGTGCGGATGCGCCTTCTTATGCAAAGCGTGCGAGTTTTCAAGAAGCACCGACCCGCCTGTTTTTTTGCTCGTTGAACGAGCAAAAAAGAGGAGAGGAGGGGAAGGGGAGGTGACGGTGGCAAGCGTACGAGAAAACTGTATATTTCGGAATTGCCGGGCAGGTCGCCTCCAAGAGGAAAGAATTATGCCACTGTTATATGTGGCACACGTAAGCGGGCGGTACACGTGAGCGAAATAAAAAATTCGCGGGTCCCACATGTTTAAAGCACGCGTCGACCGGTCATATTCGTGAAGCGTTTACTAACGAACCAGCGCCGAGCCTACGCGCGTGCACATGGTATTTGGCGTTTAGTCGCGGACTCGCGTCACCTGCAAATCTACGACTGTTTCCGGGAATCTCTACGACGACCGTAACATAATGAAAAACATAAAAAAATGTCAATACCTTGTAAAAGGGACCCTGCTCTTGGTTTCGTGTTTTCTCCCGGTCGAGGGAAGTTTTAATTAATGAACTTTTAATTATTGTCCGAACATTTTTACAGAAAGACTGTAGTACACCTTCTTTTGCCTTTGTACAAATTAATTTTGAAATTAGATTCTTTACAGGAAATGGTTGTAGAATATAATTAAGGGAACGTATTAATATTTTGTGGATAAAAATGTTCAAACAAAATATGAAACAACTGTGCATGAACAGAACCTATTAAATCTTTTAAATTGCTTCATCACAGGCTTTCGTTTCAGGAATAAATAATACCCAGTCCGGACGTAACGTTGTTTCGCAGAAAAGAATATTGCTTCTTTGATGTGAAACGGTAGCAGTCAAAAAATTAATCACGTTCAACGAGCTATTTTTCATTACGTTATTAATCGAACGTCAGGATTTCACTCATTTAAGATTGTATGAACCATTACTTAAAAATAACGACAAAGCATTAAAGTTTTTATAGTTACTTGATATTACATTAATAAAATACTGTACAAAATTGTAGAAATGTCGAAAAAGTTTAGAAAATAAATAATATCAATTTCGATGTTATTTAAAATACACATTCCTCTGTAATTATAATTTTTTCTAAAAATTCATTGCTAATATATTCGACACAGATTTTTAATACACGTCTTAAACTTTCAGAAGAGACTCTCATAGAACCTTAACATATTTGACAAAACAAGTTGCGTCACGTTGGACGCTTTGAGCTGCGCTGCGGATGTTCTTCGCTGAAAAATGCTCGAACGCGTCGCAATTAGGTTCATTCCCGGGCGAACACGTTTTAGTCAGTGTTTCAGGGGCCGGGAGAGAGAACGAAAGAGCCTGGGATAACTTTGAAAATATTTTCCAATCGAACTGGCACGCGGCAAAGGGTATAAGCCTCCGTTCGAAAAAGTTTCATAAAACGAAAGCTGCAGTTTCTCGATAAGCACGCCGCCCGGCTCCGATGAACGTTGCCGGGCTCGAGAATGAAGCGACCAACCCTCCCTCCGTTGGTTAAAAACCCGTCAGTCTTAATCCGGTTCGTTTCTTAGCCCCGGACGTTTCACGGACGTCATGCATTTCCGGTTCGCTGGCAACGTCACGTCTCAGGATCGACAGCTTTTATTTAATTCTCACAATTTACTGCAAATCCGGACAAAATACGGACGGAGGTCCGGCTTTACTCGTCTCACTGTCGTATTTAAAAAAAGTCTATAGACTTCAGCCAATTCATATTTTAAATGGAGCGATAATAGCTTTACAAATCGTCTTGTAAATTTTTTATTTCAGACAATTGGACCCATTATTAATATTAATTTGAACAGTAAATTAGATTTTGTATTTTGATATCAAATCCTTACTCCGAGAAATTATTCNAGGGGAATATTGGTTAACGAGGGGGCGGCGCGTGTAAGCGATATTTTTCTCGGCGAGACCATCGGGAAACCGCCTCCGCAATTTTCACTTTAATTGCCGAATTTCGAGGAGATTGAAGCCCTGAGCTGGCGGCCGCGCACTAAATGAATTAACCCGCGCCCGTGTGACCTCGCGCGATATCTATTTTCACGAGGGGAGCCCCCGCGTCGTCGTTGCAATGCTGCATATTGACAAACACGCGGGAATTTTCACGGAATTATGCAATGGCAACGAAACGCGGCGTTTTGTCTCCGCCGC
>SMSR01015973.1:32969-87926 GCA_019453355.1 Ceratina japonica | reverse complement strand
AGCCTCTAACAAAAAAGTTTAACATCATGATCTTTTCTTCTTTCTTCGAGATTTTGATGAATAGTAATTTATTTTAGTTGTTTGTTACACATTACATAGCAAACTAAGCCTTTTAAAAGCCCACAAAAAATTAAGTTAGTTGGCTCGATATTAAAGATCTTATTCCGTTTTGAAGTGTGTCCGGATATTAATGGGAGTCACTGTATATACACTTATATTCTTGTGCTTCACATTATAAATAGACAAAATCATTCACAAATTTTATAATAAATAATAAATTTTGATAATTATACGGACAATTGAATGGAAAAATAAAAGAAAATCTGAATTTTCCATCTGTTCATGTAGGAAAAGAGATGAAGAATATCAAATACAGTTTGTTTACCAAACTCTCGTTTTTTTCGTGCTTCTCGATAATAATGTAAAACTACATATATACTTATATTCTTGTCTTCCACATTATTAACATACAAATTCATTCACAAATTTTATAATAAACAATACATTTTAAATATTATACGAAAAATTGAATGGAACAATATAAGCAACCTTCTTTTGATAATTTCAAAGAAAAAATTCAACTTTTGATATCCCTGAGATACGGGATCACTCAAGACTGGGAGTTACGTATGTATTTGAGGAACGAATGCAAGATATCTGGAATAATACGGGGCCGAGTTTATCCCGAGGCAGAAATCCTCTTTAAAGCTTGTCAGCGGGGGATCCTTATTACCGGAGGGGGTCGAAGGAGCATTTTGTTGGCCCGGATTTACATGTGTGCGCCCGCAGGTACAAATTGGCTAGGCTCCCCCTTTCTCTCGCGAGCCGGCAAAACTGCCACGGCCATAAGTCACCGCGCTCTCGTTTCGCGACGCGTTCCCCGCTTGTCAGGGGACGGATCGCGTCTGGAATTCAATTCCACGAAATGCTTTTTACCCGGCAAATTTCTAACCGCTTTTATACAAAAATGCGTGCGTACTCGAGACACCCGCGAAAACNTACACTTATATTCTTGTGCTTCACATTATTAACATACAAATTCATTCACAAATTTTGTAATAAATAATACATTTTAAATATTATACGAAAAATTGAATGGAAGAATATAAGCAACCTTCTTTTGATAATTTCAAAGAAAAAATTCAACTTTTGATATCCCTGAGATACGGGATCACTCAAGACTGGGAGTTACGTATGTATTTGAGGAACGAATGCAAGATATCTGGAATAATACGGGGCCGAGTTTATCCCGAGGCAGAAATCCTCTTTAAAGCTTGTCAGCGGGGGATCCTTATTACCGGAGGGGGTCGAAGGAGCATTTTGTTGGCCCGGATTTACATGTGTGCGCCCGCAGGTACAAATTGGCTAGGCTCCCCCTTTCTCTCGCGAGCCGGCAAAACTGCCACGGCCATAAGTCACCGCGCTCTCGTTTCGCGACGCGTTCCCCGCTTGTCAGGGGACGGATCGCGTCTGGAATTCAATTCCACGAAATGCTTTTTACCCGGCAAATTTCTAACCGCTTTTATACAAAAATGCGTGCGTACTCGAGACACCCGCGAAAACAAAAGCCAGCCGCCGCGAAATTAGAGGGGCCGCATTTCCCCCTGCGTCACGTAAAAAATAATGGGAACGAAATTATTTCGCGCATCTCTCCGAAGCAAACGACAATAATTGCTCACGTTTGACAGATCGATTAAAGAAATTTTGAGTACGTATTATTTAACGCGCACGTAAGTTGCAGTCAATTTCGAGACAATATCGAACGAAAGTTTCCGAGCAGATACTTTCCCGGCTCTATCTCGTGAGAAGAGATATTCCTATAAATAACAGAGACGTTCCTTGGCGGAGGTTCTATTTTATTTTTCCTTCGTACTTCAAGCACGCATTATCCGAAATGCACTTTGGCTTCTGCGCTCCGAAACAATACCATGAAATTGGTTAACAACAATTCCTCGAGAGTATCGTGTACCTCGGCAAAAAAATCCATTTCACCGTTGAACAAACTGCGAGCCGGGCGAAATCTACTTATGACGTACGAACTTGTCGAAATAAGCGAAGACGTATTTTGCGCCCCGCTCTCGGCAAGGAAACGTTTGATAGAATTAAATCGGATGCGCGCGTATCTCGTGCATCAGCAATTATTCTGAAAACGTTGAACATTAATTATCGACAACGAGCATTTGAAGCGACTCCGGCTAGAGGGGGTCCTTTAATTACTTTCGGCTCTACAGTTACAAATGTTCCACTTCCGCGGAAACTGCACGATCGCAGCGAAACTTCAATCGAGCGACAAAATAGACTTGCTCGAAGGTACTTGCCGAGCGAAACGAGTATTCGGAATTTCAAGTTGTTGAAATAATACTCGCGGAGCCGAGGATTGTTCGCGCGATTTGACGAACGGGGATCGGGACGAGATGCGGGAATGTTTAAATGCCGTTCTGAAGTGTGCGCGTCGAACGGCATAAATCGGTCCTTTTTTCCCCGCCGCCGCCGCCGGTGCTCTTCTTTTCATCAGAATTCGCTGCCAAGTTTCCCCATCGGCGGAGACGCAGGAACAGGCGGGAGGTCGTTCGCGAAATTAGAATTTACATTCTGGCTCATCGAAGTTCCGGCTCACTTTTTGAATAAATAAAAGCGCGTAGACCGGGCGACGACGGGGAAACTTTCGTTTCCGCGAGGACTGCGGAACCGGCGACTTCGCGATTACGTAGTCGCATCTCCGTCATGTTTTTTTCCCCGTGAATGATTCGCAAGTTGAATGAAGCGCCGCCGCCGCCGTCGGGGCTCCATTCGGGAGCGTCGAGGCACGAGGAGAAAGTATTAAATGTTCAATATCGAGATCGTACGTACGCGGGGGAGCATCGGTTTTTTTCAGCTCCGTTTGAAAATAGAAGAATCGGCCCGTTCCAATTTTCCCTTTCTATTCAGGCTTTAAGCCCCACCCGAGCACGATGCTCGATAAACTGCGAGACATAACTCATCGGGCAAAGCGGATTTCGCCTATCTCCAAATGAATCTTGTATCCATTTTAATAAGTGAAACTTTCCCCCTGTAAAATCTGACGGAGACGCCGCCGCTCCGCGTCACGACGCTAATACCCCTTTAATAGAGAGCCCGCGTAATCGCCTGCTGCCTTCGCTCCGGCAAATTCCCGTTGCAAATGTTATGTCCCCTAATTTCTAATTGAAACGACCGACGCGCGAACGCGCGGATTCCGCGGGCCACCCGTGATGCGACTGTTCGCGGTGAGAAACGAAAATCGAACAAATGCCTCCCTCAAGAATATTTGTTAGAGCCTCGAACAGCCAGCCAGATTTATGATACGCAGCAGGGAGAGGACATTGTGAACTTTCTAGCCGTGCGGTGTCATAAATCTTCGACTAACAATAGAATGTTGTCTACACGCGAGAAATTTTACCATTTGATATTCAAATACGTACTACTTAATTACCGCCACCTCTCTTTGTGACAGTAACCGCGATTATTATACGTCGCGTTGAATTATGAATCAGGACGATTTCATGCGTACCGAGAACGACGCGATCTAATTCTGTATAACTGCGATACGTCACGCATCTATGAACTCTCAAAGCTAGAAAAACNAATATAGATCTAAAATAGAGTTTATCAAATATATTTTAGTCCCTCAAGTCCTACTTCAAGAGTTTAGGAAAAGATCCTGTAGGTTTATATTATATTATATTTATATTATATTTTTATTATACTAATATTTATCAAACCTAACATTTTTCCTCAAAAGTTCATTAGCTGGCAACACTTGAGGACATATAGACTGAGAGGACCCCATGATACCTAGGTTTTTTTTGGCTCATATTCTAAATCAAGAATCTTTTTTACGTTCACCAAATTTATGACGAAATTATTATTATTTTTCTTTAACAATTTTTCTAAACAAATAACACAAACTTTCGCTTTGTTGCTGTATAAAAAAAAATTCTATTGTATAAATTAGATTGTTTGAAAGCCTTTTTTAAAATTTATAATAGGAAGTATAAGAATAAACAGAATAATTCATTTCTGATGAATATTAGATTCAAATGCGTATAGTTTGTAAAATAATTTTATATAACACAATAAATATTTCAGAAGATCCTAAAAAAATCTTATAAACCCTTAAATAGTCGTTCAGGTTCCCATCTCTTACTTGTAGAACTAAATTCTAACTACTTTCACGAACGAACTCAAAGTTCTTAAGGCCTAAAATATAATTTAAAATTTTTGTAGGAACTTATAGGTTCTGATTAGAGTTATATCAAATATTAAGTTCTGAGATAACTCTACTAGTTCTACTTTTTAGATCTAATAGACCTAAACTGGGGTACATTTAGATTTAGAAAATTCAAATTATAGTTAAATTTTCGACTCGGGGACGGACAAAAAATACGTTCCACAGTTTATAAGTTCTCGAAACTTAATTAAATTGCGGGTAATCCAATCCCGAGCACGAAAATATGAGTCACGAATATTTCAAAGCCACTATACGTAATTAAAGGGAGTTTAACTCGCGAATTGTCCCTTGTCTGAGATAAGAACTCGTCACGTGCGACGCATTATCATGGCCGACGTAGCTCAGCATACGAAGCACTATTACGTCTGGTCCGTACCATAATCGCTCTCTTTTTTAGCCCAATGATTTATTCAAAATTCGTCTCCTCGTGTAACTTTCATCTGCACGGAACGTACATACGTATGGATCGATTGTCCTGCGAGGGCCTCCTTTTAGGGAGCTGAACCACAGCCAGCGCAAATTCAACATAATTCACGTTACGCTCAAAGAGAAACGCTGACAATTTTAGGAGTTAATTAAGTTAACTGAATACGCGATATTAATTAATTCTGACATTATCTCTAGAAGTCGTAGAACATGCGAACGACATTATTCACGAATTTGTACGAATTCACCGCGTCTCCGTCGATCGAACGGTGTAATAAAACGGCCAATTTGCGAATTGAGATTGCACGCCGCTTGCCTGATGCGCGTTTATCGGGCGCACGTATTGCAATCGCATCGCGACGAGAAGAATTTCGCCATGGCGAGGCTCGTAAAATTTCTAGGTGTATAAACTTTCTAAGAGGGTACTTACTCGGGTCGGGCGCGACGGATATTGAAGTGATGAAACGTCAGCTTGACAATTTCGTCGGGTTGACCGATGAACGTGTAAAGCAGGCAATCGATATTCGTCGGATATCGCTTCGGGTAATAAGGGGATGTGAACGTGCCACCTTGAGGTCTGTCCGAGCTGCTGTAGACGACGCAAGAGCAACCTACAACAAACATTTCACGATGATCGTATTATCGCATTATCGTAAACGCTCGGGAAACAACGGAGCGTACGACGACGCGGGTACATCGATACCGTGAGACGCTCGTGCTCCCCAATAAAATGGTAATCGCCGGGGAGATTTTAATACGTTATATATGTATATACATATAGACGGGGGCCCGCGGGGGGTACAAAGGGATATCGGGATCTCGGGGTAATGAAATCCGCCATCTGACAATGTTCGGAAAGTAATGTCATCGGCGGAGCAAAGATCCGAAACTTTCCTTATTTCCAAAATGAACTCGTCACCTTTCCCATCGATCACTCGCCCTTTGGCCTCGGCCACCCCTCCCCCCGCGCTCTCCCCGGCATCGACCTCGCGTCAATCTCGAAGAATCAAATTAAAGTTCGACTCCGCCGTGAAAGAACGTGCCGCAAGGACCCGTAACTTCCCGGCCGAAACTTTTCGGCAACAAAATCACCGACTCCCCCGATTCGCGCGGGAACGTAACATTTAATCACCGGTCGTCGGAATTATTACGTTCTCGTTCGCCAGACGCATTCCGTGTATTGTCTAGCGATTTCCGATCGAAATTGCGGGAATGGAGAGTTCGAACAATTAACATCAATAATTCATAGAATTACGCTGGAATTCTATCGAAATGCGCGACGAACGGGAACAGAGGAAATTTAATTCGCCGCTCCTCTTCATCTGTTCCTAACAGAATCAACCGGAAATACCGTTATCAAAAATGAATTACATAATGACGATAATAATGCGTATCCCTCGACGTGCCGTTTCGCTTTAAATAAAGAACAGTCTGTCCCGGTGAAAGTCTCGACTGACGCTGATTCGTTTCGCTGATTCATTTCGACGAAATATGGGCCGTAGCGAGAGCCCGTCGATGGAGGGTGCAGTAATTTATCCGCAACAATATCACCGACCTTCCTCGCGATTAGTTCGCGTCGGCCGGTTTGGGTAGCGCAGGTTCCGTTGATTATTCCCGCGCACATGATCCATTAGGAAGCATTCATTCGACAGAGCGCGGCTAATCCAATCGGCTCGATTTATGTATAACGATTGATCGCCGCGCTGCCGCCGCGAAAAACTCTACCAACGCGGACCGGGCGTGCATCGGGCCCGTCCCGCGTGCGTATTAAAACAGCCTTTAGCGCATTAGCGAAAAGCGTCACTAATTTCATCGAGCTCTTCCGCCGCGCGTAATGCCAATCGCGCACGCACCAATAACACCTCCTATCATTCTCTCCAGCGCTCGGCTCATTCCGCCGCCTCTTTGCGCGCCGCCGTTCCCCTTTATTTTCTCATTTCCTCCATTTCCCCTTTACCCAGGTTTTCGTTCCACCCCCGCCCCCCCGCTCGGAACCCGCTTTGCCGGTGATACACGACACCCGAGTGGCCTATATCGAACCCTCGCCACGCCACGCCACGCCGCGATCGTATTTGTCCTGACTCGCGACTCATTCACCCGCGTCCTCGCCGCTCGCTTTGACGCATCAAATATGAAGAGGAGATGCCGCGTCGCGACGCGTCCGTACAAAATGCATCGCTGTTTGGAATTTATCAACGTCGAGACGCCGCCGCCGCCGCGCTCTTTTCGCCCCCGGGAATTCAAAGCGTCGGACGCGACGCGTGTTCTCCAATTCTTTGTTTAAGCGCGGACGAGCGAACCGCTCGAAAANGCTCTTTTCGCCCCCGGGAATTCAAAGCGTCGGACGCGACGTGTTCTCCAATTCTTTGTTTAAGCGCGGACGAGCGAACCGCTCGAAAACGAGCGATCGTTGTTGCCGGATCGCTCATCAATCATGAAACCCGTGTCGCTTCCGCTGCGTCGTTGATGAACTTTCGATTGCGGTTTTTTTTCCAGCCGGATCGTTCATAGTTATTTCACGAGACTGCCTGATGGAATTCGCAATATCTGAATGTTGCCGTCGCTGTCCGGCGCGCATTATGTTTTTACAATGAATACGATTTTCTATTAAAACGAACGTCGCTTTTGTATTAAATTTAAAGAGAGGGACGACGGAGGAGGGAGATCGACTGATGCAATTTGAAACCATGACGGAATTAAGCTGCTGTTAACGATAAAGTCGGCGATAAAACCAGAGTAGAGGNGGAATTCGCAATATCTGAAAGTTGCCGTCGCTGTCCGGCGCGCATTATGTTTTTACAATGAATACGATTTTCTATTAAAACGAACGTCGCTTTTGTATTAAATTTAAAGAGAGGGACGACGGAGGAGGGAGATCGACTGATGCAATTTGAAACCATGACGGAATTAAGCTGCTGTTAACGATAAAGTCGGCGATAAAACCAGAGTAGAGGGAATACGGGGAATTTCAAACAGAACCGAAATTAATTCTAGCACCGTGTCACGGACGTGGGGACGTAGCTCGGCTTGTACATATGTGCGATGACTCGTGTGTAAAAGGGGACTTTAGATAGCGCGAGCAGAAAGTAGGTACGGACTCTTGGTTGCTCAATTTTCCCGGTAAGCCGGTGTAAAATCTCTCGGAAAGATCATTGTTCGGTCACGTCCGGCCGCGCTGACTCGAGCATCTTCCCGCCGCACCTATTTAGACCCGGCTGACACGAAAGGCTAATGGATAAAAAGTGAACCATGTCGTTTTTTACCCCGTGGATACGTTCGAGCGACGGGGACGCGGGGGGGTACACAACGGCCGCGCGCCTTTACGATGCAGATTTCCGCGTTACAACAATAATTAAAGCCCTCGAGTTAATTCCCCTCCTTTATCGGCGACACGCCGCGTTTAACGCTAAATCGAAATATAATAGGCGTCGTTGCAAAAATCGCCTGCTGCTTTTGCGCGTCGACGTCGCGGACGCGTCAAACCGGAATAATGAAACTGCATTTGAAATTTAAATATTCTTTGTAAAACGTGTTACTTGTATATGTATGTATGTAAGAATAGATGGGAGCTAGCGAACTCCGGCTTTTTTGCAAATAACTCTCGGGCAAAGTTTCGATTGGTTGTCCGAAAAGTTTTAGAAAATTCCTATAACACGATAACGTGTAGGACGCGTTTCCAATAAACGAACACTTGACCAAGCCCATAATAAACCGCGATATTAATTCCCGCAAGGCGCTACCCGAACTTGGAACTTGTCTTCTCCGCGGCAACTCTCTCCTCCTCTTTCTCCAAGTTATTTACGAGGCAAGCACAGACGCATTAAGACGCCCGCAGCTGGTGGCCACAGTTTGTATCTCCGCAATCTCTTTCCGCTCTCCGCGAAAAGCAGGCCGCGGATCCTCCACTCGACCGTCATACCTATAGCGCGCACCGTCCCAGTATATAACGTTTCGAGAACCCTTGCAGGTGATTCACGGATCGCTGACACGATACTGCCAGATCTTGGCCACTGATAGTTTACCGATACACATGCCCACGTACACTCGTGCTCAGAAGTCTTACGACACTTCCAACTGCAGACTTATCACAGAATTATATCGACCACAGCAAAAATTGAATTGAATGATTATTAAAAATCATGGTCAATAAAATTGTACTTGAAATAAAATACATATATAGGGTGCCCCATTTAAGTCGAGATCGTAAAAAATCCGTCATGCAGTCGCGATAAGAAATGTACTACTCGAATGAATGGTAAAATATTTTTAGTACGCACTTGCAATTATTAGAAAGAACAGACTTGTTTAAAATATAAATCATTATTATTCAGGGTGTCCCATTTAAGTCGAGATTAACAGGTGATTTAACAAAAACAAACTGACACTAATAGTGTTTCGAGTGGGGAGTCAGATGGCAGTAGTTTTTTAATGCGTGGACGTTTTCAAAATCATTTCAAGGTCATTTTGTATTTTTTATCATAACCCATATTTTTTATTTCGGAATTTCATTCTACGCAAAAAAAGTGCATGACTTTTGTTTGAAACATATTTTTGTATCGTCAACAGTTAACGAGTTATTGACAAAAAACGGAAAAACAGTTTTTTGGAAAATACTCGAAAACTATTGACGCTAGCGAAAAATGTTTCATACAGAAATTGTAGCTCTAATCGTTAGCTATAAAAAAGGTTGTATGCGATTTTCCCATAGGTCCAATAATTTAGGAGTAATTGAGGAAAAACGAAATTTTTTTCCAAAAGTTCGCTGTTTCGACGCTGGGATGACTGGATTCTGTGAGTACCAATAAAGTCCGAATTAATCACATTTAACTCGTTAAATATCGATGTTGGCACAAAGATGCATAGAATCTTTCTTGTAGAGGATATCAATGCCTACAACTTTTACTTGAAGCATTTTTCAAAATTCCGAGGACATAAAATTTTAGGACAAGATAATTGAAATTTTCAGCTAAATATCTTAAGAAATATTGAATCTACAAAAAAATATTTCAAACGTAAGTAATGCATCTTTCTTCTAGAATGTGATTCTGAAATACACTTATATTCTTGTGCTTCACGTTATTAACATACAAATTTTACAATGAATAATAAATTTAGAAAATTATACGGAAAATTAAATGTGAGAATATAAGAAAACCTGAATTTACCACCTGTTCACGTAGGAAAAGGGACGAAGAATATCAAATACAGTTCGATTATCAAACTCTCATTTCTCTCGTGCTTCTCGATAATAATGTAAAACTGCATATACACTTATATTCTTGTGCTTCACATTATTAACGTACAAATTCATTCACAAATTTGATAATAAATAATAAATTTAGAAAATTATACGAAAAATTGAATGAAAGAATATAAGCAATCTTCTTTTGATAATTTCAATGAAAAAACACAACTTTTGATATCCCTGAGATACGAGATTATTCAAGACTGGGAATTACATATTTAAGGAACGAATGACTCGACACTCTATATTCCACTACTTAGAATATCTGAGGTTCTCCAAAATAATATAAACCATCAAAACTTCTCATAACTCGATATATATTTTATAACACGTCTNCTTCTAGAATGTGATTCTGAAATACACTTATATTCTTGTGCTTCACGTTATTAACATACAAATTTTACAATGAATAATAAATTTAGAAAATTATACGGAAAATTAAATGTGAGAATATAAGAAAACCTGAATTTACCACCTGTTCACGTAGGAAAAGGGACGAAGAATATCAAATACAGTTCGATTATCAAACTCTCATTTCTCTCGTGCTTCTCGATAATAATGTAAAACTGCATATACACTTATATTCTTGTGCTTCACATTATTAACGTACAAATTCATTCACAAATTTGATAATAAATAATAAATTTAGAAAATTATACGAAAAATTGAATGAAAGAATATAAGCAATCTTCTTTTGATAATTTCAATGAAAAAACACAACTTTTGATATCCCTGAGATACGAGATTATTCAAGACTGGGAATTACATATTTAAGGAACGAATGACTCGACACTCTATATTCCACTACTTAGAATATCTGAGGTTCTCCAAAATAATATAAACCATCAAAACTTCTCATAACTCGATATATATTTTATAACACGTCTCGCGTGGAACGAACAGAAGTCGTATACCCGAGATCGAACCGCGAACACTAAAAATTACTTAGCGCCCGACGCGACGGGGGGAACCGACTTTCGATGATCCGACGCGTCGCGGAACTGCTGGCTGCGTCCCACGAATCGCGTGGAACTTTGATCCTCGACGCGACTTACTTGTACGTACAGCATCCCCTGGCGCTCGCGCGTCTACGAAAGCTCGCCGTCGCCGAGGCTTATCTGTGCCGGTCGGTTCGAGATTCCCTCGCGCGATGCACCGAAGCCAGACATTCTGTGAAAGCTCCGCGCCGCTCTTAGATCACGCGATTACCCCGTGGACACAGAAAGGCTTCTGGTAGAAGCTAACGGATAAGGGAAAAGAAAAAACCGGGGGACCGGGCGGCGGACGGGGGGAAGGACGCAGGAGCGGAAACGAACATCAGACCACGGTCTAAACGTTCCCGAGAGAAGTTTCGTCGCGGAGTTTGCCGGCTGTCCGTGGACCGTGCGAGGACACGCGCGGCGGTTCGGGAGAGATATGTGTGCATGAAATGAAATCGAGTCCCGAAAATCCGTCGCGCTTCCGGCGACGCGCGCCGGACTCGAAACGCCTGATCCGTATCACGCAATTACGGCGAATGGAGTTTCGTTGTTGACTCGGTCTCGATCCGCTATTATTTGGCAGATCGGCTCCCGGGCCCGGAACGGACGGAGCATCGGTGAAATTAATTCGTTGTTAAATACTGCTTAGATTGTTATTGACTCTGTAATTGATCGATTACACTGGCGGGCGGGGACGCAGCTCGTCGTTGTTAAATGGAGTAGAGACGTACGGAAATAATTACCGGGACGCTACGGCAGTGATATTTCCATGCAGCCGTTATTTACAGGACGTGGGTGCATATTTTCGTTAATCAATGACCATATCGATGCGACACGACCGAGCTACGTTAATTGCGTTACCGTGTAATTACGTTTTGTAACGAGTGAAATTATGCTTACGGGAGACCGAGGGGAGAGAGAGCCACGCTTTATGAACTTTAAAACTGATGAAACCGATTGAAAATACATCGCGCTTAAACGTCATTTCGGCGGATGCCTGTAGGTAATGGATTTTGCGACGTTAAAGATAAATTCCACTGTCAGTCGACTTCCGAGAAGCGGTGTATATATATAGAAAACGGACTGACTTCTCGTGACAGGCCGCGCGACAGACATCTATTTCATTACCGGGTCGGGTAGGGACTTGAAAATTTCACCGGGGCGAGATCGTGACGTATCGCGGGAAGAAACTGTTAGGTAAAAACCTGAGACACGTCCTCCGAGATATCGATCCCGGCCAGCTGGCACGGCCGTTCCTTTGAGAATCGACGCCCACGGTATAGATGAGGCTAAGTGGGCGCGAGATAAATTGAGAATAATACTTTCCCTACTACGCGCGCCTTGCCGCCACGTGCCGGTTTTACGAGATCGCCGATTCGCCGTGATGCCTCGACATCGCCGTTCCCGGTTCCCGTAACATCTGCCGACGCAGATTATTCTCGCACATTTTTCACCACGCGAAATCAGTCCGAATTAAGGCTCACTTATATTATACTATCGACGAGTCGTGAATGAACCGGTGAAAATGAATGGGTTCACGATTTTTTATTATTAGGTCTGATCATTTCCTAATATATTTAACTCATCATGTATCTTAATTAATTAATTATTAAGAAATCCTCGTGTACTTCAACTAATTAAATAAGAATATTTTGCGATAATATCATAATAAATGACGTTCAATTAAATTTGTAAAATAAGTTTGATAGCCTGAATCTTAGAGAATATATTACTGGAGACAGCACTCTGTGCTCGAGATGTATGATCGAATGTCACTATCGAAGAATATATGCTGTCTTTCTTACTCCACGTGCGATTGGTTGCAGAGTGAGAAAGACAGCATGTATTCATCGATAGTGATTCCTACTACACGTCTCGAGCACGGTGTGCTGCCTCCAGTAATATATGCTCTAACAATAAGGCCTGAATGGTGGAGGAAGACTATTCGGTAGTGATGGGCACTATCGACTATCTAGTAATTAATCGGGTCATACTAGCGACTATTTAGTCTATTGTTTTTATGAAGGCTGAAATATCGTTTTTATGGTCATGCGTCTACAACATGTTCATAATCTATGGCATTCTATGACCTACAAGTTTGTGGATAACTGTCAAAATACTGTCAAGCGGATTTAAATTACGTGAGAAAAAATTATTGATTCATTAGAATTTTAAAAATATAAGAGGTAAATAATTTTGTTATTTATTCATTATTAATATGTCAGTTTGAAAGAAGTATAAAATATTGTATTAGTAAAACGTTAATAATTGAAAGTTTTAATTGAGTTTTAATTATAATAAACGTGATTTCTTTTTAATTGGTTAAATATTGCCAGAATTAACAACTATTTACAATTATGAAATGATTTATTTCTAAAAATATCTAAATGTGAGTACATAATTGTATCAATATAAACAGTGAATCATCCTTTTTTTAGGATTATACAGGTAAAAGAAATAAATATATAAAACTATATAAAAGCAAGATTGATTTATTGTTTTAACTTCCTTAGCAGCATTAATCCATTTCTGTTCCTCGTAATCTTTAGGATTCTAAATGTTTAAACAAGTTCCGTGCAGTTTGAAAAATTTTAATTCATTACAATTAAACGGAACCTACATTTTTCTATAAATAAATTATTCGTCTGAACTTGGACCATTAAACTAAGGATTGCAGTTTATCGATAATGCAAGCAGCCGCCTGAAGTTAGTTCGATGTAGTCGACAAATAAAAAAATCAGTCGAATAAGTGGAAGTATTCAAATTCGATGTCTAAAAATTAGACACTAAATGGGAATATGCATTTTCGAATGTATCGACCCTCAGAGGCTATACAGACAACAAGTCTAGGAGCTTTCCCCAGGGAAAAGGGGTAAAACGGACAAATAAATAAATAAATATCGTTGGTTACTATCGATTAAATCGGTAGTTTTTAGTCGATGATGCCTCTCAATACTAATCGAGCATATTGGAAATTCGTTACCAACAAATTAGAAATAATGAACAACTATTATGAATCCGTGCTTCGATTGAGGCAAAAAAAAAATGTTCTGGAGGCACCAAGAAAGTGCCAGTCAGTAGTTCCACTTAGTTTTTACATAGAACCAACTTTTTTCGAGATATTTGAGGAAAAACGATAAACGTGTGGTAATGAATCTGTTTTTTGACGATATATCTTCGTCCTGGACGGTTCGTTCAGTATAAATGAACCTTACGGAGAAAATTCACGCGAGACGGTCGACGGAACGTATCCCCTTCTCGCATAATAATGCAGAGGGAGAGCTCGGCTGCTAATCTTGTTCGTAGGATTCAACTGCGACCCGTGCCGCCCGCCCCTCCAAGACTTCCGGGACGTTTGCTTTTAATTAACTTTCCTCCGCGGATTACCGCTTGCGGCCTTTGCTTGTTTTACTCATTTGTCCCCGCTCGTTGGCTTAGAGATCACTTTCCTTTCGACCGACCCGGGGAGGGGGGGAGCACGTTTTAGCTGATCGAATTCCAATTGCTCTCCTAGTTAGCTCGATTGTTCCGGTATTGAGACTGCCGGCCGGATGGAAGTGGTTTCTTTAGTTTGTTTGACAGTTAGCGGGATTGGATTCTTTGTCGCGTTTCATCTGGTTTAGTCGAGGTCTGCGAGAAAAACCTTCATGACCGTTTTTTATTTTGCAGGCGCATCAGTCCAGTCTCTCCAATAAACTAATACCTATAACAATCTAAAAATGATTGAGAGAGAAACCCAGAATTTTTTATGATCGAATTACAAACCACTGCACTTCTAATTCCGCGAATTTTATGGGAAAATATGTCCGGTTTTTCCTCTCGCAAAGAGTACATTCTCTCATAAACGGTCTATACGAAGTAGTTATTCCAGTATTCAGCCGCGTATTCCGACCATTCAACGTCACGGCGACCGGCAGGGGTCGTGGCGTAGCGCGACCATAAATCGGTTCCTCCGGAAAAGAGCGAAGGAAACGGACAATAGAATCGCGCGAGGATCTGGCCGACTGAACGCGGTAAAGAGTCGAAAAAGCGCGCGTAAAAATCCGCCGAACAATTTATGACACCAGGCAGCGCGGCGGCGGCGGGGCCGGTTCAATTGTTTTCGCGGAAAGTGTACAGCCGCGCGCAAGATACTTCCGCCAGCGCCGGGTCTCGCTCTCGGCCGCATCTATTTCGGCAACTGTGGCACGGGGAAAGCTTTAAACAAAATGGAGGAGTTCAACGTAAAACCCAGAAAAGGTAAAGAAAGACGAAGAAGAAGAAAGGGAGAAAGAGAAGGCCGGTTATTTGTTCGGTAAACAATGGCGTTTTCTCTGTTAATCGCGATCGTAGTTATTCACGATCCCTTCGCCCCGCTCCATCGCTTCGAGGGGGGGGGAAAAGAACGAGAGATAAATTGACGGAGACGATTCCTTCGCGAGGCGGGCCCAGATCGCGAAGGAGAAGCGTTTGATAGATTATACACAGCGTTCGGGGAGCATCAATCTAGGAGCAGGTGGTCGAACTATCCGCGAACAGGCCGGCGCGAATTTATACGGCGCCGGCTATTGTTTTATCTTCCGGGATTTGCGCGCCGAATATATTTTCCTTCGTTATTTCGGCAGTTTTTATTCGGTCACTCTCATACCCGGCGCCCATCGGAAAGGTATTTATTCATGAATCCGAAATTACGTTGTAGCCGCAGTGCTTCCGTTTCACACGATCGGCGAAAGTTACACGCGACGCGCGGCTCCCACTCGTATATTACGCTTTTTCGGTACCGCGCGCGCCTTTTTTTTTTTTTTTCTATCACTCGCCGCTCTCGTCTCGCCATGCAAATGTTAAGTGTATTTGAATTGCAAAGCGCGGAAGTTGCGTTTAAATAAAAAAAACACAGGAATCGTACGTCCGCCGGTAAGGATCGGGGCGGCGGTAATCGGACGGCCACGTGGGCGCCCCACGTTTTTCCGTTGTTTGCTCGCGAGCCTGCTATTCCGTGCCGTTATAAATAACGTAGTTATAAACACCAAGAGGAGAATTTATCAATCCGGCCGTGTAAATAAAATGTATATTTGTTTGTCAGCTTCCTGCCGCGGGAGCCGAGCGACGCTTTTGCGGCGAATCCCAGTATTTACAGCTCGTTTACACTTGTTTTTTTACGCGGTGAATTCCGCCAATGAAATTGTCACGGCTGTTCGATCCCCTTCGAGAAAATCAGTAATAAAACAAATTACGTTTTTATGAAATCCGAATTCAAAGGTAGGGAACGATATTAAAATAATTTGATGCTGTCGCTTTGGTCGACCGAAACGACGATCTCGATTACTGACCTTTACCTAAATACTAGACTGGTTGCTATTTTCACGTGAAAGCTGCATTTGCATGTAGCGGGATGATACGAAGTTCGCGTAACAGCAACGAAATTCGAAACGATCATTCGATATTACGAACAATATCGATAGAATACATTTGCAACATCGAGCCCAGGAGATACTAGTTTCATGGTTTATGTTCCTCTGAATCACCGGATCGCTTCAGGGTTAAAGACAGATATCGGCTACAAGCGATCGCCAGTGTTCTCAATGCGGGAGTATTCACGTATTTTCCGAATTTTCCGGCAAAGGCGCGCACACACACGGCCGGGAAAACGTTTCGCGTGACACCGGAAGAGATACTACAGACTCGGCGCGGGTAACAATGGATGATCTCCGAAGGAATCGCTGCCTTCTGTGGTAAACTATACGCGATCCTCGAGAAATTAGTGACTATAGAAAGATCGGTACTCCTGATTACCTCCTTGTCGAATCCAGACCGGGTTACAAACGAACATTTTCAATCCGGACTTCTTTCAATTGCAAATCCCTCGATTCCACGTTGCGTCGGGGGCGAACGGGAGGGGCGCGATTGTAAATCACGGGAATAGCGTAGAAGAATCCCGCGGGCGCGCCGCCGCTGCTTCTCGCCCGATAAATTTCTTTCTTATTTTTCGCCCGGTATACGTAATTTAATCAATAAGCTTCGCAGCATCGCGGGCCAGTTGTTTATTTCGCGGCCGAGCAGCGTCGGCATTTCAAATGGCCGCGCACCCGCAATTCCTTCGAGTGCCGTTGTGCGATGGGCATTACATGCACGTTAAAACATCCGTTGGCCGAGGTAAAAAAAAAACAGAAGAGTTGAAAAAGAAGCAACGGTAGATTTATTATGCCGGGAGTCGACAATGGGGATGGCGCGGGGCGGAATATGTAGAACAAAACGTGGGGGAGGGATGCGCGGCGCGCGGTGCGGCTGATCGGAATATGCGGATTCGTAGTAGAAGGTGGGTACACACGGGGCATTAGCGAAATCGTAATTGAAATATTAATTTATGACGCGTAACGACCGAGCAGTAATTAACACGCTCTGTAACCCCCGTGTCGACGGACGTGCAATGCATGCATTACTGCGACACGGCCGCATTACATAAATACTCGGCTTTGCTCTGCTCCCGGTCAGATCATAATGGGCAAAGTGTACAATTCGACTATTATCCCGCCGATACCCGGCCTTTACCACGAAAATCCATGGACGCAACTATACCTAAACTCCGACGAGTTCGCGAAATTCTATTCCGGCAACATGCGCTGTTCTCATCGTTTACAAGTAATGAAATTAAGAACCGTGGTGAATATTTTCTATATTTTAAAATCATTCATTTATTCGTTTATCTTGAACGGATTTATTACCTCCGTCATTTATGAATATGACAGTGCTAAATTTGATTTAACAATTCAAACAGAGCGTGCGCATTTCCTTGTTTGAATAATGCTTAAGCAGATTATGTATCTGCGTCTGGGAGTGATAAATTACGCGTCCTTTAATAAATTAATGGGGAAATCTATTCCAGTAATTCATTCAATTTTCCAAGGATCTATGTTAAATCTAGTATGCTGCTTCTCCGATGACAGTGATACGTTGGACAAAAGATATCCGTGTATGTCTAAGTATTAGGACTGATTAGAATTCCAGCTACACTTATGGTTGTGTCCTTACTTGGTTGTTATTGCATTAATAAAACTTTTTACTGTACAAAATTTTTGAAATTTTACAAGTTCATTAAAAAAGTTATTACATCTTGAATTCGAATGATAGAATTTTGTAATTTCGTATAATTCTTAATACATGTTTTAGAATATTAAAAACAGGTCGAACTATAAGCCCTTTATTTTGACAATGGCTTAAGTCCATTTATACTTGAATTAAAATATTTATTATTGATAATGTCCGAAGGCAGTGATGAAGGTAATTTTAATTAATTAGTATTTAACAAGTTAACCACAGTTTTTGGACAATTGCAGTCATTGAATAATCAGTACGTGTAATTAATGCAGTTAAACAAAATTTACGCAATATACATATGTACTTACAATTAATTATAAATCGATTTACACCAATTTCAAAATAAACGATTCAATTTTATAAACCTTACTCCGTAATTATCATTTCTTTTCTAAAACTTGCTTCAAATATTGAACACAGCTTTTTACGTCTTATGTTAAACTTTTGGCAGAGATCTCACGGACTCATGCAATTTTAATAGTTATTGACGTACTGCGAATTAGTAAAGACATTAAATTATAAATCGACATTCTAAGCTGGTCAAAGATGAACATTAAGAACAAAATGTGAACTAAGAGGAAAGCATAATAATTAAACCATAGTTTAGCAACTGCAAAACGAAGTTATCCGCACTATTGCGTCTCGGAGCAGATCGCTTCAATTGAAACAAAACAGACTCGATATCAAGACTGTCGGCAGGAATACGCGTATTCCGAAGGGAGCGTTTCCTGCCGTTAACGCTCCAACGTCGCGACGATTCGATTGCATTTCCCTACCGGGCATCGCTCGTCAACCTGTGAAAATGGTCTTCCACGGGGGCAATATTTCTATCCTGATTTAAATGCAAACGGAATGTAAGATCGCGGATATTCGCGGGTATTATTAAGACATTTCCGCAAGTAGGCGGTTTAGAATTAAAAAATTACAGTTGAAACAAGTTGGAAGCTTACTCGAGTCGGAGTTAATGTAGTTTAAGATGTCGGCGACGGTGGTGAAGGAAACTAAGTGACAGGCTCGGATATTATTCTTCATTCATTAATCACCGGGGGTTGCTAACTTTCTTTGGGAATCGGCGACGAATAGAATAATCTTAAGGAGAATGTCTCAATTTCTGTTCACATCCCAATTCACTGCCTTTTTTTTATAATTTTAAGCTGGTATATTATAATGTGTGTCTCGTTCTCAATGATAGTCTTGTAATCATGCTTGCCATGTCTAAACTTCACAACGTTTAACGCATAATAAAAGAGGATTCGCCTTAAGGATTCCCTTTCTTTTTTAAAAACGTGCTACTATCCGCCATATTCCATATCCTCGTTTGATCACACAATTAAATTATAGAAAAATGCTTGAATAAAAGTTAAGATAGTTCTCGGACTCTCTAGTTAATTGAGCGTGCAAAATAAAATGTTCAAAATCATTGTTCGATTAGAATAGACTATGTTTATTAAATTTATTTATGAAATTTAATATTGTTTTAGTTGATATCAGTATAAAGGTAACAATGTTATGTTGCTTGTGTGTAGCAATGAAACACGTAGTCATTAATATGATACACAAAGAAGAGGTTATCAAATCATAGATTTTTGTTCCTTGAACATCAAATATCTTTTAAATTAATTCGGACACCCCTCACTTCCATTCAATAATTAGAAAGTAGAAATCTATAATACAACTTTCAGACCTCAATTTTGCATTAACATCTACAGTGTTTTTGTACAGTAATGTGTTAATAATATTACACATAATAGTGCGCTACGTACGAAACAGCGTGTACGAAGCAACTTTAAGTATTTTTTTCTCGAAAATGAGTTCGGTAATCGGAGTTGTAAAAAGTTCTATAATATTTTTTGTTACTTCAAGAATCAAATATATTTTTTTCATAATAATATCCAATACTATGAGTTTATGGAGAACTACCTTAAGATGCTCCGCTTGAGATCCTACAATGAAACACTTTAACATCGTAAGACTCAAAACTAACAGAAGACTCAATTGACCATTTCTCACGTACAATCGACACTTCTTCGAAATCATACGAATTATTACCCATTATAATAATACGCAATATTACTCATCCGATAAAGTGTGAACCTACTCATAGTTTATCGTTGGCGAACTCCTCCGAGTGCCGATAGGAACATCGAGAGAGGTGTTGCGGACGTTCTTAAAAGCATAAATCGCTGAGGTACGTCAAGGCCGTGATACACTGCCGTATTATCGCTGGCCTAACAATATTTTTCAGCCGTTTGTTCGCGTCGGGAAGCGGCCGCTTGGTCAGCTACCGGGCAAACGCTGTGTATCAATTATACGAAGCCGGGGCGGCGCGTCCTGCACGAATAAATAGAATCGCGTCGCGGCGGCGGACGGACGCGTCGGTGTTAGTGGCTCGCCTAGTAGGTGTTCACACGCGACTTCGCCGCGTCCCGGGTGGTCGCCGCGAACGTTCGTCCCTTTCACGGCGAGATTCGATGGATTGGATAGGTCGCGCGATAAAACGACCTCGCCGGGACCATTCCGCGATAGATTGACCAATATGATGGATCGGCCCCGGACCCCCGACTATATTACGCGGACGGCCGTCCGTACAAATTCCGGGGGCCGCGGACTACACGCGACCCGCTACGAAATTGGATTTTCATCAACGCGGTCGGGCGAGGATTGTTTCACCTTTGAAGCCACCCCCCCGCGATACCGGTTATTGCGCGCTGACAATGGTCAAAGAAGTCGCTGGCGGGCGGGAGCAACTGCTAGTAAATTCGTCGCAACGACATTTTGGCCGCAGTCCAAACGAAACCGTCGCGTGTACCGTGACCCCGGCCTCTCTGAATCGTTGCTCATCGCACGCTGTTATACCAGGATTACGCCTTTTCCAAACGGGTTCACTGATTCTAAAGCTCTTAAATGTAGCAAAAAGGCCGGGGCTAAAAGCGTTTATGGTTGAGCCACGCGGTGACCAGTCAGTCGCAGATTAAATAAGATACGTACGTGGAACGCTGCTGCTGCATGCGTCACGGCAAATTATTTAAATAAATCCGTAAAAGGCTCGGCTTTTATCAAAGAAACTTTTTCTCCATGATTTTAATAAACAAAGAAACGCGCTTGTATTTGCACGAAACTAAACGAAATGGACGGTTTTGTTTCGCTAATTTTTGGGAATTACCCCATCGAAAAAGCGGGAAATTTTACCGGTTGTCACGAAAATCGGACGCCATCGAAATCGCGTTCCGTATTGATTAAACAGCGCAATGAACGGGCTGATAAGCATTGTTTCGCGACATGCACGTTACGAATTGGCTTCCCTGTCAATAAAAGTGCGTTCGTACGTTAACTGCCGCGTTCACGTGCCGCGAATTGCCGGTCGTTAAATTATTTCAGTCCAGCGTCAATAAATTTATTTGTGGTATTTCGCAAGAAGCAAGACCTGAGGACGATAATTCTTGTCAAGGTGTCTGATATAAATTTCTAATTGGTAAACGCAATTTTCCTACACGTTGGACTCCCATATAAATCAGATTAAGAGGACACAAGATCCGTCGATTCATGATTGCGCCATCAAATTCCCGGTCTTACNAGATTTGGCCTGGGGGGGAAACAGTGACGGTAACGGGCGTCGCTCATTTCGCTCGCAGTCGGAGGACGTTTGATTTGTCGGGCCCTGTAAACGACGTGCATATCAAAGGAAACGACAGCGGCGACGATGACGACGATGCGTGTGAACAGTCGCCCGGAGCGTTCCGGCTGAGTGACGCATGTGCGTCGAACCTCTGATAGACGGGCAAAGGGTCTCTCCTATTGACCGACTTGGCCGCACACGATGGAAACAATTGATCGGGACCCAGTTCCACCTACAACCGACGAGTCCGGCCGAATTCGAGGGACCCCGGTTGCACGATTGCATCCAGGCTCTTCCGCTAATGACGAGCCGTGCCGATCTCTCTCGTGGTCGGCGCCGATCCCCGCAAGCAACGGAATTCGCTCCCTTTACCCGTTCAAGCCGATTGAATCACCGACGAGCACCTTTTGATTTTGTCTGGCTCGGATTCACCGCGGATCCCCCCCCCCCCCNCCGCGTCCCGGGTGGTCGCCGCGAACGTTCGTCCCTTTCACGGCGAGATTCGATGGATTGGATAGGTCGCGCGATAAAACGACCTCGCCGGGACCATTCCGCGATAGATTGACCAATATGATGGATCGGCCCCGGACCCCCGACTATATTACGCGGACGGCCGTCCGTACAAATTCCGGGGGCCGCGGACTACACGCGACCCGCTACGAAATTGGATTTTCATCAACGCGGTCGGGCGAGGATTGTTTCACCTTTGAAGCCACCCCCCCGCGATACCGGTTATTGCGCGCTGACAATGGTCAAAGAAGTCGCTGGCGGGCGGGAGCAACTGCTAGTAAATTCGTCGCAACGACATTTTGGCCGCAGTCCAAACGAAACCGTCGCGTGTACCGTGACCCCGGCCTCTCTGAATCGTTGCTCATCGCACGCTGTTATACCAGGATTACGCCTTTTCCAAACGGGTTCACTGATTCTAAAGCTCTTAAATGTAGCAAAAAGGCCGGGGCTAAAAGCGTTTATGGTTGAGCCACGCGGTGACCAGTCAGTCGCAGATTAAATAAGATACGTACGTGGAACGCTGCTGCTGCATGCGTCACGGCAAATTATTTAAATAAATCCGTAAAAGGCTCGGCTTTTATCAAAGAAACTTTTTCTCCATGATTTTAATAAACAAAGAAACGCGCTTGTATTTGCACGAAACTAAACGAAATGGACGGTTTTGTTTCGCTAATTTTTGGGAATTACCCCATCGAAAAAGCGGGAAATTTTACCGGTTGTCACGAAAATCGGACGCCATCGAAATCGCGTTCCGTATTGATTAAACAGCGCAATGAACGGGCTGATAAGCATTGTTTCGCGACATGCACGTTACGAATTGGCTTCCCTGTCAATAAAAGTGCGTTCGTACGTTAACTGCCGCGTTCACGTGCCGCGAATTGCCGGTCGTTAAATTATTTCAGTCCAGCGTCAATAAATTTATTTGTGGTATTTCGCAAGAAGCAAGACCTGAGGACGATAATTCTTGTCAAGGTGTCTGATATAAATTTCTAATTGGTAAACGCAATTTTCCTACACGTTGGACTCCCATATAAATCAGATTAAGAGGACACAAGATCCGTCGATTCATGATTGCGCCATCAAATTCCCGGTCTTACAGCCACGGGTTTCATTATAGCTTCTAATGGGCTCCATCCTTTAAGCCGAGAGATACAAAATGGGGTAATTTTTTTCAAAATACAGCAACGATTTGTAATCACAGATTCACCCGCCAGAAAATGTATTCTATGAAATACAAGAAAGTGACGGATATGAATTCGAACAGATTGACACAGATTAACACGACTCAATTTAATGCTACAGGATATTTAAACGTAATGGGAACGGATTCCAATTATTTTTACGAGCGTAGTACGTTCCATTTATAAATGGCCGTTTTATTACGCAAATTAACTCTGCGAGTGGTCGTAAAAAAGGGAACGATTCTTAAATGTTTGCGGCTGGACGAATTCGTATTAGGATCTGACATAGGGGCGGAGTTTTAAAGTCACACGATCTAATATGGCGAACAAGCTACCTTTTTACATTGGAAAGATAGGGAAAACTTAATTTATTCATCAAAATGTTTATAACAATGGAGAATATTTGCGAATATGCCGGCTCAAATCCTTCACAGAGGAAATTTGTTGAAGCAGAGCGACTTTTACAGGCAGGACACATTATGCAATGCGGATTAGATGGTAAAGAAACATAAAAAAAAAAACAAATATTACACGAAACTGAAGCAACCTTATTGAATATTTCTCTCACCTGGAGAAACACACATTATAATCATCTTTCTTAAAATGCAGGGAACATATTTTGCCAGAAGAATCTCTTTTCTTGACTGCATTTAGCCAAGCCTGACATAAATCTACTTTTTCAAATTTATCAAATACATTTTTTATTTACACTTCTGTTGTTCTGTTCGTTGTTTAGATTTGAGAAAACGATGAAACTTTAAGTGCAAATTTTTATTTGCTATACTATTACAATTTTTAACACAACAACGACTTTTATCTGATAATTTAGAACGCGGAGGAAACATTTTTATGTCTACTTTGATGTAAAAATACCGAGTATTTAAATAAAATAGGTTTTTTTTCCACTTTCCTATAAGAAGCAATATTTAAAGGTAGCTTACTGAGCTTTTACATTTGTACACCAGAGTTCATATTGACAAATATCAGATCCCAATAGAATATGCAGCATTTTAACTGCTCATGCGAACGTCATTATGGACTCCAGGCTGATCTAATTTCGTCGTAACCCGACAAATAATACGGATTAAAAATCTATATACCCTTTCAATTAGAAATAATTGAGAGACCGGCGAGAATGTATAGCCGGGCGAGTGTCGTAAATCCAGCTGGGCTAAAGTTCTTGTTCCGTAGCCGGCGAGGCAGCGTCAGTTTCTCCGCACGCCGGACAAGAACTTATCTCCGTGACCTCGTGCAAGCCGTCCAGAACTGTTATAGCGATCTGGCCTGGGGGGGAAACAGTGAACGGTAACGGGCGTCGCTCATTTTGCTCGCAGTCGGAGGACGTTTGATTTGTCGGGCCCTGTAAACGACGTGCATATCAAAGGAAACGACAGCGTCGACGATGACGACGATGCGTGTGAACAGTCGCCCGGAGCGTTCCGGCTGAGTGACGCATGTGCGTCGAACCTCTGATAGACGGGCAAAGGGTCTCTCCTATTGACCGACTTGGCCGCACACGATGGAAACAATTGATCGGGACCCAGTTCCACCTACAACCGACGAGTCCGGCCGAATTCGAGGGACCCCGGTTGCACGATTGCATCCAGGCTCTTCCGCTAATGACGAGCCGTGCCGATCTCTCTCGTGGTCGGCGCCGATCCCCGCAAGCAACGGAATTCGCTCCCTTTACCCGTTCAAGCCGATTGAATCACCGACGAGCACCTTTTGATTTTGTCTGGCTCGGATTCACCGCGGATCCCCCCCCCCCCTCACCCTTTCCGGGGGGAGGCAGCGAGAGGGCAAAGTTTTACGAACGGTCGGTCACGGCGCTTGGACGCGAACACTCGAGAAGATTGCGCAAAATAGTTTCGGGTCGGGACGGTATTCGACCGAAATGGCATTGTTTCCCCCGCGCAACGCGGAATGGATGTTTCGCCGGCTGCGGTAATCGCAGTTAAAAGTTTCAATTAATAGAAAACGGAAGGTCTTTGCTGAAAGCGTGCGCGGTTTTTGGATCATCTTGCCTCGGAATGACTTCTTTTTCCTCTCTTGCTCTCTCTCTCTCTCCTTTTTTTTGTTCGCTTCTCTTCCGTGTCGGAGAGCTGCGAGCGTGGAAGTTCGCGCGAGATTAACGAGCGCGGAAGAAACCTAAGTTCTCTCTCCGGCATCCGAGCTAGTTGCCGGGAATGGGAGCCGTGGTATACGATTGTACAAATTATTGTATGAGCTACGCTCGGTTGCGGCGAACACGGCTTTTATTACGGGCGCCCCGTCGTCGTTTGAAAATTCGGTCGAAAATTCTAAATGTAGAATGTAAGGAGAGAATCGAGTGGAGCGAGAAACGTACGAGTGTCTATCCGATAGAAATCGATTACTTCCACGGGGCTAAGTTCTAAGCTCTCGACGGGAGCTCCCTAAGGTTTTAAAACGTTGCGCGCAAAGTTGGCAATTGACATCGCCTCAAACGCAAATAAATCACATTCCTGTTTCGTCTCAACCGCGCGGAATACACCGATGCAACCCTTACCACTTTTACCTCGGGGTTTTCGCCAACCTTTGACCTTTCGACATGGTTACAAATATGTTATTTATGAAACTGCACCAACTCGAAAGAGCTTGGGGAAAACGTACACGTGGGCATGGACACGTACGCATACGTTATACATACTTGCTCCACCTGATATAAGATCATAAACCAAAAGAACCCTCGACCAAGATTGCTCGGCCCAACTTCCAAAACTCTCGTAACATTTTTTTATAAATACGAAATAAGTAGCTAAGTATATGCAATACTAAGCAGTACTAATTTATACAGGGTGTCCCATTTTAGTCGAGATTGTAAAAATCAGGTGATTTAAAAAAAACAAACTGATACATGTCCTTTAGTGTTTCGAGTGGCGAGTCAGATGGCAGTAATTTTTTAATGCGTGGGCGTTTTCAAAGCCATTTCTAGGTCATTTTGTCTTTTTTTATCATAAACCCATATTTTTTATTTCGGAATCACATTCTACGCAAGAAGGGTCATAACTTCTGTTTGAAACATTTGTTGTAGGTTCAATATTTATTAAAATATTTAGCTGAAAATTTCAATTATCTTGTCTTAAAATTTTATGTTCTCGGAATTTCGAAAAATGCTTCAAGTAAAAGTTGTAGACACTAATGTCCTCTGCAAGAAAGATTCTATGCATCTTTGTGCTAACTTCGATATTTAATGAGTTAAATGTGATTAATTCGGATTTTATTGGTACTAACAGTATCCAGCCATCCCAGCATCGAAACATCGAACTTTTGGAACAAAATTTCGTTTTTCCTCAATTACTCTTAAATTATTGCACCTATGGGAAAATCGCATACAACTTTTTTTATAGCTGACGATTAGAGCTACAATTCCTGTATAAAACATTTTTCGCTAGCGTCAATAGTTTTCGAGTATTTTACAAAAAACTGTATTTCCGTTTTTTGTCAATAACTCGTTAACTATTGACAATACAAAAAATTGTTTCAAACAGAAGTTATGCACCTTTTTGCCTAGAATGTGATTCCGGAATGAAAAAATTTGTTTATAATTAAAAAGACAAAATGACCTTGAAAACGCCCACGCATTAAAAAACTAATAGTCCCATCTGTCTCTCCACTCGAAACACTAAAGGTCATGTGTCAGTTTGTTTTTTTAAATCACCTGTTTCCGAGATTTTTTACAATTTCGACTTAAATGGGACATCCTGTATAAGGAGGAAACATAAACACAATAATAATAATTAATTCCTCACAAAACTTGTATACAAAAAGCACTGCGTTTTTAAAGCTTCCATTTTATGAGCATAATTGTATTATGAATGCAAGCTTTTTAAAATTACTTAAGAACTGATGTAATTGCGTTGAGTGGTTTTTAATTGGGTAATGCTCCCAAGAAGGATTTTCTTTAATATTCTACAATAAACGAAAAAAAAGTTGGATCATTTAAGTTATGTAAAACTTCTTACAAGGACTGATGTTATATCCTACAAAAGAAAGTTTTGTTAAATAATAAGAATCAATTCTGTAGAAATAATCTTCTGATTTAATAGAGCTCTTGATTCTATAAAGTGCACGAACGTCAACGGAAGGGCGGGATTGGTGGAAGAAATTCCTCTTGGCAAGATCTTTTGGCAATTCTTCTTGTTACTTAAAAGTAACGTTGCACATAAATTTTCGGGAAGATTTATGGCACGTAACGCGTCGAACTGTAACTTGGGAAAGTTTCGATTTAGCCGCTGTATTCCACTTTCGCGGCCCATCAGCGTCAACGTTTTTGCAACGTTAGGACAGAGAAAAATATCAAACGATCGAATGACAGTCGCCGCTACAGTTTCATGTATTGTTGATCAGATCTATCACGAGTTTCTAATCCCCTTGTACGCGGAGAGAGGAAATCCAAACCCTGAAATTTTTATTCCCGAGAACGAACGTCCCTCTGTAAATGTTATATGCCGAAGCTTACGAATAATAAATGCATTTCATTCAGTACAGCCACAATACAGTTCTGGTTAGTTTTGATCGAAATCCGAATCCAGCCTGTTAGATTATGATGTTAAGCTTCAGTTTCACCAACGAGTTGTAAAACTCTGTTCTATAAAAACGTTTACTCAAAAGTATTACAAAACCGTAATTGTTTGTAAATTATTTCGTATTACGAGTTGTCGGAAACATAAACGACTGTCATTGCACAAAGTAATCTAATTTCGCATAACTGTTACCCGAAAGCTACTACCATTTACAGTTTAACTTCCGTCGAACGTAATTAAAGTTCCGCTGTATGTACATCTATAAGCAGCGCCATATTTAGGATGTCAGGATCGAGATAAATGATAGATGATAAATGATATTAACGGGTGATATTTCGATACCGCGCGCCTTTACATCCAAACTGGGTCAACTGGGAAACGACTATACTAAGGGCGACCATAATATCGCGTAGCCTTAATTATTATACGGTTACGGTCAAATTTCGCGTCCCCCTCGGGCGGATTCGACTTACACGGTTCGTTATTAATTATTTTTTCCACGGATTTGCCTGCGCCGGGCGTCGGTCAATCCCTGACGCAGCGCTGATCCCTGAAATTGAATTCGGACAAAGGCGTGTACTCGGATACCGCGAAGTGGCGAGCCACGTTGTTCAATTCGGCAGCAACGCACGCGATTTTTCTCACTCCTTCCCTCCTCCTCTCTTTTTTTTTTTGTATTTCGTTTGCGCAGATTTTTATGGTTAACCAGTCGATTTGGCGGGCTGCGTCGACTATTTCGCGAGGGCCTCTTCCGCCGCGAATAGACGTTATCCGCGGTGCGAAGCGGTATCGATTTTATCGTCAGCTATGTCCAACGCGGTGGAAAGCATTTTCGGAGACGAAATCATCCCGCCGACCTACTTGCGCGCGCGTAACTCGCGTTCGCCATTTGTCAACACGTGCTGACACGTCGTCGCCTAGCCGAGGCAGCAGCAGCAGCAGCAGCAATGCTTCCTTCAGCGACGAACACCGCCGCGTGTATCGCAGAGGAACGCTGCTTGCTGCGCGCCGCGGGTATCGCCCGGATTGAAAGTATTGTCTGCGCGCAGTAGAATAGGTCAACCATCAGACGGACGCGGCCNCGCTTCATAAGACGGTCAAGTTCCGGGGAGATCGTCGAGAGGATCTCCGCTATACTATCACCAGAATTCGAGAGATAAAGAAGAAATCGCCGTGGAACCTTTTCTTTATTTAAAGGCGCTTACTCGGTTCCGGGCGCTAAGCCGATGCTCGTTCGCTCCTCGATGATACGAAATTCCCCTTTTTACTTTCAATCGACCGAGCCTGATCCGCGCTATGATACTCCGAATAAATACGTAACATGAAAGGAAGAACAAAAAATCCCGCTATTCTATTACAGGAAAAATAAGAAAAAAATACTTTTACACAGCTTCACAAAATATTTGTTAGATATTTGTTTCTTAAAATTTAATTTACTCGATGCATAAGTATTTATTTTAATAGTAATAGACTCTATTACAATTTTACTGGAAGATATCAATTTTTTATAAATTGATCAATTGCCNTAAGAAAAAAATACTTTTACACAGCTTTACAAAATATTTGTTAGATATTTGTTCCTTAAAATTTAATTTACTCGATGCATAAGTATTTATTTTAATAGTAATAGGCTCCATTACAATTTTACTGGAAGATATCAATTTTTTATAAATTGATCAATTGCCTGATCCGCGCTATGATACTCCGAATAAATACGTAACATGAAAGGAAGAACAAAAAATCCCGCTATTCTATTACACGAAAAACAAGAAAAAAATACTTTTACACAGCTTCACAAAATATTTGTTAGATATTTGTTTCTTAACATTTAATTCACTCGATGTATAACTATTTATTTTAATAGTAATATAGATTCCATTATACAATTTTACTGGAAGATATCAAATTTTTATAAACCATTCAATTATTAAAGAGTGTAATTACGCATAAATTATGTGCGAGTATTTTAGCGATGTTTGAAGAACACGATGTTTCATATTCGCCAAGCTAATAAGTTCATATTTGTCTTCGCAAATTGAAACCATTTCCGTTTACCGTAGAACGTTCGCAAAGAAATAGTTTCGTAATTAAATAACTACAATAGTTCTCGTGAAGTAGTTCCGACGTTTAAAGCGAGAACTCGTTGGTATTAGACGCTCGAGACGAATAATAATACGCGTAATACACGGACCGAGGGGTTCACGGTTCTTCGGCGGAGCTCGCGGGCCGTGCGGCGCTCGTCGCGATCAGCGGGAATAAGTTTAACACCGCGTCGCTGAAATTGCCACCCAGGCCGGAGTAAAGCTGGACAAACTTTTGCGCAACTTAGGTAACAAGGTGAGCTCGTCAAACAATCGCGGCGCCGGGGCCACAATGAAACCGCGGTATTGCCAATCGGTCGAATTGGATTTCGGGGTCTGGCTTTCGAGTTTCCGCTTGATTGGATCGATAAAGGCCGGGGTCAGCCCCGGCTAAGTATAGTTAAGACGCGGTTTCGATCAATTAGAGAATGGGCCGACGGGGGGGGGGGGCACGTTCGCGCAGATGTTGCCGAGAAAAATTTTCCGACGATTTATTGCCCGGCGAAACTCGCGGCAGTTTGCCCTCGTTTGAAAGGAAACTCTCCCCGGCCCCGTGTGAAACACGCCTCGCATCCCGGCCCGGCTCCATATGCAACCGATTTACGCGCAATCGAATTCCCGTGCCGGCCACTCGTTGCCTTTTCCGCGCAGAAAGGGTGAGAGAGCGTGGCCTTGATTGCAGGATACCCGTTCGTTGATTGAAAACGAAAAATATTGATAACTCACAGCACTGGATGAGAGTGTAGCAAATACAGATAATTGCTTTGTTATATAATAATTTTAAATTTAGGAAAATGCTGATACTGTTAAATCTTACATTAATTAAAAAATATAGGTAAATATTGGATTATTAATAAAAAATATGGGTTTACGATAAAAAAGACAAAATGACCTTGAAATCGCCCACGCATTAAATTAATCTATATTTTATTTGGTAAGATCAGAAGTCTACTTATCAAATTATGACAGTCTGGCGATTTTTATTCGAGCCCTTTTCCGGATTCTGCGGAGGGTTCGACGTGGACGACCGCGGCTCACGGGGAAGTTTGTTCATAAGACATTCGACTTTATACCAGTTTATCTTGCCGCGGATTTTCCGCCTCGGCCAGACTCTTTCACTGCGTGCAAGCAAGCTGAACACATATACATACGTCAAACATAGCTATCCCGAGCGAGGGAGCGAGCGAGCGTAGCAGCTGTCGCCGGAGCCTCGTTGCCGTTCCCGTCACGTCACCGCTATGTGTTGCCACGATAAATCTGGCATACCCGAATTTCTCTCGCGTTATTACTTCGCGTGGGAGACGGCTCCGCGTCGCCTGGTTACGCTCCGTCTTACGGATGCCCCTCTTTTTCCTATCAAAACGTATTTCTTATTGCCGGCGGCCCCCGCACGTGCCTTTCCGGTATCGTCGATATTATCGACACGCCGCGGAGAAATTACGAGCTGGATATCCCATTGCATCGCAAGAACGCGCAACGATTCTGGATACAAACCCACGGAACCCGTTCATATTTACGGAACGGGACGTGAGCCGGCCGGCAAACGATACTGCTTAAGATTTCGCCGTATGTACGACCGGATCCTGGGACAAGTGTTCATGTGCGATCGAAGACCGGATCATGTAAAAAAAAGGATACTTTGAAACGAGATAACAATAAAAGGTATCATTTGTACTAAATTCATTGATCTTATCAATACGTGAATTCATTGTACGACGGAATTATGTTAGATTTTATAATAAAATTACTATTATTAATTTTATTCTGATTCTTGTATAAATTTGTCAACTTGTCATGACGGAAATAAAGTTTTTAACATTGCATACTGTCTTTTTTTTATCTACCTTCAATCCACCTCTTCGAAATCCAGTGAAGTAGTCGAAAACAAGTGAACTTCACCGTTACGCTTCATAAGACGGTCAAGTTCCGGGGAGATCGTCGAGAGGATCTCCGCTATACTATCACCAGAATTCGAGAGATAAAGAAGAAATCGCCGTGGAACCTTTTCTTTATTTAAAGGCGCTTACTCGGTTCCGGGCGCTAAGCCGATGCTCGTTCGCTCCTCGATGATACGAAATTCCCCTTTTTACTTTCAATCGACCGAGCCTGATCCGCGCTATGATACTCCGAATAAATACGTAACATGAAAGGAAGAACAAAAAATCCCGCTATTCTATTACACGAAAAATAAGAAAAAAATACTTTTACACAGCTTTACAAAATATTTGTTAGATATTTGTTCCTTAAAATTTAATTTACTCGATGCATAAGTATTTATTTTAATAGTAATAGGCTCCATTACAATTTTACTGGAAGATATCAATTTTTTATAAATTGATCAATTGCCTGATCCGCGCTATGATACTCCGAATAAATACGTAACATGAAAGGAAGAACAAAAAATCCCGCTATTCTATTACACGAAAAACAAGAAAAAAATACTTTTACACAGCTTCACAAAATATTTGTTAGATATTTGTTTCTTAACATTTAATTCACTCGATGTATAACTATTTATTTTAATAGTAATATAGATTCCATTATACAATTTTACTGGAAGATATCAAATTTTTATAAACCATTCAATTATTAAAGAGTGTAATTACGCATAAATTATGTGCGAGTATTTTAGCGATGTTTGAAGAACACGATGTTTCATATTCGCCAAGCTAATAAGTTCATATTTGTCTTCGCAAATTGAAACCATTTCCGTTTACCGTAGAACGTTCGCAAAGAAATAGTTTCGTAATTAAATAACTACAATAGTTCTCGTGAAGTAGTTCCGACGTTTAAAGCGAGAACTCGTTGGTATTAGACGCTCGAGACGAATAATAATACGCGTAATACACGGACCGAGGGGTTCACGGTTCTTCGGCGGAGCTCGCGGGCCGTGCGGCGCTCGTCGCGATCAGCGGGAATAAGTTTAACACCGCGTCGCTGAAATTGCCACCCAGGCCGGAGTAAAGCTGGACAAACTTTTGCGCAACTTAGGTAACAAGGTGAGCTCGTCAAACAATCGCGGCGCCGGGGCCACAATGAAACCGCGGTATTGCCAATCGGTCGAATTGGATTTCGGGGTCTGGCTTTCGAGTTTCCGCTTGATTGGATCGATAAAGGCCGGGGTCAGCCCCGGCTAAGTATAGTTAAGACGCGGTTTCGATCAATTAGAGAATGGGCCGACGGGGGGGGGGGNCCTAGTACGATGTAAAAACTTGAGACTTCATATTTCAAGTTGATTATAAAATCATCTTGTTACTTACTGAATAGATTAAGCCCTGACAGCGAGTGAATGATAATGAGAAACAAAAACCGCGGAGAGTTTCCGATTAATTCCATTGAACTGCCCGATTTCGAATCGTGGAACACGACGCTGGATGCACAGAACGATCCGTGCCGCACGGTCCAATTCTCTTAACTTCCCTGATATTACACTGAATCGATGTACCATTTCGGGAGGAGCGAAAGCAGCCGAGTGAATTTGCACGTACTGTACGAAGATCCCCCGGACCAAGTCGAAGTTTCGCCGCCTTCCGCGGGCCGCGGTATTATTAAACTTCCGCCGGAGCCGAAAGCGAGCATACTACCGCCCCCGCGCGCCGGCGTAAGATTGTAATAGCGAACTTTTGCCCCGCGGCTACATCGAGATTTCTTGGTCGGCTCGGTCCCGCGAACTCGCCGAAATTATTCGCGATGCCGTGGCGGCCGCGTGACAACCGAATTGATTAGATCTAAACTTCCGCTTCCCCTCTCCTTCTCTCTGTCTCTCTATCTCTTTCCCTGATTACGAAGATACAGGAATTATCCTGACGATTATCTACATTGCGAAACGCGCCCCGTGAAAAGTTCACACACCCCGGGTCGAAAAAATAATTATGGTTTTGAACCTATTTATCCTGCAAAAGGATATGGAGATCGAAATCATATATTGAGCATAGGAATGTAAGAGTAAATTTAACTCTAATTTGAATTTATATCTAGTCCTTATGTCCGTTTATAAAGGATATAGATCTAAAATAAGGTTTATAAAATATAATTTAGTCCCTCACGTCTTACTTCAACAGTTTAAGAAAAAATCCTGTAGGTTCATACTAGTATTTATGAAACTTAACATTGTTCTCAAAAGTCCATTGGCTGGCAATACTTGGGGACATGTGCACTGAGAGGACCCCATGATTGCCCTCGTTTGTGATGATTCATACGTTTTTTTGACTCATATTGTAGATCAAGAATCTCTTTTAGGTTCACCCAATTTATGGCGACATTACTATTATTTTTCTTTAACAATTTTTCTGAACAAATAACACAAACTTTCACTTTGTTGCTATATAAAAAAAAATTCTATTGTATAAATTAGATTGTTTTAAAACCTTTTTTAAATTTATAATAGGAAGTATAAGAATAAACAGAATAATTCATTTCAGATGCATATCAGATTCAAATGCGCAAAGTTTGTAAAATAATTTTATATAACACAATAAATATTTCAGAAGATTCTAAAAAAATCTTATAACCCCTTAAATAGGCCTTTAGGTTCCCATCTCTTACTTGGAGAACTAAATTCCAACTACTTTCGTGAACGAACTGAAGATTCTTAAGGCCTAAAATATAATTTGAGATTTCTGTACGGACTTATAGGTTCTGATTAGAGTTATATCAAATTATAAGTTCTGGGATAACTCTACTAGTTCTACTTTTTAGATCTAATTGACCTAAACTGGGGTACATTTAGATTTAGAAGATTCAAATTATAGTTAAATTTTCGACTCGGGACGAAAAAAACAAGTTTAACCCTTTGAATAAAACCGTGGCTGTTCTCTGCGAAAAACCCCACTGCGAAATCCTTTAAATTCCAAGTTTCCCGGAATTTTTTTACCGAAGATGTCGAAATGGAGCGCGCGTGGACAGAGTTTAGCGGAAAATCGGGCGGCAATCAACGGTTGAAAAAAAGGTAATAGAGTTGTTGGAGAGAACGAGGAAACTTGTATTGAATCGAATCGGTATAAGTTATTCGCGGAGACGCATGTGTTGGAAATTTCGGTGCGACCCGTGGGAGTAAAGCATGCATGGTTAACACTGGAATTACGTCGCCCGCGTCGAGGTCCGCGCGCGCGAGCCTCGTAGAAAAAAAAATGTACACGCGGCCCGCCGAAAATACGCGATACCAATCTTGCCCGGTTTTTTGCCAGACGAGGAGTCGTTCGAAGGAATTGGAAAAAGGAAATGGATAACCGAACGGAAAGCTATCAAAAAGGTAATGAAAGATACGTCCCGGTGCGCGCGCGCCGCGCCCGGAACAGTCTCGTCTTTCCAATTTCAATATTGCTCGTATTTCATATTCATAAAGAACCAAAGTAAACACGTTAAAAACCCGCGGCCCCGTCCGACTACTTCGCCATCAACGGGGAATTACGAATCCCATTACCAAACAAAATATTAAAAGCGAGATTAGCGAGCGGCACGAAACAAAACCGTCGGGGCCGCACGCTATTTGTTCGGAGGAGAGAAGCTCCGTCGAACAAGAAGCGCGGGGTAAATACTCGAACCGGATACGTGGAACCGGGTATCGCGCGCGGAAAAAGGAGGACCGTTTGTTCCGTGTTGTTAACCGCATATGCGACGCCCGGCGCAACGGCGTTCAACAACGGCAGCCGACGCGACGCGGTGAACATCGTCCGTCCCCGCGCTTTTCGCTAAATTAAATGGCCTGCACTTTTTGCGTAACTGCGCGCGCCTAATGGAAAATTCTACTCTCCGCCTTATCGAACGCAGATTTCTTGCGGCCCGATCGCGCGGCCCCGTGCAATCATTTACGGATACGAGGGAACTATCGAAAGATTAATTAACTCTCGGCGGGAACGAATGAAACAGTTTTTATATCTCCCCCGGATAATCGGGTCTACGGGCGAAGAATTAGGATTTCGCGATAGAGGAGGGCATCGCGATTTAATTACACCGCGCTAAATAAGCCCTGATACGCTATCTCTCGCGCAAAGCTATTCGGGCTTGCTGGATGGGCTTTAATTAAAATCGTAATTTTTGTTTCGCGTAGTATTCTATGCCCCCCCCCCCTCCGTTACAACTGCGCCTCGTACGATTCGGTATGGCTGACGAGAACTCGCCTTGTTCGAGGAACCGGCGAGAAATGAAATGCCTGGACGGAAATTGTGACACGATAATGACGCACGATCCTTCGTCTATAAAGGAATAGTAATTCCTTTGAAAGCTTTTCACTGTTAGGTTACGAGTTTATTAAGCTCGACACGCGATAGATCGTAACTATGATCAGAAAGATGAAATAAATTACTGCGCTGGTCACACCCCTTTTGTGCGATAGTATAACCATTTGCACAACTATTTCAGAAAAAAATTACTGGTTAGAAATAGGACTATCCAATTCTATAGCTGTTGCACTTAGAAGCAGAGAATAAAGACATAATTCGTAATTTTTCTTCAGCGAAATCATGAAATAAATTGTAAAACCCTATTTTGTGATTCCAATTTATTTCATGGTTTCGTTGAAGAAAAAACGCAAGATATTACTTCTTTTTCTGCTTCTAGAGTGGTTTAGAAATGAGACTGTTCAATTCTATAGCTGTTGCACTTAAAGGGTTAGATCATTTTAAAGCAAAAAGAAAAAATACGCATATCTTGTAATTTTTCTGCAGCGAAATCATGAAATAAATTATAAAACCCTATTTTATAATTCCAATTTATTTCATTGCTTCGCTGAAAAAGAATCACAAAATATGGCTACTTTTTCTGCTTCTAGAGTGACTCTGCTTCGGAAATGAGACTGTTCAATTCTATAGCTGTTGCACTTAAGGGCTTAAATCACTCTAGAAGAAGAAAAAAAAAATAGGCATATTTTGTAAGTTTTCTTCAACAAAACCAAACCGTAAGATCCTATTTTGTAATCTAATTTATTTCATGGTTTCGTTGAAGAAAAATCACAAAATATGACTACTTTTTCTGCTTCTAGAGTGGTTCAGAAATGAGATTGTCCAATTCTATATCTGCTGCATTTAAAGGGTTAGGCCATTCTAAAGCANTAGGCATATTTTGTAAGTTTTCTTCAACAAAACCAAATCGTAAGATCCTATTTTGTAATCTAATTTATTTCATGGTTTCGTTGAAGAAAAATCACAAAATATAACTACTTCTTCTGCTTCTAGAGAGGTTCAGAAATGAGATTGTCCAATTCTATATCTGCTGCATTTAAAGGGTTAGGCCATTCTAAAGCAAAAAGAAAAAGAAGGCATATTTTGTAATTTTTCTTCAACGAAACCATGAAATAAATCCCTAGTAAAGCCCTATTTTGTAATTCCAATTTATTTCATGGCTTCGTTGAAACAGAATCACAAAATATGACTTCCTTTTCTACTTCTAGAGTGGTTTAGAAATGAGACTGTTCAATTCTATATCTATTGCACTTAAAAAACTATTCTAGAGGCAAAAAGAAAAAAAAGGCATATTTTGTAATTTTTCTTCAGCAAAACCATGAAATAAATCGTAAAGCCCTATTTTGTAATTTCACTTTATTTCATTGCTTCGCTGAAGAAAACTTGGAAAATATGTCTATTTTTTCTGCTCGTAGAGTGGTTTAACTTCTTAATTCGATAGTCATTAATGTGTCGGCTTTTTCATTACGGAATCCGAGCGCGGCGGAATGCAACGTTTCTTGGTTAACATTTCAGATTCATCATTAGCGTGGCACGAAACTTGGTAACAGGTTTCCGACGTTCGATATACGTAGTAGTCCTCAGTCAATGTGCCTCTATGTTGGCAAGGAGCATATACGTACAACGTTGAACACTATCCATGGCAGTGAAGCATATTTTGTGTACGCGGCACCATGTAATTAAGTATGGCGACATATACTACATAAATTACTCCCTTTACCACTTTAAATTGCCGTGTAAGCATGCAAATTTTATTAATCGTACCGCGTCTCATAATTAATCGTTATTATCACTAATGCTATCAGGAATTCCATTCGCCCGTATTTCTCGCAGACCGAACTGTATATTTTATTGATGTTCGGTTTAATTTACGTTGCAGCGCGATCGCAACGAACGCTATACGTACAATCTAGCCGAGTTCTTTATCAAAGTGGACCAAAATGGAAGCGACCACGAAATACTTGTCTCTCCCCTAACCCTTCGTCAAAGTGTCGGCCATCACGCGGGGCGATGAAAGAAATCTATGCACGCGTGTGGGAAACACTCGTTCCGCCCTTTACGCGACCCCTTGACGGAAATCGTGCACGACTAATCCGATCATGTAACTCGTTTGCGTTTCGGAGCAACGAAACGCAGCGAAACCGGAAATAGAAAAAACCATTTTTCTTTAAACGGAGGATTGTAGAATTCAGACAATTTTTGTCGGCATTCCTATTTTTTGTTGTTGCGACCTTTGTTATGACCCGTGGATCGGGCATTGTAGGCGATCCAATAGACCCGCGACTAAAAAAAAGAAAGGCACGCGAGATTGATCGCAGATCCACGGTCCACGTAACTTTATGGACGTTAATTTTTCTTTGAATGGGACGGGGCCGCGGCGAGCGCCGGCCGGGCGCATTCCACGGAAATATTTTGCCGTTTGTAACTTTAATGATTCGACGGTGGAACCACTTCGTGGGTCGGATGGAAATTTACGACGCGGCGTCGGCTAAAATTGTTTAGGGTTTTATCGGCGCTCGGGAAATATGTCCGCGGTAAAAAAAATCTGTCGCACAAGGGAGATGAATTTTTATGCAGTCGATCGCCGCTTTTGTCCCATTCAAAACGCCGTGCGAGGCCGATAAATTAGAAACGGAACCTGATTTATGTTAATGGCGGGGTGGGGCTCTGAACTATCGCCACGACGCTCGCGTCTACTCTCGTTAATTTCGTTAATTGTTCGATGAACTCGGCCCCGATATATCGCTATTATTTAACGGTATTTGTTTCGCGGTACGATTAAATACATTGAGCCCATTAAAAGTAATATCTCGTTTCGGAGAGGGCGAAATCGCGTGAGGAGCACGGAGCACGTAAAAGCCAACACGAAAGCTACTCTAATAAAAGCTAGGAAAAAGTTCTAACTCCTATTACCTACCTGGATTTACGGCGTGGCAGTGGTTGAGGAGCGGCAGCCAACAGAGCAGTAGCACCGCTCTCTGCATCTGAAACAGAAATAATACACTATTTTTTAACAAACCGATTCGTTATTTAACAATCAATTATAAAACATTGTTATTCATCCATCACAATGTTGTGCTAATGGCGTCACATTTTAAGCTACATTTAATCTAATATAAATAAACTCTGCGACATCGCGATTCGTCATGGTCGCCCGTTTCCAACTTCGTGGAATGACGGTAAATAAAATTAGGCAACAGCGGCAGGTTTTCGCTGTTTGGCCGCGGAATTACTTCACGCATTGTGTAATTCATCACGAATAGTTTGCGAAACTGTCGCCGGGACCGGGCGGCGGGCAGGAAAATTCTCCATCGGGGCAAACAAATTTCCGAAACCGACAATTAACAGGACACATTTCCATATTTCCGTCCGCGGAGCGTATCGGCGCACTTTGACTGTTCGATTCGGGGGCCGGCCTACGCGCGATCGTGCACGGCTGCGTCCGTACACACGCGGCACGGGGCAATCCTACGGGTGTCCATTCTCGCGAGAGCAAATGAACTCCGGAGAGCGAGGGTCTCTGGGCGGGTACACGCACGACCGATCTCCGCATATATAGAGCCAGTCGTGCGGGCAGCGACGTATATTGCATTTTCCACGGATCGGAGTTTTCGTTGTTAAACGACAGGGGACTCCCGGAGAACCAGATTCGACGATGATTCGACCAGATATAAGGTAGTCGGCCCGGTTTTCGATCATGTAAGGAGATGAGACAGATCTATTAACAAAAATATTGTTGTATTAAGGAGGTTCATCCGGTTAAGGAATTAACAGATAGAATTACTCCAAAAAAAAATGTGATAGTCTATAACAGTATACCAGGATACCTCAAAAAAATTTTTAAGTCATTTGGATACCTTAATGATGAGATATCAATATAAATATTTTTCACAATTTCCCAGACTTCTATCGCTAATTTATTAGGTATTGACAGACAGATTTGAATGAAACTTATGTCATATTAAAGAGAAACATTTAACGAATATTTTTATTACAAATTTAGGTAGATTGGGTGACTATGAATCGAGAAATATATAAACACAACAAACGAAATCTTCATCTTTCAGCAGTAGATAACCTCCGTTATTAACATGTACCCTAGTCAGGCGAGCTCCCCTTTTCTATGATTTGCATTTGACTTGCTATGTACCAGATGAATCTCCTTAAGTGCTGAGTCAAAATTTTTTAACTTATTTTTTAGTTTAAGTCTTAATAAGTTACGAAATAACAAAAAAATCTTTAATAATGATCAATAATAATAAATCCACCATAAAAAAAAAGGATCCCCTTCTCGTAGATTTCGATCATCGATTCATAGCCAAAACCAGTTTTTGACGACGTTTGACCCAATTTTTTATCATGACACTGAGGTTGTGGATTAAAGTAAAACTTGTGTTTGATATTAAAGTTTTCTTTATTTAAATAGAAACATACGTTTAAAGTAACAATAAAATATAGTATGTTATAAACATAACATGTTTTCCTAACCGTAAAAATAATAACAATGTAAACAAACTTTGTGCAAACTTTTTCTTGTTTTAAAAGCAAATAACAATTTTAATATATACTTATTCATTAGATTTAATGCTAGATTTAATATTCTCTTCTTCCTCTTATAAATCTTTTTCCGTTTTCATTAAAATATCTTTCATTTTTATATCATTTCTAATATTCTCGTGTATCATTTTTATTTGATTTTTAATTTGATTTTTTTCTTCAAGAGTCGCACTTCCTGATTGACATCGTAACAAAGTTTCATTTGCCTTATTCTTTTTCAGTTTTAATTCTAAATCCTTCAACTCATAGTTTGTGATCGAAAATAGATTAATGTACAAAAATAGTGTACCAATTTTCGATCACATAATTATAAGTACGTAAATACATAATTGATCACATACCTTTCTTTTTCTACCCATAATGAACCTCGGGAAAAATACCGACACTTATTTTACTGCTGCACAGAAAAACAATGCTACTAAATAAATAATTTTACAACGGCATGTCGTTAGAGCCATCGGTAAGAGAGTTCGGTAAATGGCTACTATAGTAGCTATACCGATATAATTAATAAATAGCTCAAATAAAAAAATTTCTACAATTAATTTTTTTTAGAAAATATATTCCGTATATACATGACAAAATTGCAGTTTTTATTAGCGCGATCGAAAAGTGGGACGTGATCGAAAACTACCTTAGTCAGCTCCGAACATACGACGTTGATAAAAATAATATTAGGCGAATTGTAAACTGCCTAATCGTGAGATAATGCCTAAATTCTTGCGAACTTTGGCACCGTCATTAGTCGGTTCGATTTAATGACCATGCAGTAGTGCGCGACGATAAATCGCGCATTATTCACGATTCCTGGGTAATGAGCGTAACGCGACACTCGTATATCTTAAAAACATATTTCAGACGAACGAAACAACAGTTTAATCCGGATAAATGGCACGGCCGTAAATATGAATTAAGCAAATGACGGAGCTTCATTAAAATTGCACCATCGATTGGTTCCGAATGACGAGCGATCTCGCGCGGCTAAATCCACTTAAAGCCGACGGCGGGAGGGAAAACCTGCTGAATATCCGGCCACCTGATGTTTGAAAGAAGCTCGCAGCCAAGGGGAAATGTACATTCAATTGTTACACGCGGCTATTGTCGGGGGTTTAAGAAAGGAGTATTGAAAAAATTCCTCGACAATGGCCGAGCGAGTGACAATTTAAAAATTGCATTCAATCCACGTCGAAGAACGTCGCGTATTTGTTAATGAGAAAAAATTATATTGAAACGCCGCGATCGACGTCGAGACAGAGAATACACGTCTGAGTTTTGGTAGGCAGAGGACCGTGTCGTCCCGCGTAGGAGGAACTGTTGACATTTGCCGAACAATGGGGTCTTCTTCGCAAATATTTCGACCCCCTCTGAAATCGAGCCCGGCTACATCTCCTGCGCAAACGGCTGAAACAATGATATTTTTAGAAGCTTCTTTAAAGGCTGGATCAAATAGAAAGAGCTAATATTTGCGCCGACGCAGGCCGTCACGGCTTTTTCATTACGATTTCACGACAGCCAGACGGCTGATATGGAGCGACTGATAAAATATTCATTTTATTTTTCGCCTCGTTCGGCCGGTTTGCTTAACATAATTGAAGGAAATAAATCGGGAAAATTAATTCGAAGTTTGAACCGAGGTCCCCGGCAAACTTCTGTCTACCTTTCATTTAACTTTCGGTTTACGGTACAATATTGCTATTGGAAGTTGCTGGAAAATGCTGCCCCCGAACTGTTTGTTTTCTGATATTGGAAAATTTATAAAAACACATGAATACATTTTCATGGATCGAGTGAAACATGTTCAGAACGTTTCATGGAAATCGTTTTCAAACGTCCGCGAGGCGAGCCTAAAAGGGTTCTGGGGTTCCGGTTTACGCCGGAACCTTCCGGCAAATCTTCCGCCGCGATACTACGGCCGCACTTTTATTTCCCAATGAGCAACGAGCGGTTAACAAAGGGTTTCCGCGCGGTTTCATCGCGAANTCAATCCACGTCGAAGAACGTCGCGTATTTGTTAATGAGAAAAAATTATATTGAAACGCCGCGATCGACGTCGAGACAGAGAATACACGTCTGAGTTTTGGTAGGCAGAGGACCGTGTCGTCCCGCGTAGGAGGAACTGTTGACATTTGCCGAACAATGGGGTCTTCTTCGCAAATATTTCGACCCCCTTTGAAACCGAGCCCGGCTACATCTCCTGCGCAAACGGCTGAAACAATGATATTTTTAGAAGCTTCTTTAAAGGCCGGATCAAATAGAAAGAGCTAATATTTGCGCCGACGCAGGCCGTCACGGCTTTTTCATTACGATTTCACGACGGCCAGACGGCTGATATGGAGCGACTGATAAAATATTCATTTTATTTTTCGCCTCGTTCGGCCGGTTTGCTTAACATAATTGAAGGAAATAAATCGGGAAAATTAATTCNGCAGAGGACCGTGTCGTCCCGCGTAGGAGGAACTGTTGACATTTGCCGAACAATGGGGTCTTCTTCGCAAATATTTCGACCCCCTTTGAAACCGAGCCCGGCTACATCTCCTGCGCAAACGGCTGAAACAATGATATTTTTAGAAGCTTCTTTAAAGGCCGGATCAAATAGAAAGAGCTAATATTTGCGCCGACGCAGGCCGTCACGGCTTTTTCATTACGATTTCACGACGGCCAGACGGCTGATATGGAGCGACTGATAAAATATTCATTTTATTTTTCGCCTCGTTCGGCCGGTTTGCTTAACATAATTGAAGGAAATAAATCGGGAAAATTAATTCGAAGTTTGAACCGAGGGTCCCGGCAAACTTCTGTCTACCTTTCATTTAACTTTCGGTTTACGGTACAATATTGCTATTGGAAGTTGCTGGAAAATGCTGCCCCCGAACTGTTTGTTTTCTGATATTGGAAAATTTATAAAAACACATGAATACATTTTCATGGATCGAGTGAAACATGTTCAGAACGTTTCATGGAAATCGTTTTCAAACGTCCGCGAGGCGAGCCTAAAAGGGTTCTGGGGTTCCGGTTTACGCCGGAACCTTCCGGCAAATCTTCCGCCGCGATACTACGGCCGCACTTTTATTTCCCAATGAGCAACGAGCGGTTAACAAAGGGTTTCCGCGCGGTTTCATCGCGAAAATTTAATTGAAATTCTTAAACTCATTTCGCGGCGATTGTTCGCCGCCGGGGTAGGGCCGTACCCGCGATTCTCAGTTAACAATAAACGCTTTTCAAACAGCCAGTGGAGATACCTCAAAACCGAGCAAATAAATCATTCACGCTATAATGAAACGCCGGGTACAATTGTCGGTCCCGATCCCGGATGAAAGACCGTTTGGGCTCGGGGAAATTAGAAGCGGTACGAACGCTTGTTAAACATGTTTGTAACCGCGTAGCGCAGCCTCGAAAATCACCCTGCCGAGAACCGTTCCGTTCGAGCACTTCAACGACGTTGATAACAATTTTTCCATCAAGTTTACCCCCCCGCTTTAAATCGCATTACGACCCGCCGCTTTATTTTCCCGAGTTCCCGCGAGCAGAATTTCGAACTCGTTAATTTCGCCCGCGATTATATACGCGGATATTTTTTTATCTCTGTGCAAACGACGTACGTAGGAATATCGTCTCTGACGACGACTCAAGTGAACTGGAAGGGATGTAAATTTAGCGACGAAAGTCTCGTTCGTTATATTACAGAATGTAAATACAACGTGTAGTCGATCCGACGTTAGTCAAATGACGTTAGTTTCATTTTCCGAACGACGCGAAATATGCAGGACAGTTTCCAAGCTTGAGGATTAATAGTTGGTAATTGATACTGTTTGCAAGTAAAAAACAGAACAGAAACCACGTCGAATTATTAACATTGTTAATACAATTTTCCACACGTAATTTAATATTTAATGTGTACTATCTTTTAATAAAGCAGAATTATGTGGATAGAATAATTATTTCGGCGAGTATTCCATTGTGCCCGGCAAATATCAATAATCACACTAATTTAGACAACTATTATTTAGATTAATCAATCCAGCATTACATGTAATTATTATCCAATTCGTATTTCAATCGCGAGCTGCTCATTTGAAAACGGAGTAATTCAATACGTGGAACGAAAAAGCCCTCGTGAAAGGATCGCTATTTATTGTCATAAAAGGGCAATTACCGTTTTTATTTGCTAACAAAATGCGGTTTAAAAATATTTTCAATTCGCGAATATTCGCAGCCAAATTATTACGCAACAAATTGTGAATGGGATTTTATTTATTGACGTGGAATCAAACTTTTATTCCATGTAATTNTCTAACAAAATGCGGTTTAAAAATATTTTCAATTCGCGAATATTCGCAGCCAAATTATTACGCAACAAATTGTTTAATGGGATTTTATTTATTGACGTGGAATCAAGCTTTTATTCCATGTAATTATCGTGACAAAAAAATGAACGTGCAGAAAATTTGTTAGTGAAAATAGTTAAGATTTATTTTACCTGCCGAGGAATAGAGGGAGTTTTGTGACCGTGACCGCGATTCTGGACGATTTGTCGTGAAATGGTCTAACGGTCTACCTACGTAATTAACACGGGCTCCGTGGAACGACGCGGCTCGAAGCACGTTCCGAAGCTCGGAGAGCACGTGGGTGGGATTCGGCCTAGATTTTTCACCAAGCCTTTTTCCTCGACGAAATGGAATAAATTAACATGCCAAATCTAGCTCTTTGAACGACTGCTACGACCGAGGAACTCCAATAAACCTAACGTAGAACAATAAATAGAATGTGACGGTGGAAATAACCGCGGCCACTCGGTTTAATAAGCATGTTGTAATAAAAAGACTCGATCGCGAGAGGAAATATTGGTATCTTGGAAGCAGCGCCGGTAGCTAGGTTCCCTTTCATCGAATTCCAACGTCAAAGGAAGCGTAGAAACTACACATGACGTGACTTCCATCAATTTCATATATATTTGAAGTTCATTCATCAAAATATGAATGCAAACAAAAAGAGAGTGTTTGAATTCCATTAGATCATTACATCACGTCATGTCAAAGATAGTTGCCTTAATTAGTATGATTATTAATATTTGCACAATGGAATATTCATCGAAATAATTATTTATAAAAGATAGTATATATTACACATTAAATTATGTGTAGAAAAATTGTATCCTGTCTAATGGAATCCAAAAATAATTATCCTCAATTCAGTCTGTAAATATTAATCGAACAATAAATATTCACCGAAATAATTATTTATAAAAAATGGTATATATTGCACATTAAATTACGTGTGGAAAAATTCTATCCTGTCTAATGGAATTCAAAAATAATTATCCTGAATTCAGTCTGTAAATATTAATCGAATAATAAATATTCATCGAAATAATTATTTATAAAAGATATTACATATCACACATTAAATTATGTTTAGAGAATTGTATCCTGTCTAATGGAATCCAAAAATAATTATCCTCAATTCAGTCGGTGGTCGTTAATAATAATAAACAGCGTCGCAACGCGATAATCAGGCACTCGAGGCGTCGACGTTGAATATATCGTTCAAGGTCTCGTTTAATAAGCGAAATCAACGGAGTCAGGGGCATCGCGCTTCGTTAATAAATGTTAACTTGTATACATCCGATGGCACTCTCTTCGGAAGCCCATGTACTGAGTGAGACATTGAGCCACTCAGTCGCGCTGGCACGTGTGCGGGCCGAGGGCGCGCGTGGGCGTGGGGTGGCTCGCACACGGACGTGCTCACGCGGTGGTGATATGTACCCTTGCCCTCGGCGTCGCCGCCGCCGCCGCCGCGCCAACTCGAAATCGTATTAGCGTGGGCTCCGGGGTCCATGCACAAGAAGTAGGCCGTTCCAGTTGCACTCTCTCTCGCGGAGGAGGGAACGCGGCAAAGGTCAAAAGTGCATGAATTGTTGCGAAGTGCCTCGGTCCTCCACTTGCTAAAGCAGTACAATACGATCGGTGACCCCGTTTCGCGTTCCCGGCCTGAAAACCACTGCTGACATCGCTGAAAAGCGCGCCTGCGATCAACTATATATTTCTATGCGCTTCTATTTTCCCGTTTTTGTTTCCCCTTATTTACTCCCGCCTCCGCCCTTCGTCTGATTTATCCGTAGTTTTGATCCGCCGAAATAACCGGATTCATTCCCGATTTTTCAAACCCTGCCAATCGGCGTGCGAATTTTTTACGTCATTTAATAAAATTGGTTATAGGGTAAATGTGCTAATTACTGCGAATTTTTATGCAAGGTAACTTTCAACGCGAAAATCAGCTATTTGAATAGAAGAGTCAAGTTAAATTATTTTTTGAACAAATTTTATTATGTTATAAATGTGTAAAAAAAACAATTATATCTCAAGAAGACGTATACGTTAAATTAAATAAATCATTTTTATAAGGTGATGAAATACAGGTATTACTGCGAGTATGAGGCAATTACTGCGAGTCAAATACTGTGGGAACCCTAATTACTGCGAGCCAAATACTGAGGATATCGAAATAATTTCATCACTTTTTATTAAATATTTTTTAATAAAATATACAAAATACATAAGTGTTATTTAAATTATTTTTTTTCTTTTTTATTGCACTTCTTGAACACTTTAATCCACTCTCAACAACAATCAAATATTCTTTCGAGCCGACTAATCCTACTCTACAATATAAATTACAAGGTTATGCTTTACAGTTCGCGTGTTCGCAGTAATAAGCGTTCGTGAAACATACTGTGAGGAATATACTGCGGTCGTTAATATATTAAAGATACACTTTAAATTAACATACTTTCGTATTTTTCTAACTAAATAATGCATATTTTGATTGTTTGTAACATTAAAACGTACTGTGTATTAATATTATTGAAAACAAATGCAATTTTAAGAGGTGTTTGACAGACGTCAACCAAAATTATTGCAAAATTCATATTCTCGTGAACTACTCGACTTTGAAGTGTTTTAAAATAATTACAAATTTCATTATTGCTATTTATTTTGTTTTTAATTATTATTATCAAATAACAAAATAATTAAAGAATTTCTTTTATTTCGTCTAATACGTTTAAAAAATTCATAATTAATGATTTTAATGAAAATCCGCAATATTTGGGACATCCGCAGTAATTGGCACACTTACCCTATAATATAATAATAAATTATAATCCAGCTGCAGTCTATTTATACTTTAAGCCGATGCTTTGTCTTTCAGAGTTTGACTTTTGTCTGGTCTATTACACTTTGCCCGTCCGATCCTTTGACTTTGGACGAAGTCAACTGAGAAATTGTTTAACGACTGGGCGCTTTTCGTTGGAAATTCGGCGAATCTACACTCTGTCCGACGTAGAGTAATGTTATAATAATTTCAGAAACGGCGGAAGCTGCTGCAAAGCTCAATTACTAGCCCCGAGTTTTTAATATTCATTAAATAGCTGCACAAAGCGTGTTAATGTTTCGCATCTGAAACGCGCGTGGAACGGCTTCAAAGATCCCTTTATAGAGCGTTGAAGGTGGCAGTACAATGGAACTTACGCCGGGTATTTATCCTCGTTGAACACTTCCCGTGTATTATCAACGGACTCTATTAGCGCAGCGGCGCGCGAGATGGANTACAAGGTTATGCTTTACAGTTCGCGTGTTCGCAGTAATAAGCGTTCGTGAAACATACTGTGAGGAATATACTGCGGTCGTTAATATATTAAAGATACACTTTAAATTAACATACTTTCGTATTTTTCTAACTAAATAATGCATATTTTGATTGTTTGTAACATTAAAACGTACTGTGTATTAATATTATTGAAAACAAATGCAATTTTAAGAGGTGTTTGACAGACGTCAACCAAAATTATTGCAAAATTCATATTCTCGTGAACTACTCGACTTTGAAGTGTTTTAAAATAATTACAAATTTCATTATTGCTATTTATTTTGTTTTTAATTATTATTATCAAATAACAAAATAATTAAAGAATTTCTTTTATTTCGTCTAATACGTTTAAAAAATTCATAATTAATGATTTTAATGAAAATCCGCAATATTTGGGACATCCGCAGTAATTGGCACACTTACCCTATAATATAATAATAAATTATAATCCAGCTGCAGTCTATTTATACTTTAAGCCGATGCTTTGTCTTTCAGAGTTTGACTTTTGTCTGGTCTATTACACTTTGCCCGTCCGATCCTTTGACTTTGGACGAAGTCAACTGAGAAATTGTTTAACGACTGGGCGCTTTTCGTTGGAAATTCGGCGAATCTACACTCTGTCCGACGTAGAGTAATGTTATAATAATTTCAGAAACGGCGGAAGCTGCTGCAAAGCTCAATTACTAGCCCCGAGTTTTTAATATTCATTAAATAGCTGCACAAAGCGTGTTAATGTTTCGCATCTGAAACGCGCGTGGAACGGCTTCAAAGATCCCTTTATAGAGCGTTGAAGGTGGCAGTACAATGGAACTTACGCCGGGTATTTATCCTCGTTGAACACTTCCCGTGTATTATCAACGGACTCTATTAGCGCAGCGGCGCGCGAGATGGATCCGCGCTGATGGGCCTTTTCTCGTTTTTCTTGAAAATTCCATATCAACCTGCGGCCGTCAGGTATTCTATTACGAATGAAAGCCATTCACGGAGCCGGCGAGGAGGCCGGGTCGTGATCAACAATGCCGCGCTGTTTTAAAAAGGAGATCGCCAAAACGTCACGAGGATACGACGCGACGCGTTTCGTGTCGCATAAATTTTTCGTTACATTTGTACCAACACCGGGCGTCACGCGCGCACAATGAATTTAAATGGAGACTCATATATCGTACCTCCCCAATCGCTTTTTCCTCTCCCTCCCTTTCCACCGACGTGTTTACGACAAGTTGAAAGTCACGGTGAATCATCTCGGACAGCCGTTGGTATTAACTTATAATTAACTAATACTATTAAATTAGTTCGATAATTAATGTCCTCTGCGAATCGAATAGATATTCGATACTGAATTAGCTAGTATCCACTGATTGCGTAAAACTAAACATAAATTTCAAGCACACTCAATGAAACGTCTAGTAATAACGGAACAGCTATAAATATACACGATTATAACGTAAATAACTCGACAGTAATTTATGCCCGAGATGCAGCGACCGCGTGCATAAATACTCGACTTAAATTTATTTTCCGCATGCGTACGACGCAAAGGAATAATATAGTTATAATCGCAGTTCGGTATGAGACGGGAATAGTCGCATACCAAAAGAGCCAGCCCGTTTATTAATCCAACCGGTTTATCGCGAATTGTTATTAAAGTCTTCATGGAGTGAAATACTTAATAACAATTTTTAAATGGATACAGTTCCAACGAATTCAATTATGCAAAATACAAACTTAATAATAACTGTCATATAAAGTAATTGGCTTTATAAAACTCCTAAAATTCTCTGAATTAATCCTTTTTCATCAACAAATCATTTTTATTGATTTATCTTAATTATTAAAGAACACCTTAATAAAACAACTTAATAAAAACAGTCATATAAAATAATTGGCTTTATAAAACTCCTAAAATTCTCTGAATTAATCCTTTTTCATCAACAAATCATTTTTATTGATTTATCTTAACTATTAAAAAACACCTTAATAAAACAACTTAATAAAAACTGTCATATAAAATAATTGGCTTTATAAAACTCCTAAAATTCTCTGAATTAATCCTTTTTCTTCAACAAATCATTTTTATTGATTTATCTTAATTATTAAAGAACACCTTAATAAAACAACTTAATAAAAACTGTCATATAAAATAATTGGCTTTATAAAACTCCTAAAATTCTCTGAATTAATCCTTTTTCTTCAACAAATCATTTTGATTCATTTATCTTAATTATTAACGAACACTAAAAAATTGCAAATCTTAAATATCTAAAAAATCTTGTAAAATTAATAATGATTTCGTGCAGGAGATAATTCCGCAGTCCACTTTTTGAAAGGAATATCGGAGCGTATGTGCTCGTCGAGAGTAGTGCACACGCAGCGCGTATGAGTTATCGCGAGCGATGGAGGGAACTCGCGTTCGATTGCCTCGTCGCAGGCAAGAACCCCGCGATACAGTCGATAGTATTGCGTCCGATTCGTTTATTTATTCCCCCCTATTTCTTCCCAGTTTCGCAACGCTCGACCCGGATGGGAGGCGCGGGTCGATTCGCGAGTAACGAGAGATTCGTATGCCAATTCGATATTCGACGCTGCTTAAAGTTCGCCGGTCGCCCGACGGAAAAATCGTTCGTTGCCGCGCGACACGGCCTCCGAAGTTTCCGCGATAGGTTTCGCCACGGGATGGGAGAATAGACGGGGAGGAGGAGGAGGAGGGGGCGGCGTGAAAAAAGAGCGATGCGTCTGCGAAAATTGCACGCTTTCCGCGAGTTTTCCCGCTACGGCACCGGGGGAAGATTAGGGAAGTGGAACAAGAGGAAACTTATATTTTTAGCGCCGAGACCCCGGCGCGGCGCGAGGCGCGCCCGGAAGGGGAGAGGAAATATAAAGTTGCCGTTTTCCATTTGAAGAAAAGTAAAACAGCTCGGCGTTCCCGGGAGCCAACTCGGAAACTACTTTCTGGCCAACTCCAGGGGGCAATAAACAACTCGCGATTAGAAGATCAATGTTCAATTGCAGCTGATGAGAGAACGCGAAGATTCAATAGAGAGAAGTTACCCTCGACTTACCGAACATCGAATACCTCGCGAAATCGTTGTTTTTTATTTTCTATTTCAGTGGCGATGCGTTCTAAAAAATTGCGGACCTTTTCGAGTTACACAAAGTCCCGTAAGGTTGGCACCCTTCAGTAATTCCTCCTCGGTGCTTGGATCTCGAATTTCGAAACTGTTGCCGTTTCTGTTACGCGGGTAACGAAAGCGCGGGTGTAATATTCGTAGCGGGCGACTCTCGAAAAGGGAACCGTTCTCGTAACGGGAAAACAATACATACTAGTTTTTCCGAGCGGAGAGCATCTCTACCGGGAACTTGCAGCTCGAGTTTCAAGCGTGTGCAGAACTGGTAAGCAGCTCGCTGCCACGGTGTTAGCCGGCCGGAGTGCAGGAAGAAATATTTTCGGCGGTACATTGTTTGCGCGTCAGGTCACGAGCGCGCCCGCACCCGTTTCGTTTCTCCCGCTCGCTCGGTCTAATGTGTGCGCGGACGTCGGATAGGCCTCTCTTTGTTCGTGCCTGTGCGGCTCTTTGTGCGCGAAGTAGAGTAGAAAATGACGGGGTGTGTCAGCCCCTTTGCGAAATATTATATCGCGTTTTCGTACGGCGGCTGTGGGCCAAAGTGGCCGCGAGCCAGTAACCGGATCGCCTCGGCCCGCCCCCCTCGAACGAGAAAGAAGCCGCGCCGATATTAATCCTTGAACGACGGGACCGCCTAGCGGCCAACGCAGATGGCAAAACCTATTTTAACCGCGGCGACCAACTTTTTCCTATACGTATATTTCGAAATAACTTTCCCCGATCGCGTTTTGATTTCAACACCAGCTACGGCAGTGCCATATTGTTTCGAGAAGAAATACGATAGTGGTAACTGTGCCGGAGTATATGCGGTTCGAGCGGAACACATAATGCAACAAATGCGCGGGCAGGGTCGAACGCTCGCTGAAACAAGTAGTAGAACACTATCTATAGTCAGCCGGCGCTCGATATTTAAGGGGTTATATGCAGTTACGAGGCCGAAAAAATCCGGTTTTTCAAGAATTTTTTGTGGAGTGACGTTTTAATTTAGTAATATCAAACTTTGTCTACATACTGTTGCAGGTTTTTACTATATTCAGAATTTTTTTCGTGTAAAAATAATAACAATTGAAGCCGGTGTAGATAATCTTCGGGAGCACGTTTAAAAAAACATCATTTGCGATGAGCACGATTTTTCGGGACTGGGTTATATACGAAATAAATAAAACAAAATTTTATTGTTAATATACATATGATATTATCCCGTGTTTCATCGTTCGGATTAGCAAAATATTGATTTTTAACAAAATGGAGGCTTCTTAAGGGAGTTTACTTGATAATCGGATTAACAATGCGATTTAGTTAAAATTTTGCAGGGGCTTTCATCTGCATATAAAAGGATTAGTGTAAAAATTTAAAGGCTCCTCATTCCCTTATAACCAAGATATAACGTTTTAAAAATTTACGAATTTTACACAGAGTCTTATGGGAAAATGAATTTTCTAAACAATTAACGATACAATTTACTTGAAATTTTGTGTAGGATTAAACAAATATTTGAAGAATACATACGTATTTTTTAAATAACCATTCATGACTTCTGACACTCACAATAAAAGTTNTTGCATATCGTTATTGCACGCGTGCCGCGTACACCGCCATTCACAAGTTTTACGACGTATTAGACGTCATGCACAACTGTATGTCAGGGAATAATTCATGATTTGCTATACTATGATTTGGTATACTGAATTTTTTACGCGATTTATAAGTAAGCTTGATTATAATGATAAGAATGTGAAGAAGGNCTTTAGATTTGGCGTGAGATGGGGAAATGTAATAATTGCATAAGAAATCTATTGAAATATTCAAAATATTTTATATCAAAATCGAATACTACGCTAATGAATTATACAACTTTCGTGTATTGACTAGTGCAATCACAGGTAAACTCCCTTAAAGTAAAAATGTCGATATTTCATGAAGATTTTGCCCGTAGATTGTTATAAAACGATCGACATGAAATTTTTTATAAACATTCTTGAACCTATGTACATTAAGAAAAAAATTGATTTTTTTTTATTCTAACTGTATAACCCCTTAAGAGACTATATCAGTGGACATTTAAAAAAAGTCAAATTCTTTTGCATTTTTCGAAAGTTTATACCTTTAAAAACCAGTTTGAGAATGGTAGTCTTTTAAAGATATCATTTTGCCATGAAGAAATGGAAACAAAATATCAAACATTTCTCATTTTAAATTCTACTTTCGAGGGTTCTCCCTTAAGAAGAAATTGAGTCCATTTGAGAAAAAAGTTACATCGGATTTTAAAAGTTAGCCAGAATACGAGTAGCGCGTATGGAACGTAGGTCGTCTTCTGGCCAGAAAATGAATACGTTTTGTCAACCGGCCACATTCCGCTCGCTATTGTAACTGGTGTAATTCCGTGAATTCGGTCGCCCGCCCAACAAGATTATGACCGTCGCGATGAATAGCCGCGGAAAATGCAACGTAGGACCCGAGCGCGGCCCCGGGCCGGCGTTTTTAATTAATTAAAGATACCGAGAATACCCGAGATATCTTCTTTCCGCTTTCGAAGGTATCGGGTTGCACCCCTCGCGCCCACGTAATTCACCCCCGTATGAATGCCGTGATTTCGGGGCCGGAGTAAATCACCGTGGAAATAATTCACGAGCCCGCCCGCGGAAACACGCGCCGAGCCGCTAACCGCGCGTAAAGCGTTAAACTTTGTCCTTTCCGTACGAACAGCCCGCAGCAATCGGAGCGGCGCGACGCGCCGGGGTTCTCGCGAAACGGGAACGGGGATTCCGCGGCGACGATATCGCGAACAAGAAATTCAGAAGGTGAAACATCGGCCGCCCGCGATGCTGCGAACGACGCGCGAACGTGAGAGATAGTACAAGGCTAAATGTGCGTATCCGCTTGTATCATATCCTCGTATCACAGTTACATATCGTTATTGCACGCGTGCCGCGTACACCGCCATTCACAAGTTTTACGACGTATTAGACGTCATGCACAACTGTATGTCAGGGAATAATTCATGATTTGCTATACTATGATTTGGTATACTGAATTTTTTACGCGATTTATAAGTAAGCTTGATTATAATGATAAGAATGTGAAGAAGGGGTGTACATGGTGAAAATATAAAATTTCCATATTTACGTGCAACCTTCTTATTATATCCCAGAGAGCTCGATGTTCTCCCTCGTTTATAGAATAAACAATTAGAGTTTAAAATATCCGCGAAAGTTGCCGCATCACGAAACTTCGTGCAACTCTAACTTCGCTAGCCTGTACATCATTATAATATTTATATATTCCTCGTTTCGTTCAGCTTCTAGGATACGTTTTGCATAACGTTTGGACAACGGATACCTCGCTGGAAATATTAAAAAAAACTAATTACATTGCGGATTATTTGCATTTATAAAAAAAAACTTGAATAGAAGTTATAAACGCTGCGATATATTAAGGAGGTTCATCTGGTACATAGCAAGTCAAATGCAAGTTATAGAAAAAGGGAGCTCGCTTGACTAGCGTACATGTTAAGGATGTTCTGGAGGTATATAAAAACGTTCAGAAATT